>JAYESA010000012.1:71755522-72355522 GCA_036927795.1 Iris macrosiphon
TTATTCATTCATATGTTTAGTGATCTTGTATTTCATTTCTATATCTGTTTATATTCTCGATTATGCTATTGAAACTACTTTCAGAGGTATGTACTTCGCTCTAATCCTGAATGGATATATATTTTCCAGATGACTGGCTTATAGAGTAGTATCCCATATTCTATGGGCCGCAGGACGGCGTAGCTATAGAGGATACTCGTATAGACCAGAAGGACTTAGTTGCAGAGCCTGAGGAGGTCTAGATTATATCTATATTAGATTATATTAGACTATTATTTTGGTGGATTCACAACTTGTATATTATTTCAGATTGTGGATTATATCTTATTCTTTCATTCGCTATTCCATTCGTGCATTACTCTTCCTTAGTTTGTTTTGGTGATTGATATTAGTTATGCTTGTGAGATACCATATTGCTTCTCCGTTTGGAGCTGAGATGATTGACAGGTACCATATTATATTATTGAGATGTTAGATAGTTAGAAATGACCCAGACAGTATTCTATCGCCGATTATGCGACATAGACTGGGCGTAACCACGTACTCGTGCCCGATTATCTGGGTGCGGGTCGTGACAGTCTTCCTACCTCACTTGAGTGAACTACTTTATATGAAGTGCAGCAAATCATGGCATGTTCTATGTGACGAGTATTGCATACGTGTGAAGTAGTATATTACAAAGGCATGAAAAGAAGCAACAAGTAATTCTACTTGAACTATTCTAAAATAGCAAGACGAGCATCACATTTCGTTCAGCTAGTTTACTTCTATGTTCTATACGAATGATAAAGAGCAGGATTATTCCCTTAGCTAGGTCGGTTGAACTCTTTATTAGCATGCATAACGTTATTGCCTAGCGATCTAGCATGTATCGTTTGTATTTTAGCTGTACATGCTAAGCAAAAATAGGTTCATCGGAGCCACCCACCATAGCGATGTATCACATTGCCCGAACGAAACTCTGAGTGTGCCTTTGAAAAGTTTAAGTCTAAACTTCTTCTGAAGGGCCAAGTCTGAATGCCTTTGCATAAAGCGAGTCATCTCGCCGAGCAAGGTTGGACAGGTCATAGCACTTGCGCTATTTGAATCGGTTCTACTGGTGATCGGAGAGGGTCGTTATAGTACATGCTGCATCCCATTATGGTAGTGCAGACAATCATCATCTGCTTCTGGGCGAGGAAAATCTTCTTTATATAGTACTCCGCTTCCATGAGCGCTTCCCGAAGCACATATCTTGTCTCCTTGATAGACGTAAAAGTTCATGTACAGAGAGCCGAGCTAGAATTTTAGCAAACTGGGTTAGGATATTAAATATATAAGGTTTTGCGAGACCTAGAGATACATCTTTTCGTAAGGCTTTATTGAACCTTGTTTGCTTGGATTTTTCTGTGGCTGGGAACTTTAATAAGTCTTTTGCTGTACTTGTTGTTGATATAGATGGCAAGTTTTTGCCAGAAACTTGATTATAATTTTATGCATATAGCCTGCCTGTCATCGTTGTTCCTGGTTGGGTAGTTCCCACGTTGGCTGTACAGACATTTTCTTCTAAGTCTGACATGGTATCAAGGTGGAGAGGGTCTTCTTGGTCCAGAATGATAGCATTGGAAGGCTTAAACTCTTCTGGAGATGATGTCCACTGCTTGTCTTCGAGACGATCTGGGTGTACCTATATTATTTCTACTTTCTTCAATGTGAGGGGCACCAAGTTGTAGTTGTTCCATTGGGGTGGTAAATTGATGAGCCTCATCTCCGCTGCAGGGATATGAACCATGCCATTTTGTATTTGTACTTGAGAGAACTCATTAAACTAGACTCATACCATGTTGGCGATAACCTTCTTCTGCTCATTCAACAGTATAAGGACTTTAGAATCGATCAGTTGCTAGATCCTGTCTTTGAGCACGTAGTAGTATAAATGTTGGGTGACCCTCGTATCGGTGATACTCATATGTACTTAGTATCAATAGTATGCCCCACCTCTTTGGGTCGTCTGGCCTCGGAGAGCTGTATTTTATGTCCCCTTAGTAGGACATGAAATATGGGCATTGTGTAATCCTCGTCGAAGGTTTAGTTACTTGGCATCCTCGGTAACCATAGTTGTTGCTTCCTTGATTGTTTACCGACGGAAAGGTCCACCACCATAGAGTCCTTACCTCTATTTTGGCTCTGCTAAACTAGACTCACTAAACTGGACTCACACCATGTTGGCGGAACTTGAAGGAACTTACTAGTAGGACATAAAATATTTGTACTTGAAGGAATTCACTAAACTGGACTCACACTATGTTGGTGGTAACGTTCTTCTGCTTATTGCACAGTATAAGGACTTTGGAATCGATAAGTTGCTAGATCCTGTCTTTGAGCATGTAGTAGTATAAACGTTGGGTGACCCATGTATCGTTGATACTCACATGTACTTAGTATCATTAGTACGCCCCACCTCTTTGGGTCATCTGGCCTCAGAGAGCAGTATTTTATTTCCCCTTAGTAGGACAAAATATAGGCATTGTGTAATCCTCGTCGAAGTTGTAGTTACTTGGCATCCTCCATAACCATAGTTGTTGATTCCTTGATTGGTTACCGGCGGAAAGATCCACCACCATGGAGTCCTTACTTATGTTTTGGCTCTGTTAAACTGGACTCACTAAACTGGACTCACACTATATTGGCGAAACTTGAGGGAACTCACTAGTAGGACATGAAATATTTGTACTTGAGGGAACTCACTAAAATGGACTCACACTATGTTGGCAGTAACCTTCTTCTGCTCATTACACACTATAAGGATTTTGGAATCGATCAGTTGCTAGATCCTGTCTTTGAGCAAGTAGTAGTACAAATGTTGGGTGACCCACGTATCGATGATACTCACATATACTTAGTATCATTAGTACACCCTACCTCTTTGGGTCGTCTGGCCTCGGAGAGCTGTATTTTATTTCCCCTTAGTAGGACATGAAATATGGGCATTGTGTAATCCTCATCGAAGGTGTAGTTACTTGGCATCCTCGGTAACCGCAGTTGTTGCTTCCTTGATTGGTTATCGACAAAAAGGTCCACCACCATATAGTCCTTCCCTTTGTTTCAGCTCTGCTAGAACCACCTGCTTCCGTCAGGGTTGACCCTCTGGAAACCCAACTGGTCGAATTTTATCGCGTGCTCTTCAACTATTTTGGCACTGTCAATTAGGGCCGCCCTAGTCTTGATGGGGGCAAACTGCGAGACATAATTTGATTGAAGGCAGAAAGTTATTTTTTCATGTGTCTATGAGCATGGCCACCGAAATATCCTGTGGGTAATTGAGAGGCAATCTTTGGAAGTGTTCGATGAAGTCTTTAGTCGACTCACCTTCCTTTTGCTTTGCATTAATCTTGGAAGACATTCTGTAGTTAATCTCTTACTCGTAGAAGAGAGATAGAAAAGCTGTCTCCAGGTTATTCCAAGATTTGATAGAACCCGCAGGGAGGTTGTAGAACCATTTGAATGAAGGACCGTGGAGGGTGCCTATAAAGAGCATCCCTCATAAAGCATTATTAGTCGAGATTATGAAAGTTTGTGACTTGAAATGAAAAAGGTGTTGATTTGAGGACATCAGGCTTTCATATGGCACGAATGTTGGCTACCTATAATTGGCGGGGCGACTACTTCATCCCACTCGATCGAATATGTCCGACCCACCCCCACTTTTTGGAAGTTTTCTTGATTAACTAGAGACTTGAACTTGGCATCCAAATTCTTTATTGCAGCTTTGGGAGTCATCTTTCTTCCCACGTCTTCGAGTTCTGGAGCTACGAACATAGTACCGGCCTCGTGATTGACTCTGTTCGTTCACTAAGTACCGACAGTTGTCGGGCTTCATTGTGTCGCCATGGACATCAAGGTCACTCATAATTCTTCCAGGTTTGTCTTTATATTCTTCATGCGGATGTTCGCATCTTCACTAGCACCATCAGTTTTTGTTGCCATGAAGGTTGGTGCACTTCTTTGTTCAACGAAAGGCACAATATCATAAGAAGCATAGATTTATTTGACGCTTTCTGCTTCAAACTCAAACCCGATGGATTGACTACCCCTAGATGGAGTAGCATATTACATTGAATGAATCTTTGATCTTGTCCCTTGATATACACCTTTGGTGGAACCTCTTGTTATGAATGTGTCACCCTCGCATTTTCAATCAAGGGTAGTTTGGTATTGACATGGGTATTTTTTATTTTTATGAGTATTATATTTAATATTGTGCATGACTAATTAATTATTTATTGTATTATTTATTTATCGTTAGTGTTAGATTTATTTTGGACTTGTGTAGTGGACCTAATTAGTTTAGTTAGATGCATGAACCCAACATTATATGTTAGTTTAGATTGAGCCCAATAATTAGGTCCATTCATTAGGAGGATAGATTAATTAGTGAAACCATTAGACTAGAACCTTCCCTCCTTAATTAATTTCTTCATGAGAGACCCCAAAAGGTATTTTGGATATTTCATATTGCTTGCAAGAGGGGTTTATGACCAGCTATTAGAGGAGGAGAGAGAGTGTCTCTCTCATTTTATTTTCCATTTCCTTTAGATCTAGATTTTCCCCCTTTCTAAATTTTTTTTATTCCCTCACCATTACTCACCAATTCTTCAATTGAGGCTACTACAACAAGAATCTATAAGAAAGAAGCAAGGATCAAGAAGGAGGAGGCCAAGATCTATAATGAGGAGCTACTTTCCAATTTTGGAGATTTTTTATTGGAAATCCATCTCCCAATAGGTACATTTCAGTTTTCTCCCTTTTATTAGGTTCTAAATCTGAGATTTAACCATGATAAACCAACCCACATGTATAGACTACCTATAGGAATTGATTTTAGGTTCATAGGAGACCTATGGTGGAAGTTATGTACATTTTGGTATCAATTTTGGAAGAATTATGAGATTGGCACGTGTGATATTTATCATTTGGTCAAATAGATCAAAGTGACATATGTATATTTGTTTGTGACTAGTATTGTGTCCATAATTTGGTACGTGTAGGCCGTATCTCGTCAATTTGATGAAATAGGTTAATTTTGGGGGTTTTCCTCCGACACGGAGACTTGTGCATATCAATTCTTGACACAAACACGTAGTTGGTATTATTATTATACGTATTATTCATATTTAGGGTATTAGACTTTCTCGTATCCTTCAGGATGTATTTGGTTGTGTGGTGGAGCCATATCGCAAGCGTATCATAGAATTAGTGTGATACGGGTGTGGTGCACTCCACGTGTTTGGTGTATTGCTCTTAATTATATATATACTTGTGTATATATGCATGTATGTTATATTTTTGATATATATATATATATATATATATATGAGTATGTATCTATAGTATATGGTATACTTAAGTGTATATAGTTATATCTATATCTATGTGTAAGTATATCCATATATAAATATGTATATGTGATTATATATATGTATGTGTGTGTGTGTGTATATTTGTGTGTGTGATTGTATATATATATGTCTATATATATATTTTTTTATGAGGGTTAATATATATAGATTGAGATTATTAGAGTGTATATTGATATACATATAGATCGATTGGTGTATATATATACATAAAGAGGTAGGTATATATGTATATATGTATATAGGTGTCTATGTGCGCGTATAAGTGTATGTGGTTGTGTGTGAGTGAGAGGCTCAGTGATAGCATGAAGTGAGTTCAGCAGTATCAGTAGCAGTTTTGCCTTGTGCCCAGTGACAGCATGAAAGAGGAGATTGTGCAGTAAGCTCAACAGGAAATGAGCACTGCACAATAAGCAGTCAGTCACTGAGGGTGGTTTCAGCAAGAAGGGGGAGCTCGTGCACTGAGCATCTGCATCATTGAAGAGCCACTGTTGTGCAGTAAGCAACTTGGGGTACAGCAGCAGCATTTTTGGGTTGTACAAGGAGGGAAGCTCAGCAGCTCAGTGGCAGTATTAGCAAATAGATATCAGTAGGGGACACAGTGACACTGTAGTAGCAGTTTCATCTACATAGGAGCAGTTTTAATTCACCCAACAATGAGACAATATGCTCGAACAAGGAGGCTCAGCAGCAAGGCCCGAGCCACTATAAGGAGCAGTCCCAGTGTACAACACCTTGAACAGAACTGGAGTGGCAGTGGACAGTACATCAATCTCTTGAGCAGTAAATAGGATATACAGTGCTATCAGCAATAAAGGCAGGGGCAACAATGTGTTCAGCCATAGTAAGAAGCATGTTGCAGTGCATCTCAGCAGTGGCCAGTGCAATATCAGCATGAAGGGGAGGGAAGCTCAAGCAAGTGCATACAGGGAGCAGTCCTACTGCAGTAGCCTTCAGCAGAGGCAGCAGGTGTGCATCAGCTCATGCATTGCTTTGCAGTATATCCCAGCAGGAAGTCTAGTAGTCAGTGTATTGGCTCGTGTAGCCAACAGCAAGGGGGAGGTTCAGCAGCAAGGCTCTGGCACCAGAGGGTAACTGCACACAATAATGTGTGCAATGCGATGGCAGTGAGGGAGCACAACAATGTATGCATCAACCATTGAAGAGCAGCCCTACAACAATGCAGCAAGGGCACAGCAAGAGAGAGCACCTGCAGAGCAATGTGTAGCTCGAGCACATAACTCTGCAGAGCAATCCAGCAACTGTGTAGTCTCAACTCATTGCACAGCAAGGTATCAACCGAGCCAAGAGCAGTTTAGTATCAGTATGTTAACAGCACAGTGTCAAGTATCAGGTATCGATATCTTTTCAGCAAGTTTCACTGCATCAGTATCAGTCCAGTTTATGTCAGTTTCAGGTATCCACATCAGTCTTGTTAGTTATTAGTGTCAGTATTAGTTAGTTATCAAGGTGTAGGTATAGATGAATAGTTAGTTAGTTGATCAGTGTATCAGTAGATATCAGTCCAGTTAGTTAAGGATTTTGGTTAGTAGCAGATAGGTTAGTATATTAGTCAGTTACTTGAGGTATTGGTAAGTTTATATATGTAGTAGTGATATACTTTACTAATATATAGTTAGCTATAGGTATATGTATATATATAATTGTGATATTGTGTAGTTAGTATATATAGATAAATATACTAATTGTAATATTGGTTAGTAGTTAGTAATATACTGGTTTATATATATAGTTAGCTATATGTATTTATAGTTTGGTATTTACTAGCATATAGGGTATTGGGGGTTAGTGTGTTATAGTTATTTGTTATGAGTTTTGAATTACCTCGGGATACCAAGGTAATATCAAGGTTTGGGTCGATACTGAAGGTATTGGGTTTGAGTATCGGGATAGGTGTGAGGTAGTGCGATACGCATTGGTGCAAGGCCAAGGTATCCATATTTTATTGATTAGTTAGATACTATATACATTGACTTGTATATCTATACAAATTACTATTTTCTTATATTAAACTTGCGTATCTTAGGATACGATATTTTGGTGTGTTTCATAGTATCTTAGATTAGTTAGTGTAGCTTAGTTTCTTAGTGTATCGACTTAGTATCTTAGTATTAGACTTTTGCAACCTAGAATTAATCGGTATAACTTAGAAATAGCTTTGTGACCTAGATGTTGACTAGTTTAACTTAATTTTATTCTAATACCTTGTATTAATACAATATTCTATATATAGGTCTGTGTGATACCGGTTCGGACACAGTTTGATATTTATTGCTCTGGACGGCAGGCGAGTACATTCTCTGATAGTTTCTATTATTTGATAATTACTATAATGCAAGTATTTATAAATATTTTACATGACTCTTGACATATTAGTACATGGACTAGTATACACATAGATCAGTCATGGGATGTTATATATATTATTCATTGTTTTTTGTGTTCTCAATGTTTAACTTAGATAATATTTCAATGTTCAATATTCAGTGTTCAATGTTTAACTTAGACAATGTTTAACTTAGACAATGTTCAATGTTCAGTATTCAATATTCAATGTTCAATGTTTAATGTTCAAGATTTATTGTTTACATGGCCTTGAGTATCTTGTATCATAACGTGTCATGGTTGGATCCATAGTACTAGTTGGGGGAAAGGGAAAGTGTTAGTTAGATATATGATCAAATCCTAGATAATGTTCAATGTTTAACTTAGACAATATTTATCCAATGTTAAAGTAGACAAAGTTCACCCAAGCCGATCACATATCTAACTAGTATTTCAATCACTTAGCAAAGTTACAGTTCCTCACAACATTCTAGTTTTTTGCTTTATTCTATTGCCTTATTCTATTCATCGTGATCAGTGTATACCATATTGTTCATTGTTTACCTGTTTCCTCTACCATAGTTGATATTGTTTATTGTTTCTCATTTTGTATTATATTCTCTATTTCTGTTTATAGTTATTATCCATTAAGTGGAACTGTTATTTGGTTGTACTTTGCTCCATTTCTGACTGAAAAATAATTTTCAGATGAATGGTTAGAGAGGATGTGTCCCACTTACTATGGACCGACAGATGGAGTGTCACCTGAGGATCTGGTGCCAGTTACTGAGGCCATTTAGATTTCCTTATCTTGTTGTAGTTATTTCTATTTATATTGTGGATTGTATTATTGTTTTGAGATCTGGATTTGTGTTTAGATTTGAGCTGGACATGTGATGTATTGAGACTTATATTTCTATTCTTTCTATTCCATATCGTGCTTACATCTTCCTTTAGTTTTATATGTGATTGAGTATCAATTTGGAGTTGAGTTGGCATGACAGTATTTTATATACATTGTGTGAGATATTAGATAGTATAATAGACCAAGACAGCGTTCTACTGTCGATGTTGCGGCGTAGGCTGGACGTACCCACGTACTCGTGTCCCTATACCGGGTGCGGGTCGTGACATAATATCCTCAATTCATCGTCAGAATATACTGGCATTGCGACCAACGCTGGGGTTGGCTTACTTCTTCTGCCCTCCTTGGCTTCTTTCGGTTGGACTCATGTCTTACTATATTGGCAGAGGTGTGTGAAAGTTCTTCGTCAGTAGCCTGTCGAGGCCGCCATCTTTGAGTTTACGGTGGGACCGCTTGGAGCCTGTCAAAGATAGAAGGTCACACAAAAAATGTGTG
Organism: Iris macrosiphon; assembly: GCA_036927795.1. Taxonomy (NCBI): domain Eukaryota; kingdom Viridiplantae; phylum Streptophyta; class Magnoliopsida; order Asparagales; family Iridaceae; genus Iris; species Iris macrosiphon. The sequence continues at coordinate 71,764,625 of JAYESA010000012.1, forward strand.
ATATTTTAAGCAGTGGTACCAAATCAGAATCTGATGGCAGCAAGTTAGGCGAGAGCCCACAGTCCCTAGATCATGAAGAATTTTTCTTTAACGATTGAGCTTCTCTCGAAGGTTCACTTTTCGTCGACCAAATACTGGAATTTTGACTGATATCAGGGCAGGCAAGATATCTTCTTGTCGCCTTATCATTTATAAATGTATTATAGTAGCACGACTACCCCCAGATACACTCTAGCTTTTAATGGGCCGCCAATTAGCATGGGATTGTCTACCCCTGGAGGATTGGTTATCCTTTGTAAGTTGGTCATCTTCAGGAGCCCCAATAGAAGTTTTATGTAATAGTTAAGGCTCTAGGGGAATACTTTGTTCACACTCAAGTGCTATGCTAGAAAGATACCACCTACTGTTGGGGTTGCAAGCCTGTTTTAACATTGATAATATCGCCTTTGCCTCGCGGGAAGAAGCTCCAATAGTAATGACTCAAGCAATTTTATTCAAATTATTGCCTTGTCGTAACCTATTGACGGCTTGGGGTTCGACTGTATCTTTGCTCAAGATATAATCCACATATTCGTAGATGTTAAGGGCCTCGATATGCCCTATAATCTTCTCATATGAGTGAATTATGCATCCTTGTTGGCAGGATCATCACTATTGTTGATGAAGCAAGTTTGGTAAGGAAGCTCGTTATGGCAAGGTGCATTGTGCGGACCAACAGTGACCTTAGAGATCATCCCTCAAACTTCTATTGATCAAATCTTATAATTAGGGCATCAATCAAATCTATCCATATGTAACATGGCATACCATGACACGAACTCTACGTATCCAATTATGGATACTAGGACACAAACAAAAATCAAAATAGACACCAAATTTTCCTTGGGAACAACACACAAATTCGTAATTCTACCAAATTGCCTCTAAAAACACATAGATCTATTAGAAAAAGTATCTCTACCACCTAGTTCACCACCTATGAGGTTGGATCTGACTATTAGTAGGTTCCTATAGGTTCAATTTGGGTTTTTAACATATAATATTGTTAGAAAAAATAAATTTACCTATTTGAAGTTGTGTCCCAATGAAACTCAACCAATTGGACATAATGAGGGTGAATTAGACACGATCCTCCTAGTTTGGCTCCTCTCCAATGCTTCTCCTTGTGCTCTAATGCTCTAGGCCTCCATGGGAAGGGAAATTGGGTAGAAATTAAGTGGTTGGAAGTAAAATTTGGTTGGAATTGGGGTGGCTTGGTGGAGAAGAAGCATGGGAGAAGAAGAAGAAGAAGTAATTTTATAGGAAAAATGAATGGAAATACTTGCATAAGGGGAACGACCACTACTATGGGTGGTTGGAGTATGGAATAATTACAAGTTTGCCCCTCCTCTTCCTAATTTGAATTCTAGATCTAGTATGAATAAAATATTCTAGTTATGGAGGAAACCTAATTATTTATGGGAGGGTATCTAACTAACTAATATGAAATATTCTATCCATGACAACTAAATACTAATTAATTCTAACTAACAACTTAATTAAATATACTATATAATTAGCAACCAAGAGAGAAAATGACAAAAATATCCATAGTGCTAATTTTAGGTGGTAAAAAGTTTATCCCCCTTAAAATAACTTTTTCTTCGAAATTAAAGACATAATAATACAAAAGAAAGAAAGATACACGGCTCAAAAAGACCAGGATATCGCTCGCGAAACTCATCTTCCCTCTTCCAGGTAGATTCATCTGGGGAGTGATGCCTCCACGCGACATGAACCAAGGGAATCATATGGTTATACAATACCTTCTCCCTGCGATCCAGAATCTGCACAGGCTGCTCCGGATAACTGAGACTCGGTCCCACCTCAATCTCTGAGTGGTCCAATACATGGCTAGGATCTGCCACGTACTGTCTCAACATAGACACATGGAACACGTTGTGCACTCCCACCAATATATGTGGTAAGTCTAGTCGGTAGGCCACAACACCGACCTTCTCAAGAATATCGAAAGGTCTGATGAACCTTGGACTAAGCTTCCTGCCTTGACTGAAATAAATTATGTCCCGTATCAGAGAAATCCTCAAGAACACCAAATGCCAACCTAAAACCAAAATAGAACCTTAACACACAATCTACAATTACAAACAATCACAAAACACAAAAAAAATCTATAACTCAAACTCAAACTCTAACGGTCTTCGATGGCTATCAGCCTAATGCCTCTGCCTTTCTTGTGCCACACGAAGCCTTTCTCTGATTTGCTTCACCTTCTCCGCAGCATCCACTACCATCTCAGGTCCCAATAAAGCTTTCTTACCTACGTCATCCCAAGATAATAGAGTATGACATCTTTGACCATACAAAGCCTCAAATGGTGTCATTTCTATACTGGCCTGGTAGCTGTTGTTGTATACAAACTCTACCAAATAGAGATGATCCTCCTACGAGCCCCCAAAATCTAATACATAGGTACAAAGCATATTCTCGAGGGTGGTAAGCAGTACTAAACTTGAGTTGAGTACCCAAGCTAGCCTGCAAACTCCTTAGGAAATGGGATATAGATCAGCTATTCCGATCTGAGACTGTAACTTGAACCCCATGAAACCTGACGATTTGCCTCACATACAACTCAGCTAGCTTCTCCTTAGTCAAATCCACCTTGAATGGCAAAAAGTGGGCCGATTTGGTCAACCTATCATTGATGACCCAAATTGCGTCTTTTTCTCCTGGAGAACGTGGAAGTCCGAAAACAAAATCCATACTGATATCTTTCTATTTCCACTATGGAATCGGTAATGTCTGAAGCAACCCTCTTGGCCTCTGCCTCTTTGCCTTTGCCTACTGATACACCAGGCATCTGGAAATAAAGTGTGCCACCTCTTGCTTTATGCCATACTATCACATGTGATCTCTCAGATCCTTATAAATCTTATTAGCTCCAGGATGCATAGAATACTGAGAATGAGATATGCTTCTTGAAAAACCTACTTCCGTAGATCAACACTCTGTACACAAAACTTAGCGCCGTGCCTCCATGAACCATCATCTACAATGGTGAAATTATCTAAAAATTTGGCATGCACTTGAGCTCTGATACTCCCCAGACTCACATCATGATATTGCGTCTCCTTGATCTTGTCCATCAATCCAGACTGAATTCACAAGCCCATTATATTCATCTCAACCACCGAAACTATAACCTCGATCTCCAAATGTCATACCCCAGTTCCAAAATATATGGAACTCAGCCACGTGGCATTGGCCAGCAGGTACACTCCAATGGGCATCCTAATCTAGTGGGCCCGTTAGAGTGCACCTAGGCTGTATAAAACAATGATATATCTCCACTAACATAAGAAATGAAACACATAAAGAGGCAAGTCTACTAATGTGCAAAAATAAAATAAGTCTAGAAATATATCATACTACAAACCGAAAAGAGTCACGCGGGGACAAACTCGATAATACAAGTATTGAATGAAAGGAAGTGCAATAAGATAACTAGAACCAATATCATCTAACTAGATAAAGATATCGAATCCAAGATGAATTCGCTACCAGATATCAGGTGAAGTCCTCGGGAAGGATCTCGTCCTTTGCGGCTAGTCCTACTCCTGGATATACTCTATGTTCGTACTCCTCCGGGTAATCCTCCTCGCTTATGCCTGGAAGGGAACCAGGTCCTCAGAGGGACATAATAAGGTACAGAAAATAACATGCCAAAGTATAACATAAAATGAACTATATGATATTCCAGTTGTAATCTAGAATAACTGCCTAAGTGAGACACAACCTGAAGAAAATGTTCAATACGTAGGTTGTCCAAAAATAAATATAAATATAATATAAATATTCGGAGCTCCAAACACAAAATCTTTTGGTACGTAGAGAAGACCCATAGCTCCAGACACGAAATCTCCCGATAAGTAGATAGTAAATACGTAAAATAGTAATATGTGCGTAGCAACCTAAATGCCTAGTAACTGTCCTCCCCGCCGATATGACCTCATGAATCATATCTACAATGCGCTTGGATAGATCCTCTAACTAAGATAGTCAAGTTATAATAAATCATAAAATATAAAACAAAGCTCCTAGAACCACATAGTGTTCGGTCACTCTAACAACCTCAATTATGGAAGTCTGCCTAGATGAAAGTATATGACAAGTATCCTATGGTTCCGATATACCAAGTTAGGTACGACAATAATCTCCAAATACTAATCACTAACCATCGATACCAGATACTGTCGTACGTCCGTACCCAAATCTGACTCGTACGCAAGGCATCGACTAACAGTCCAAGAGGCAATGATATGTGTCACATCCAGTTCCAAATATAAGGAACTGAACCACGTGACAATGGCCAGCAGCACACTTCGACGGGCATCCCATTCTAATGGACCCGACGGAGTGCACTTAAGCTGTAAAGTACAATGATAAAACCCAATCACATAATACATAAATAGTGAAACTAAATCTCATCCACATGCAATAGATATAAGAGTACATAGAGGTAATCATAACTACTAATGTGCAGAAGAGAAATAACACAAGAAATGTATCATAGTAAAAATACAAGAAGAGTCACACGGGAACAATCCCGCTAGTACAAATACTGAAATAAAGGAAAGCAGAAAGATAACTAGGAACGGTATCTGAAAGCTAGATAGTAATACAGTCCCAGGGTGAAGTCACTACCAGAGAGTCAGACGAAGTCCTCGGGAATGATGTCGTCCTCTACAACTGGTCCAATTATCGGATATGCTCCTGGTCCTTACTCCTCTGGGTAATCCTCCTCACCTATGCCTGGAAGGGAACCAGGTCCTCAGAGGGATGTAACAAGGTAAAAAAATATAGCTTGCCAAAGTATAACAGAAAGTATAAGTGCAACGCCGGTGTAATATAGCATAACCACCTAAGGGAGACATAGTTTGAAGACAATGTTCGACGCGTGGGCTGTCCAAAATAAAATTGTAGCTTCGGACACGAAAATACACGGGACGTACGCAGCTCCGGGCAAAGAATCACACGGGTGATACAACTACTCTAGATACAGGAACACTACAGAAATAGTACATATATATATATATATATATATATATATATATATATATATATAAGCGCGTACAGAGGAGCCTAAACGTCTAGTAACTGTCTTTCCCTTTCCAAGCTATCAACGAGTGTGCACTGAACCTGATCCTTTATCTAGTAGTCTCGTCATACTAAAGTAACTATCAACAAACGCGACCCTAAGGTTATCCCAGATTCTGGTCATGCTGTCAGTATCAGGATATAAGAAATCTGGCAAGATGACAGTGTCTGAATGTGTCATAGGGTTATGATATACATAGGTACATATATCAAGGTATTGTGAATCATCTATCACTCGTTACTAGACGTTACCGACGAACGTCTGCACCCGATTTTGACCCGGACGTGAAGTAACGATTCTAATCAAACACGCACATAATGCATGTAATAAAACAATTAATATTTGGTAACAGAAATACAGGGTGGCAAGGTATACTTGCCTGGATCCGGCTGCTGAAGATGGGTCTCCGGTACAACGTCCAAGTCCGGGTCCCGTAGTACCTAGAGATGAGGCACAAGCTCAATTAATAGACTATCACGAGGCTAAAATAAGAGGTGACACACGTCTAGTATAGGCTTCAATCTCTGTTACAAATTCACATAGATACTAAGCTAGAGGGTTGACTAATGTTGACTAACGGTATGCCACATCTAATTCAATTGATCACCTGTATAAAAATACCAGACGAAACCTCAATCTTACTATATTTATCATGATGTTCAGTAGTTCAAGCCATGATCAATCCTCAGATTTTACCTCGGTATTCACAGACGTTAACATGCATATTTAAATATCATCCTCGAAATAAATAATTATTAATTATCACAACCCTCGATTATATACAATCATTACCATTCCACAATAAAAACTACTCCTCGATTAAACTCATCCTTAATTATTAGTCCTCAATCATAGATTAATAGTTTGATATCACACACCATTTCACAGTAAATTACTTGCTCCTCGATAATAAATTATAGTATTATTTTGCAACAATTTAAATCTGCTCATCAATAATAATCAATATGCATAAATTAAATTGAACGACACCCTAAATTATCATACCTAGCATTCATAAACTCTACTCTCAATATTCATATTATTCCCAACCATAATATATATATATTTTATAACATTATTTCCATAATATCAATGCATGCACATACCATCAAATGCATGTCATAAACCCTAAATATTAACTTAGGCTTTTAACCATTAATTGTATATTATAACATGTATTAAACCTAAAATATCACATGCATATTTAACCCAACCCTAAAACTAACTAAACTATATAACAATATACAAAACACAAAGGGAGGGGTAAGAGTATACCTTGGCGGCGTGTGGTGGTTGCTGGTCGGAGTGAGGCTCGGTGCGGGATGGAGTCGACGTTGGGTGGAGGGGCTCGGCCGAGGTGGTGGAGCTCGCCGGAGTGGGGGGGAGTCCGATCGACTGCTGGTGATGAAGGAAGTTGATGATAAGGATGATGATGATGATGATGAGAAGGATCGTGGAGATGGTGGTTCGAGGTACAGCGGGTGGAGGAAGTGATGGAGAAGTTGGGGATGGTGGTGGAGCTGTGGTAGTTGGGATGGAGGAAGTACAGTCGGTCGGGGTGGCTCGGCGTGGAGGTGGTGGTTTGAGGTGCAGCGGGTGGAGGGGTTGCTCGGCCGTGGTGTGCTGGAGACGTCAGCGGGGTGAGGGGTTGCTCGGCCGGGTTGGATGGCCAGTCGGGTTGAGTGCAGCGGGAATGGGGTGGTTCAGGCGGTGGCTCGGGAGGGAGAGTTGGCCGGGGTCGGGTTCGGTTGGCCGGAGTAGTTGTGAGGAAGAAGAAGAAGAAGAAAAAAGGAAGAGAAGAAAGTTGGCTGTGGTTTTATGGAGAAGGAGGAGAGAGAGGATGGGGGTTTTCCAAGGTGTTAGGATTAGGGCCGGCATGCGGAGATGGGGAGTGATGGAGATATTTTATAGGAGGTGGTGTGAGGAATGGGTGGTAAGGATGAGATCTAAATTCAAATGGATGGCTCAGATTTCATATGGAGGAAATTGCTCATCCAAAGAAGAGAGAGGAGTGAGGTTGGACCGGTCAAGGGAGATGGGGCTTCATTATTTGGTCTTGACCAATGAGGTGATGATACCTATTACAACATTTGCAAATAAGCCGCTTAATTTTGGATCTTTGCACAAACATATAAAATAATAGAAAAATGGTATGGGAAGTGGTGTTTGGTGTTTTGTAGGGTGAGGGGGTATTGTATGTTTTGCATGGGCTTAATTTATGAGAGATTGGGTTAAATTGGGGTTAAGTTGGGATTAGTTAAAGTAGGTATCCTAATTTAATTAAAATAAAATATTATTTGCTCTTAAATTAAATGGGGGCACATGGGGTCTCAATTTGGAGTGACACAAAGGTCATAAAAGGTGTAGGCTTAGTGTCAGCCTTGGACCCTTTAATTGGTATGGCTAAACGGGTTGAGTTTGTGTCTCAAAATGGATGGCAACGACAAAGGTGCGCGACACATGATTGAAGAATGGGTTTCAGATACGGGAAGTTGTGCAATTAAATTAGAGCACAAGGGATTATGATTGTGAGTGACAAAAAAGTCCAGCGCCTAGGTTGGCGTGTCAAGTCAAGAGTGCAATAATTAGTTGGAAATTATGGGCTATTATTGTGCTTTGAATATTGTAACAACGGTAGGGTGCACCAAGGGTTTAATTAAAGAATCAGACATCTGCAACCTTAATTCTAAACCTTAATTATCAGATGCTAAACCAAAATTTTTTAACCCAAAACCAGTCTATCCATAAAAATAAATGAGGGGGTTTACATCCTTCCCAACTTAGAAAATTTTTGTCCCCGAAATTAAAAGTATAGCATGATAATAGCTACGATAATTTAAAAGTAAACTGGTAATCAAATGCGGTACGTAAATTCGTACCTTGGTCCTCAAATAAATACGGGAACCGCTGCCGAATGGAATTCTCGTACTCCCAGGTAGACTCGCTGGCAAATGATGCTTTCATGCAACTCTGACCAGTCGAAAAGTCTGACCTCTCAAAGCCTTCTCACTGCGATCGAGTATTCCCACTGGCTGCTCTGCATACGATAAACTGGGTCCGACTGTAATCTCTGAATGATCCAGTACGTCGCTAGGTCTGCCACGTATCTCCTCAACTGCGATACATGAAATACATCGTGTACTTCTTCTAATGATGGAGGCAATACAAAATGATAAGTTACTTTGCCAACTCGTTCCAAGATATCAAAAGATCCGATGTACCTCGGACTCAGCTTGACTCTGTCCCCGAATCTGATGGTACCACGAGTAGGTGATATCTTTAAAAATACATGGTCATCCTTTTTGAACTCCAAATGGTCTGCGGTGCACATCTGCCCAATGCTTCTATCTGTCCTGTACTGCACGCAGGTGGCTCTGAATCTGCTTTACTTTCTCCACTGTCTATGTCACCAACTCTGGACCAAGTATCTGACGCTCTCCCACGTCACTCTAATATACCGATGACCTACACTTCCTGCCGTACAGTGCTTCGTAAGGTGCCATCTGTATGCTGGCCTGGTAGTTGTTGTTGTAGGAGAATTCTACCAAGTGTAGATGGTCCTCCCAAGATCCTCCAAAGTCGATCATGCACGCTCTCAACATATCCTCTAGTATCTGAATCGTGTACTCTGACTGGCCATCAGTCTATGGATGATATGCAGTGCTGAACTTGAGACGAGTTCCTAGGCTCTCCTGCATACTCCGCCAAAAGTGTGACGTGAATCTGGAATCACAATTCGATACAATGCTGACATGCACTCCAAATAGTTGTACTATCTACCTTATATACATATCAGCTAATATCTCCGTGGACTGCCCAACTCTGAAGGTCAAGAAATATGTAGACTTGGTGAGTAGGTCTACGACAACCCAAACTGCATCCTTCCTGCTAGGGCTCCTCCAAAATCCTGTGACAAAGTCCATGGTAATGTGTTCCCACTTCCACTCGGGAATGGAAAGCGGCTGCAATAGTCCGGCAGTCCTCTGATGTTCAGCCTTGACTTGCTGACAGACCAAATATCTCAGCACGAATCTCGCAATCTCCCTTTTTATTCCATGCCACCAGTAGTATTGTCTCAAATTTCAGTATATCTTTGTACCCCCAGGATCAATAGAATAAATCGAGCTATGAGCCTCAGTCATCAACTCTTGGCGTATCTCGCCACTCGGAACGTATAGGCGATCTCCAAATCTTAATGATTCGTCTTCATGAATCCTGAGTTCCATCTGCATGCCGGCCTCTGTCCTCACTCGCAGTCATCAAAATCTCGCATATATAGGCAGGGCTGCCTTGATCCTCTCAACCAAGGTAGACTGAACCTCGAGACTGGCCATCTGTCCATCCATGCCTAGCAATACAATCTCTATCCCAAGCTCCTGAAGATCCTCTAACAATTGCCGCTGAGTCATCAAAAAGTATGCCATGGGCTTTCTGCTTAAGGCATCTGCTACTATATTCGCCTTTCCGGGGTGGTACTGTAACTCTATATCATAGTCTATCATCAACTCTCACCATTATCTATGTCTCATGTTGAGCTCCTTCTGAGTGTAGGCATACTTCAGACTTTTGTGATTTGTGTAAATCTCAACACGCTCTCCATAAAGGTAGTGCCGCCATAGCTTTAGTGCAAATATCGCTACAGCTAGCTCTAGATCGTGCGTTGGATAGTTCTTATCATGAACTCTCAGCTGTCTCGATGCGTAGGCTATCACCTTGCCATGTTGTATCATTACACATCCTAATCCGCTCCCAAACGTATCACTGTACACTACAAATCCTTCCGATCCTGAAGGAAGTATCAAAATTGTTGCTGATGTCAGACGCTTCTTCAGCTCATCGAAAGCCGTCTGACATTCCTTGGTCCAGATAAACTCCTCGCCTTTACGCGTCAGTCGCGTCATAGGCGCAACAATCCTCGAGAAATTTTCTACGAACCTCCGATAATATCCGATAAGTCCGAAAAAGCTCCTAATCTCTGTAACTGATGTAGGGGTAGGCCACGTCTCTACTGCAGCGATCTTCTCTGGGTCAACTGATAGTCCATCTCTGGGGATTATGTGTCCTAGCAATGTACTCTATCCAAGCAGAACTCATATTTGCTGAGCTTGGCATACAGCCTCTCCTGCCTCAGCGTCTCCAACACGATCCTGAGATGTCTCTCGTGCTCCTCCTGGCTCTTGGAATATACCAAGATGTCATTAATGAACACCACCACGAACTTATCTAAGTACTGGTGGAAAATATTGTTCAATAGACTCATAAATACTGCTGGTGCATTGGTTAAACCAAATGGCATAACTAGAAACTCATAGTGCCCATACTTTCTTCGAAAAGTCATCTTCGAAATGTCCTCTCTTCGTACCTTGATATGATGATAGCCGGATCTGAGATCGATCTTCGTGAATTCATATGCGCCACTAAACTGGTCAAATAAATCATTGATGCATGGCAGTGGGTACTTGTTCTTTATTATTATAGCATTTAATGCCCTAGAATTGATACACAAGCGTACTGTCCCGTCCTTCTTTGGCACAAATAAGATAAGTGCTCCCCATGGAGAAATACTAGCCCGAATGAAACCCTTATCTAAAAGATCATCTACTTGGACTTTCAAATCAACCAACTCCTTCGGTGCTAGTCTGGAGACGGAGGAAGTAACTGGCTCGGTTTTGGGAGTCAATTCTATAGTGAACTCTATCTCTTTTTTAGGTGGCAGGCCTCGGAGATCCTCTGGAAATACATCCTCAAACTCTGATATAAAGTGAGGGTACATCGGTTCACCTTCTGTAATATGTGTCGCTAAGGTAGGTTGGACACCATGCCCTCAGACTCCCCGAAGAAACTCAAACTCCGGGTGATCTGGGGGTCTAAAAATGATGCAACCATGGCGACAATCTAGCATTGCGTGGTATTGGCTCAACCAATCCATGCCTAGGACAATGTCATAGTCCGGCATAGAGAAGACCAAAAATCGGGCACGCATCTCTCGCCCGCAAATAACTACTGAACAAGATCTACAAGTGTCGCTAATTGGTACTATTCTACCTTCCGTCAGAATCCTCTTAATCTTCGGAAGGGGTACAGTTGCTATTGTATGGGTGGCCACGAAACTAGAATCTATGAAAGAGTGTGTGGCACCAGAATCAAATAAGACTACTGTTGGTAAAGAAGCTACTAAGATAGTACCTGCGATTATTTCTTCGGCTATCTCTGCCTCCTCTATAGTCATCGCATAGGCCTGACCATGCCTCGGTGCTGGCACCCTCGGCTGCTGTCAAGCCTGCTGGAATCGATCTGCCTGTGGGGCCAAGGGTGGCCTCTTCTGGTTTTCTCCTGGTGCTGGTGGTCATAGTACTCCAGCTCCTGTGTAAGGCAGCCACAGTCCGAGAGGCTGCTGATAAGGCCTCTGTGCTGGCAGGGCTAGCCGATGAACCATCTGTACTGAGCCCTCTGATCTGGGCAATTTCGGACTACATGCTGGTCTGACCCATATCTCAGACAAGCGCCCAGCCTCCATCGACAGTCCCTCAATAAATGTCCCTTCTTGCCGCAGTAATGGCATATGGGAATAACTGCTCCCTACAGGGGTGCTGCTCTCTGTTGCTGCTGCTGTACCAGTGGATGCTTCGTAGGTCCTCCCTACGGGTCTCGAACTGATGATGACGATACACAGGAGTGCTTCAGGCTGGTCTCCATCTCGTTGATGCGGTCCAGGCGTCGTGTTGCTAATAACACCTCGGAGTAGGAGGTGGGGACAATAGACCCAATAAGTCTCTGTGCCTCAAAACTTAGGCCTTCATAGAACTTCTCAGCCTTTGTCTCCTTGGTCGAGATCAAGTACGCTACAAATTTGCTTAGGCGGAGGAACTCAGCATTGTACTCTTCTATAGTCATACTGCCCTGCCTAATTTTCTGGAATCTATCCCGAAGTTCTGCTCGGGCAGTGGATGGTATTTACATCTCCTGGAAGAGTCTAGAGAACTCTTCCCATGTGACCCAGTCTGGTCCCAAACGCTTCTCCTCTAAGAGCCACCAGTGATGAGCGTTGCCAGTAAGCTGCATCCTAATGGCAGTCATCCATCTACGCCGAGGGAGAACGGTGGTCTCAAGCTGGTGCTAAATGCTGGTGAGCTATATATGAACCTTCATCGGCTCTTCCGTGCCAGCAAAAGGAAGTGGTATTATTTGACGGAAGTCTATGACAGACCCCATCGTCGACTGGCGTACTGGTGGTGACGCATGTCCCAAGGCCGTTACAATACTCTCTCTCAAGGTCTCAGCCTGGCGCTGCTGGGCCTGTTGCTGGATTTGCTGCTGGGCCTGCATCATCGCGTAGACCATATGAAACATCTGAGTTCCGTCCATGGGTTGCCCTGTGGGGAAAGGCATATGTGGCATCTGTGGAGGGAATAAAGGTGGTGGGGGCAACTGCTGCTCCTCCTGACTCGGGGTCCTCTGGTCCTCATGACCTGCCTAATGCGGAGTCTGGTATCCGTCTGAAGGCACCTCTGGCTGCCCAGATGACTGTCCCTGGGGAGCTAGAGTAAATAGAAGAACAAGCCCTATTTTTGGTTCCCCGGTTGATCCTGCATCACGGGGAACATCGCCCGGCTGTGCGACACGTCCGCTACGGAGATTCATAACTCTGAAAGAAGACATGATTTAGATCAATATTGAAGAATTTAAACAAGATGCAATTGGGAAAATAAAATGATATAGAGGTGTCATGTGAAGGATTCAAACTTGTAGATGAGATTCCTAATATCTATTCCTAATTTGCAAGCTCGCTTGGCACAGTCAGGTGACCAAGACGATTTAAATCGGACCTGCATGGGCCACCACAAAAACCTTATCATGCCCCAGTTCTAAATATAAGGAACCGAGCCACGTGACAATGGCCAGCAGCACACTTCGACGGGCATCCCATTCTAATGGACCCGACGGAGTACACTTAAGCTATAAAGTACAATGATAAAACCCAGTCACATAACACATAAACAGTGAAACTAAATCTTATCCACAGACAACAGATATAAAAGCATATAGAGGTAATCATAACTACTAATGTGCATAAAAGAAATAACACGAGAAATATATCATAGTATAAATACTAGAAGAGTCACACGAGAATAAACCGGCTAGTACAAATACTAAAATAAAGGAAAACAGGAAGATACCTAGGAACGGTATCTGAAAGCTAGATAGTAATATCGTCCCAGGGTAAAGTCACTACCAGAGAGTCAGACGAAGTCCTCGGGAATGATATCGTCCTCTGTAACTGGTCCAATAATCGGATATGCTCCTGGTCCATACTCCTCTGGGTAATCCTTCTCGCCTATGCCTGGAAGGGAAACAGGTCCTCAGAGGAACGTAACAAGGTACAAAATATAGCATGCCAAAGCATAACTGAAAGTACAAGTGCAATGCTGGTGTAATCTAGCATAACCACCTAAGTGAGACACAGTTTGAAGACAATGTTCGACGTGTGGGCTGTCCAAAATAAAACTATAGATCCGGACACGGAAACAAATAGGACGTACCGCAGTTCCGGACAAAGAGTCACACGGGTGATACAACTACTCTTGATACATGAACACTACAAAAATAGTATATATACATATATAAGCGTGTGCAGAGGAGCCCAAACGTCTAGTAACTGTCTTCCCCTTCCCAAGCTGTCAACGAGTGTGCGCTGAAATTGATCCTCTATCTAGTAGTCTCGTCATGCTAAAGTAACTATCAACAAACGCGACCCTAAGGTCATCCCAGATTTCGGTCATGCTATCATTATTATGATACAGAAAATCTGGCATGATGACAGTGTCTGAATATATCCTAGGGTTATGATATACAGAGGTACGTACATCAAGGTGTTGTGAATTATCTATCACTCATTATTAGACGTTACCGATGAACATCTGCACCCGGTTGTGACCCGGACGCGAAGTAACGATTCTAATCAAATACGCACATAATGCTTATAATAAAACAATAAATATCTGGTAACTGAAATACAGGGTGGCAAGGTATACTTGCCTGGATCCGGCTGCTGAAGATGGGTCTCTGGTACAACGTCCAAGTCTGCGGGTCCTGTAGTACCTAGAGATGAGGCACAAGCTTAATCAATAGACTATCACGAGGCTAAAATAAGAGGTGACACACGTCTAGTATAGGCTTCAATCTCTGTTACAAATTTACATAGACACTAAGCTAGAGGGTTGACCAAGGTTGACTAATGGTATGCCACATCTAATTCAATTGATCACCTGTATAAAAATACCAGACGAAACCTCAATCTTACTATGTTCATCACGACGTTCAGTAGTTCAAGCCATGATCAATCCTCAGATTTTACTCCGGTATTCATAGACGTTAACATGCACATTTAAATATCATCCTCGAAATAAATAATTATTAATTATCACAACCCTCAATTATATACAATCATTACCATTCCACAATAAAAACTACTCCTCGATTAAACTCATCATTAATTATTAGTCCTCAATCACAGATTAATGGTTTGATATCACACACCATTTCACTGTAAATCACTTGCTCCTTGATGATAAATCATAGTATCATTTCACAACAATTTAAATCTGCTCATCAACAATAATCAATATGCATAAATTAAATTGAATAACACCCTAAATTATTATACCTAGCATTCATAAACTCTACTCTCAATATTCATATTATTCCCAACCATCAAATATATATATTTTATAAAATTATTTCCATAATATCAATGCATGCATATACCATCAAATGCATGTAATAAACCCTAAATATTAACTTAGGCTTTTAGCCATTAATTGTATATTCTAACATGTATTAAAGCTAAAATCTCACATGCATATTTAACCCAACCCTAAAACTAACTAAACTATATAACAATATACAAAACACAAGGGGGAGGGGTAAGAGTATACCTTGGCGGCGTGTGGTGGGTGCTGGACAGAGTGAGGCTCGGTGCGGGATAGAGTCAACGTTGGGTGGTGGGGCTCGACCGAGGTGGTGGAGCTCACCAGAGTGGGGGAGGGGGAGGCCGGTCGGCTGCTGGTGATGATGAAGGAAGTTGATAAAGAGGATGATGATGACGAGGAGGAGGATCGTAGAGGTGGTGGTTCGAGGTGCAGCGGGTGGAGGAAGTGATGGAGAAGTCGGGGATGGTGGTGGAGCTGTGGTGGCAGGGATGGAGGAAGTACAGTCGGTCGGGGTAGCTCGGTGTGGAGGTGGTGGGTCGAGGTACAACGGGTGGAGGGGTTGATCGGCCGTGGTGGTGCTGGAGACGTCAGCGAGGTAAGGGGTTGCTCGCAGGGTTGGATGGCCGGTCGGGTTGAGTGCAGCGAGAATGGGGTGGTTCAGGCGATGGCTCGGGAGGGAGAGTTGGCCGGGGTCTGGTTGGTCGAGTAGTTGTGAGGAAGAAGAAGAAGAAGAAGAAGAAGAAGAAGAAGAAGAAGAAGAAGAAGAAGAAGAAAAAAGGAAAGAGGAGAAAGTTGGCTGTGGTTTTATGGAGAAGGAGGAGAGAGAGGATGGGGGGTTTTCCAAGGTGTTGGGATTAGGGCCGGCATGGGGAGATGGGGAGTGATGGAGATGTTTTATAGGAGGTGGTATGAGGAATGGGTGGTAAGGATGAGCTCCAAATTCAAATAGATGGCTCAGATTTCATATGGAGGAAATTACTCATCCAAAAAAGAGAGGGGAGTGAGGTTGGACCAGTTAAGGGAGAGGGAGCTTCTTCCTTTGGACTTGACCAATGAGGTGATGACACCTATTACAATATTTGCAAATAAGCCCTTTAATTTTGGATATTTGCACAAACACATAAAATGATAGAAAAATGGTATGGGAAGTGGTGTTTGGTGTTTTATAGGATGAGGGGGTGTTGTGTGTTTTGCATGGGCTTAATTAATGGAGTATTGGGTTAAATTAGGGTCAAGTTGGGATTTGTCAAAGTAGGTATCCCAATTTAATTAAAATAAAATGTCATGTGCTCTTAAATTAAATGGGGGCACATGAGGTCTCAATTTGGAGTGACATAAAGGTCATAAAAGGTGTAGGTTTGGTGTCAGCCTTGGACCCTTTAATTGGTCCGGCTAAACGGGTTGAATTTATGTCTCAATATTGATGGCAAAGACAAAGGTGCGCGACATAGTGTAAACCTCCTCGACCAAAATTAGGCCTACTTGTCTTAGATAGAGAGACTAGGGCTAGTTTGAATCCAAATATAAATAGAACACTGTATTTTAATTAATTTTTTTATAATATTTATATCACTTGGTGCACCTTACCGTTGCTTCGATAAATGGAGCACTACACTAGCCATTGCCTTTCTATAAATTTTATACCCTTGTCCTAGATGTGCTAGTCATCTATTCGGACCTTTGTATAACTTATAATTATGCTCTCTTGTGCTATATTTTAGTCGCACAATATTCGTCGTAGACGTTTATATTTAATTCTAAATAAATTCAACTTTGTATCTGTGTGCGTTCCAATCGAAATTAGAGACACAATCTTGACCCATTTTGTGCAACCCAATTTATGATAATACTCTATCCTGAGTCCCTTATGTCCATGATACTTGTGTCTCACCTAATTTTAATCTTATGTACTTCCAATTAATTCAAGAACACCATTTGCATTAATTTTAATTAAATTAATCCAATTTCTATCTTTGTGTAATTTTCTAATTGTTGGGAGCTTTTATGCAAAGTGCATTGAGGTATCTACACCATTGGACACAACACATAAAGAAACCCATTTTTGCCTTTATATGAATTCTTCCTATGATTTTGGGAGTGTGTAGCATCAACATCACCCCCCCTCATCAATTCCTAGCCATGCATTTCAAACCATGCAATCCTAGCCCTCCAAACATCTCCATGTGAAGCCAAGGCCCCTTTCCAAGGATGTTGACCAAGGCCTAACTACCTGGGTCAAAACCCAAATCTATTTCTACATACACACACACACACACACACACACACACATATATATATATATATATATAGAGAGAATAAGGGAGGTGAGATGGCACCTCATTCTAAAAATAAGGGTGGCGGTGACGTGGCACAATCTCAACCACACATTTCATAATTGGCAATTTGTACTTAACCCCCTCCCCTCGTTTGTGTGGTTGAGATTGTGCCACGTCACCGCCACCCTTGTTTTTAGAGTGAGGTGCCATCTCACCTCCCTTATTCTCTCTCTCTCTCTCTATATATATATATATATATAATTTTCTCTTTGTTTTCATTCAACAAAACTTTACCAAAACCTAAACCACCTAGCCGACATCTGAACCCCTCTCCCTTCCCTGTTCACCATCTCCTACCTCCCTACCGATGGAGCAGCCTCGCCGGAAGCCGCCTGAGTACGCTGAGAGCCACCCCAACCCGCTGAACCGCCGCTGCCCGCCACCAGTCTCCACCACCCTCTTTATCTTCCCTGTCCATCCTTCCGACTAGCCTGAGCATATCTATACCACCATTACCACTATCACCTCCCCTGCCAATGACTGCAGACCTGCCAGCCGAGACCAGACCCCGCCATCCTCGCCTGAGCCCACTATCACCACCGCCAGTAATGCCACCAACACCACCATTAACACCACCGTCATCCCCGACTTCCCAAGCCATGACCTCTACTCTCTTCCATGTCCTCCTTCCTCCGCCAGAGTCGACGACATCAGCAATCGACTCTCCTCGACTTCACCTCCGCCTGAATGCTCCTTGCCACCACCCATTACCACCATTAACCTCCGGCCATCCCGACCTCCTGTAACCACCGCTCACCACCACCCCCTGTCCTCTTCTTCCTTCCTGTCATCCTCCTCCGCCTCCATTAACGCCGGAGCAACCATCATCACCACCGCCTGACCTCCACCATTCCCTCGACTCGCCCAGAGCACCACCACCCCTCTCCCTACTCTCTCTCCTCCTCCTCCTCCTCGACCACAACCTCCCCTCGTCGACTCCCTCTCCACTCTCCTCCTCCTCGGGCTACCTGAGTCCTGGCCGAAGCAGCAACTTTCCGTCATCCTCATCATCATTCCCATCTTCATAATCATAACCTATACCATTATCTCATCACCATCATCATCCTAATCATCCCTTAATCATCATCATCCTCACCTTAATCCCCTTTATCAATCATCATCATCATCATCCCTATCATCATTCCCATCATCACCTTAATCACCATTATCATTCCTTTCATCATCAACATCCTCATCACCAATGATCACCCTTATCATCATCATCATTACCCTCATTATTCCTATCATCATCACCATCATTATTACCCTCATTATCACAATCATCATTACCCTCGTCATCAATATTGATACCATCGTCGTCATCGTGGACCCGTCATCCTGGCCAAAGATGACCTGCAGCAGTCCCCCCCCGATCCTTGTGCTGTGCACGCTAAACCCAAGGTTCGAACCTGTCCCTCTTTTTTCATTTTATGTGTGCTTGTGATTAGTATTGCTTCATGGTTCAGTTTAGTTCATATCGTGTCGGTTCACCTAAAGACTAGTGTGCGTGTGTAGGATAATTAATTTGTGCATATATATTGTGTGGTAATTAATGCTAGTCCTAGGTATGACTGTATTATAGATATTGAGTGACCATAAGTGTTAGTAGTGGATACCCTATATTGACATTTGACCGTATGACCCATATACGTACACGTACGCGTATGTATATAATATTCAGATTGGTAATATATATGTATTGTATAAGTAATTAAATGCTAAACCTAATTATGACCATATAAGTAATTGTACTGTACGACCCTAGGACACCATGGATTTTCTCGCATGTTTGCATATGACTTTGTGACCTGAATATTAGGGTATTGTCTTCCTTGTGTACATTAACATACTGTCTTAGACACATGTTAGTTGACTATCTGGTTATGCTCAGCGTTTAAAGATGTGACACAGCATAATTAGACGCACAGTTGACCCTGTTAGTTGACCAGTGTCACCCCTAGAGTACTCTCTGAGTCTAGTATATTTATTGTTGTGTATATGCTAGTGGAATGGCTGATGTTGTATTGTATTATATTATATGTATATAGGACCTATCGGATTATTCTGTGAGACTTCAGAAGCAGGTTATAGGCACTACGCAACTTCCTTGCCAGGCAAGTATACGTTGCCTTGTTGTACTGTTTAAATTAAGTTATTGCTTAGTTGTATGTTTTATTATTTTAATATTGTATTTAATTGTGTATGTTCGAGAAAGACTCGGGTGCAGTCAACGAAGGCGTTGACGTTAGGACTTGTGTCTGACCTAGTGTCTAGTGGACGCACCTAAAGTTGTGAAGTTATCGGTATGACACCCTAGGCCTTGACACATATCATTGCACATCAAAGAGTGAGTTTATGTAGGGACGCGTGCTTCATACTCGACTGGCCATCGGTGTGAGTAGCACGTGTGACGGTATTTAGCTTAGTTGTTTATTTTTATAGAGACTTGCATTATAGTACGAGATGTCCACGTCGTGTTTGCGACATATATATTTGCATTGGGGGGAGGACGACTAGTAGGTGTATAGGACACCCACCTCCTTTATACAGATACCACGTTCTTCAGAGCGATACAGACGTATATATTTTTATAGATACTACGTTCTTTAGAGTGTTGGACGTTACTTGTAGTTTTGCTGATACCACACTCTATAGAACATTGGACGTTATTACTTATACAGATACCACGCTCCTCGGAGCAGGATGTTATTATATTGCAGAGTGCCCTTGTTATGGGGGCATATGTGGCATATATTAGCCAGCTACGGCGATTGGTGAATTACGTCAGCATATGTCTAGCCTATACTTTCCCATACGCACAAAGTTGTCCTCAAATTGTATTCACTTAGATGGTTAGCACATCCCCTTTATTTATTCAGTATTTACTTTATGGCATGCTTTTATGTATCTTGTTATGTCCCTCTGAGGATCTGGTCCCTTTCCAGGTGTAGATGTTCATGAGTATTCGTAGGAGCGTAGATCCGGACTTAATACTTATATTTCGAGGAGGTTTTCTCTTCGAGCCTTATTGCTTATTAATGTATGTACTTGTTTTATTTATTTTATATTCTAGTTTGGCAGTGGATTTGTTTCTACTCGACTATCATCCTTTGATACTTTGTATTAAGATTTAGTCACATAGATATTGGTTATTTATTTATTTTTAATTTCTATGGAAGAGATTTAGTTATGCCCTGTGACTTGTGATAATTATATACCACTTGTGAATTATTGTTCATAATACAGCGTACGCATGTGTTATGGTTTCCATATATTGGAGTTGTCATATACATGCGGCTGGCATGCTTACGTGTTCCTAGTCCTACGTATTTTGGGACTGGGGCGTGACATATTTTTAGTGGTGGACCATGCAGGTCGAGAGCATATTATCTCGGTTACGTTACTGTACTGAGCAAGCCTGCATCTAGGATTAGAGTTTTAGGTCTCATCCACATACTTAACTTTTTCTTCTTGATTTTGTTCCGAATTCTTGAACTCACTTTTCTTCCAATCTGTTCTATTTAAATGATTGCATCCTTCTTGATTCATGTGCTTCCCTAGTAGTTCCTTGAGTATAGCCTCTGCTAGAATATATGAATCCCTATTGTTAGGATCATAATTAGGGTAATATTCCTACTAAGAATATAACTAGAATATTGACACATCACAAAGTTTAGAATACCTAATGAATCCTAGCATCCCTTACTTGTAGATTGGTTTACCATTATTCCTTGATATATTTATGAAGGACTTGAGAGTAGTATAGACACTACTAGTGTTAGTTAGAAATTTGATCGTATTATTTGACCCTAGTATTGAGGAACAAATAGAAATTCAAGGTTGAATATTTGGACTAAACCTAACTTTCATAGCAAGATAGTATTAGAGAACCAAAAATTTAGCTCCTTGTCTTGATACTAGCAAGACAATACCTTAGGAAGCCAAGAGGAATGAATATAACATTTTCCTTGATCATACCTCGAACACAGAGATTAGC
The DNA here is from genome assembly GCA_036927795.1 of Iris macrosiphon. Lineage (NCBI taxonomy): Eukaryota > Viridiplantae > Streptophyta > Magnoliopsida > Asparagales > Iridaceae > Iris > Iris macrosiphon. The sequence goes on from JAYESA010000012.1 coordinate 71,785,826, forward strand.
ATACCACCTTTTCTTAGAGAACCATGATATTATCAAGAGTCTCTCATTATAAATTCATATCTTGTTCCCCCGGAACCTTTACGTTCGCTATTTGTGCGACGACTAATTATGTTTTTCTTTTCTTTCAATTCGTGCCATTTAACTCTTATGATTGTAGGCTAAATGATTTCTTTTATGTTAAAGATATATAGTTGCTAGGATTATAGTCGTAAATCTTGAATTTTGAATTTTTGTGCTTGGTAGTTAGAACTTGATAGTTTGAGTTGTCCTTTTAGATTGTGATTTGATGACTATTCTTTAGTTTTTAAATCACGTAATTTATGCCCATATCTCCATATAGGTTATACATTCTTCCATCATAATCTAGCGTATTTATATTTTCTATACTACCTTGACTTATGCCGCTATTATAGCCTAGTTTTGCTGGCTTATTCTTTTATCGAGCTTGTTCATGACATATGTGTTATTTGGGCCTGATCAACCACACAATGATACAATTGTCTAATCAGAATCAGTGTATTACGATCTGGACAACCTTAATACACTTGGTTCGCTCTTCGCAAGACTACTTATGTGGATTGAGATAAAATTGACTTAGCTTCTTAGACGAATGTACTTGCCCTCTAGACATGTCTGAGCATATCGTATCGGTTACATAACTGTACTGATACGAGCATGCGAATAAGAATTTACCAAATAGGATTTCAATCCACAACTGTCTTGACCACTCTATTTTGAATTCTTTAAATGCCTTGATCCCCATATTTGTATTCTATCACCTCTACCTTGAATTCTTTATTATTATTTTCATCTTCCCCTATTTTGAAAAGACGAACGCTTGTGCTTGGTATAAATTTGATAAACAGAGAGTACTAGATATACCCCATAGGCCAATCACATTACTTGGTGACTATCTTTCGTAATTAAGGGCATATCATATGTGATATATTGGTGTTAAAGTTTTGAGGATTTAATAACACGATTAAATAATTTGGGGAAATTTTGTCTTGAATGTATAGCCTTATGTGATAGATGGGTAAATTCTAAGTTGGGTAGAAGTTGCATTTTCAACTTGAGAGAAATTTTTTTTAGATTGTTATCAAGTAATATTAGATTGAGAGATTAAGTCATTTTAAATGTGGAGAATTTTAGAAGGAGGAGTTAGAGGATGAGTATTTAATGAATTTTTGAAATCTTGATATTTTGGACCAAATATTTATAATTTGAGCACAGGATTTAAATTTTGAATATTGAAGGTTGAATCATCGATTTAAATCTTGAGGAAAATAAAAAGAACTTCAAACATGAACATCGACGGATTAAATTCCAAATTTGATGATTTCAATTAAAACTAAAATTTTAATTGTTGGATCACCTATTTGAAATATTGAGGATGCAAATTGAATTTAAAATTTAAAGAGTACGAAATTCACAAGTTGGAAATAGAAATAATATTTGTTTATAATTATTTTCTAGAGGAGATTATGATAGTTGGAGATTGCGATATAAATTTTGATGTGGGATATCATATAGATTTGAATTAGATTTGGATGTGGATTATTTAAAAATTGAGAAGATAGTACAATATGTTGAATTTTGATTTAAGCAATAGTTAATTTAATTTGAAGGTGATTGCGATGGATTTGAATAGGTTTTAAATTTTTGGAAGAGATTGCGATTGACTTGCCTTATATACGAATGTGAAGGAATTAACAAATTATGCCTTATTTTAATTTCGAGGACAAAATTATTTTAAGTTGGGTAGATTGTAAACTCTCTCGACCAAAATTAGGCCTACTTGGCTTAGATAGAGAGACTAGGGCTAGTTTGAATCCAAATAGAAATAGAACACTGTATTTTAATTGATTTTTTACAATATTTATATCACTAGGTGCACCTTACCGTTGCTTTGATAAATGGAGCACTACACTAGCCATTGCCTTCCTACAAATTTTACATCCTTGTCCTAGACGTGCAAGTCATCTATTCAGACCTTTATGTAACTTATAATTATGCTCTCTTGTGCTATATTTTAGTCGCACAATATTCGTCGCAGACGTTTAAATTTAATTCTAAATAAATTCAACTTTGTATCCATGTGCATTCAAATCAAAATTGGAGACACAATCTTGACCCGTTTTATACAACCCAATTTATGATAATACTCTATCCCGAGTCCCCTATATCCATGATACTTGTGTCTCATCTAATTTTAATCTCATGTACTTTCAATTAATTCAAGAACACCATTTATATTAATTTTAATTAAATTAATCCAATTTTCATCTTTGTGTAATTTTCTAATTATTGGGCGCTTTTATGCAAAGTGCATTGAGGTGTCCACACCATTGGACACAACACATGAAGAAACCCATTTTTGCCTTCATATAAATTTTTCCAATGATTTTTGGAGTGTGTAGCATTAACATCACCCTCCCTCATCAATTCCTAGCCATACATTTCAAACCATGCAATCCTAGCCCTCCAAACATCTCCATGTGAAGCCAAGGCCCCTTTCCAAGGATGTTGACCAAGGCCCAACTACCTAGGTCAAAACCCAAACCTATTTCTACATACATATATATATATATATATAATTTTCTCTTTGTTTTCATTCAACACAACTTCACCAAAACCCAAACCACCTGGCCGACATCTCAACCCCTCTCCCTTCCCTGTTCACCATCTCCTTTCTCCCAATTGCCGGAGCAGACTCTCCGGAAGCCGCCTGAGCACGCTGAGAGCCACCCCAACGCGCTGAACCACCGCTTCCCGCCACCAGTCTCTACCACCCTCTTCATCTTCCCTGTCCATCCTTCTGACTCCCCTTAGCACATCTATACCACCATTACCACCATCACCTCCCCCGCCAATGACTGCAGACCCGTCGGCCGAGACCAGACCCCGCCATCCTCGCCTGAGCCCGATGTCACCACCGCCAGTAACGCCACCAACACCACCATTAACACCACCGTCATCCCCGACTTCCCGAGCCACGACCTCTTCTCTCTTCGATGTCCTCCTTCCTCCGCCAGAGTTGACAACAACAACACTCGACTCTCCTCAACTTCACCTCCGCCTGAACGCGCCCTGCCACCACCCATCACCACCATTAACCTCCAGCCATCCCGACCTCCTGCAACCACCGCTCACCACCACCCTCTGTCCTCTTCCTCCTCCCTGTCATCCTCCTTCGCCTCCATTAATGCCGGAGTAACAATCATCCCCACCGCCTGACCCCTCCACCATTCCCTCGACTCGCCCAGAGCACCACCACCCCTCTCCCTGCTCTCTCCTCCTCCTCGACCATAACCTCCCCTTGTCGACCCCCTCTCCACTCACCTCCTTCTCGGGCCGCCTGAGTCCTGGCCGGAGCAGCAACTTCCCGTCAACCTCATCATCATCTCCATCTTCATAATCATAACCTACACCATCATCTCATCACCATCATCATCCTAATCATCCCTTAATCATCATCATCCTCACCTTAATCCCTTTCATCAATCATCATCATCATCATCCCTATCATCATTCCCATCATCACCTTAATCACCATTATCATTCCCTTCATCATCAATATCATCATCACAAATGATCACCCTCATCATCATCATGACCCTCATCATTCCTATTATCATCACCATCATCATTATCCTCATCATCACAATCATCATTACCCTTGTCATCAATATCGACACCATCGTCGTCATCGTGGACCCGTCACCCTCGCCAAAGATGACCTACAGCAGTCCCCCCGTTCCTCGTGCCATGCACGCTAAACCCAAGGTTCAAACCTGTCCTTCTCCTTTTATTTTATGTGTGCTTGTGATTATTATTGCTTCATGGTTCAGTTTAGTTCAGACCGTGTCGGTTCACCTAAAGACTAGTGTGCGTGTGTGTAGGATAATTAATTGGTGCATATACATTGTGTGGTAATTAATACTAGTATTAGGTATGACTGTATTATAGATGTTGAGTGACCATAAGTGTTAGTAGTAGATACCCTGTATTGACATTTGACCATATGACCCGTACGCGTACACATACGCGTATGTATATAATATTCAGATTGGTATATACATATATATATATATATATATATGTATTGTATAAGTAATTAAATGCTAAACCTAATTATGACCATATACGTAATTGTACTGTACGACCCTAGGACACCGTAGATTTCCTCGCATATTTGCATATGAATTTATGACCTGAATATTAGGGTACCTGTGAATAAAGAAAGAAAGTTTGGGCTACTAGCGAGGACGAATAAGTTCGCTTGAAGAGGTCATCTACCTTGTGTACATTAACATACTGGCTTAGACACATGTTAGTTGACTGTCTGGTTATTTACAGCATTTGAAGATATGACACCGCGTAATTAGACGCACCGTTGATCCTGTTAGTTGACCAGTGTCACCCTTAGTGTACCCTTTGAGTCCAGTATATTTATGGTTGTGTATGTGCTAGTGTAATGGCTGATGTTGTATTGTATTATATTATATGTATATAGGACCTATTAGATTGTTCTGTGAGACTTCAGGAGCAGGTTATAGGCACTACGCAGCTTCCTTGCCAGGCAAGTATACCTTGCCTTGTTGTACTGTTTAAATTCAGTTATTGCTTAGTTGTATTTTTTATTATTTTAATATTGTATTTAACTATGAGCATTCGAGAAAGACTCGGGTGCAGTCAACGAAGGCGTTGACGTTAGGACTTGTGTCTGACCTAGTGCCTAGTGGACGCACTAAAAGTTATAGATTTATCGGTATAACTCTCCAGGCCTTGTCACGTATCATTGCACGTCACAGAGTGAGTTCATGTAGGGATGCATTCTTCATACTCGACTGGCCATCGGTGTGAGGAGCACGTGTGACGGTATTTAGCTTAGTTGTTTATTTCTATAGAGGCTTGCATTATAGTACGATATGTCCACGTCGTGTTTGCGACTTGTACATTTGCATTGGGCGGGGAGGACGACTAGTAGGCGTATGGGACACCCACCTCCTTTATACAGATACTGCATTCTTCGGAGCGATACAGACATATATATTTATGTAGATACCACGTTCTTTAGAGTGTTGGATGTTACTTGTGGTTTTGCTGATACCACACTCTATAGAACGTTGGACGTTATTACTTATACAGATACCACGCTCCTCGGAGCTTAATGTTATTATATTGCAGAGTGCCCTTGTTATGGGGGTATATGTGGCATATACTAGCCAGTCACGGTGATTGGTGAATTACGTCAGCATATGTCTAGCCTACACTTTCCCATACGCACAAAGTTGTCCTCAAATTGCATTCACTTAGATGGTCAGCACACCCCCTTTATTTATTTAGTATTTACTTTATGGCATGCTTCTATGTATCTTGTTATGTCCCTCTGAGGACCTGGTCCCTTTCCAAGTGTAGATGTTCATGAGTATTCGCAGGAGCGCAGATCCGGACTTGCTACTTATATTTTGAGAAGGTTTTCTCTTCGAGCCTTATTGCTTATTAATGGATGTACTTGTTTTGTTTATTTTATATTCTAGTTTGGCAGTGGATTTATTTCCACCCGACTATCATACTTTGATACTTCGTATTGAGATTTAGTCATATAGATTTTGGTTATTTCTTTATTTATGATTTCTGTGGATGAGATTTAGTTATGCCCTGTGACTTGTGATAATTATATACCACTTGTGAATTATTGTTCATAATACAGCGTACGCATGTGTTATGTTTTCCATATATTGGAGTTGCCATATACATGCGGCTGGCATGCTTACTATTCATAGTCCTACGTATTTTGGATCTAGGACGTGACACACATGATTGAAGAATGAGTTTCAGATACGAAAAGTTATGCAATTAAATTAGAGCACAAGGGATTGTGATTGCGAGTGACGAAAAAGTCCAGCGCCTAGGTTGGCGTGTCAAGTCAAGAGTGCAACAATTAGTTGAAAATTAGGGGCTATTGTTGGGCTTCGAATATTGCAACAACGGTAGGGTGCACCAAGGGTTTAATTAAAGAATCAGATATTTGCAACCTTAATTCTAAACCTCAATTATCAGATGCTAAACCAAAAAATTCTAACCCAAAACCATTCTATCCATAAAAATAAATAAGGGGGTTTACAATATGATCATAAGGTAGAAAATTATGAGAAAGCTAAATTACATATGGCAATGTACACTTGCCTGGATCTGGATGCTGAAGATGAGTTCCTGGTCCAACATCCAAGTCCAAGGATCCCAACCAACCTAAAACATAAATAAATTAATATGTAATTACTTATTAGATTAAATAACTTTACTTGAAACTAATATATTCACACATGCACACAATGGCCCTATATAACCCATTCTTTTTTGCATTCCAGGCTAGCCCATTTTCTTACTGAGTAGATGGAAAGAACCAGTACCTATAACCCATTTATAAGGAAAACACACATACACTCTCCTTTAACTAATTTTCTTCTCTCCTCATTTATTTTACCACACATTAGTTTGAATACAACTTCCATCACAGCACTCATACATTTTGCTAGCTAATTCAATACAAGGATTTTGTTGGTATCTATTTACCCATAATCACTAATATTCCCTATATTCTAGGATACTTACCCATTCATTTATGAAGTATCATTTAAGATATGCAATTATATACATTATAACTTGTACCTTTTTGATGGGCCAACCCTACCAAATTTTCTTCTACCAAAATTCCACCCTTCATGTATACTAATTTACCCCACATAGTTATAGGTAATTCACTAGATCCTGTCCATTGCTAATTTTCTCATGCACAGAAACACATAAGCAATGGTGCATACTATAACCAGGTCTCACATCATGATTTTGGAATATTGCACAACTACCCCATTTCTAACTCCTGCTAGATTAGATTCCTACGTGTATTACTTGCATCATTTCTCTCAACAGTTTCCTTTTCCTTCAAACTTACTTTCCCTCACCGCAGTTCCATGTAACATTATTTTCTTCTCAACGCCTTATTTTATCATTCTTATACAGCCCTGCAGTGAACAACTTGGTAGGTGCTAACACATTGATAGCAAGCTAAACCCCAACATCATAGCCTTGCTCCTTTCTACACTCCTGTTCATTCTGCCAAATAATTTTTTCACATGGGCACATTCTCGTGTATAATTCCCACTACTTATTTGTTCATGAGTAAAAAAAACAATCACTAAACCACACTACCGGATTTCATCCTAATTCCTTCTGTCCGATTTGTCTACACATTTAACATCATAAAACTAATTTCGTATACTCATACACATAACCTAAACCAAGAATACCCACACACCCTCCATTACCACGTCGGCATAGTCCTACTCCTCTAACCATACTATGCTCTGTTTCCTCCCATGTATCAGTAAGGAAAGCATTGTATAAAAGAAACTATACATATAGGCCCTGGCAGGAGGATAACATTCGTGAAGAATGGAAATTATTGAATTCGATAAGAACTTATAGAGTTAGGTTGTAAGCCTAAAAGTAAACTCGTCGATATCGGTTCAACGTGCCTCAGAGGTGAAGCTACGAACGCCGGCGAGAGTGGAATGGCTTATTCGCTAAGGAGCTCGCCCAAAATGAGGATCTTATTTAGAAGATCGAGGCTTGGCCTGCGAAGACCTAGTTGCTCTGCTCCGGCAGCTCCGGTCGAGAAATAGAACTGGTTTGAGGGGGTGAAGGAAATAAGACAAGGCGACTGGATTTCTTCTTGCTAGGGTTAGAGAAGGTTATGTTATATATGTAGAGGGAGTGATAAGGGTTAGCTAAGAGTCTTGATGGAGATGGACAGCTAGATAGGGCTACCAATTGAAGGGGTGAACGGTCGAATGATGAGGAGGGTTAGGGTTTAGCTTCCAACGGTGGGATAGGGGTACTGTCATACTGCGTGCTTTCTTTTCTGGGTGGTGTAGAATATACAACAACTTCTATCCTTTTCCTAACGACAAGATGCCAACATAAATATTTAACCAGGCAAGGAAGTAAAGGGTGTGTTGGGGTCCGAGCTAGACTCTTGCTTACACAACCAAGCAAAAAAAATAATGGGTGATGGTTTAGGTAGGCTTCAGTGTAGTTTAGGGTTTAGGCTAAGGCTTCAGATGATGGTGTTTAGAAATGGATGGAAAAGAGGAAAGAAGATAAAGTAATCCATTTTATGGCTGATCTCACCCCTAAGGACCTGGGTCACCCTATAGCATGGGTTATTTGGAGTGATGTGTTGGCTTCTATGGGGAGAGCCAAGTGGCTGAACCAAGTTGGGATTGATGTACACAAGGAGATGAGTAAATTAATGAGGTGGCTGGATAATAATATACCATATAGTTTTCAATATAGTGGACATGAATCAAGGCTATATTTTAATATACTGTTACTCCTAACACTCTTTATTAATGCCATAAGCTAGTGTTCGATTATTGTCTACTAATAACAATAATGACCATATTGTTTATATATATATAAATATATATATATATTTATATTTATATTTATATTTATATATATATATATATATATATATATATATATATATAAGAAAAAGAAAACAAAAAAGGAGGGGGTTTACATCCTTCCCTACTTAGGAGAATTTTGTTCCCGAAATTAAAGTAAATGCACGAATACGAACACGTGAATTAAAATATTAGGGTATAAAAATGCAGTATGTAAGTTCGTACCTTGGTCCTCAAATAAGTGAGAAAAATGCTGTCGAATAGAATTCTCGTGCTCCCAGGTAGACTCGCTCGGGAATGATAATTTCATGCAACCCAGACCAGTCGAATAGTCTGTCCCCTAAAAACCTTCTCACTGCGGTCGAGTATCCCCGCTGGCTGCTCCTGGTAAGTCATACTTGTCCCAACAAAAATCTCTGAATGATCAAGCACGTGACCAGGGTCTGCCACATACCTTATCAACTGCGATACGTAAAATACGTCATGCACACCTTCTAATGACGGAGGCAATGCAAGACGATAAGCCACATCGCCAACTCGCTCCAAGATGTCGAAAAGTTTGATGTACCTCAGACTCATCTTGCCTCTGCACCCAAACATGATGGTACGCGAGTTGGTGATATCCTCAAAAATACATGATCGCCTTCCTTAAATTCCAAAGGTCGGGGTTGCACATCTTCCCAATGCTTCTGCCTGTCCTTTGCTGCACGTAGGTGGCTCTGAATCGGCTTCACTTTCTGTATTGTTTGTATCACCAACTCTAGACCAAGTAACTGACACTCTCCCACGTCATTCCAATATACTGGTGACCTACACTTTCTTTCATACAGTGCCTCAAAAGGTTCCATCTGTATGATTTCTTGGTAGCTGTTGTTGTAGGAGAATTCTACCAAATATAGATGGTCCTCCCAAGATCCCCTAAAGTCAATCATGCACGCTCTCAACATATCCTCAAGTATCTGAATTATGCATTTTGATTGGCCATCAGTCTGTGGATGATATGCAGTGCTAATCTTAACACGAGTTCCCAGAATCTCCTGTATACTCTGCCAAAAATAAGATATAAACCTGTAATCTCGATCTAATACGTAGGTCCCTCTAATTCGAGTGAGATTGTCATGCTGACAGGCACCCCATATAATCATATTATTTGCCTCATGTACATGTCCGCCAATATCTTTGTGGATTGCCCCACTCTGAAGGGAAAGAAATACGCCGGCTTGGTGAGTCGGTCTATGATAACCCAGACTGTATCATTTCTACTAGGGCTCCAAGGAAATCCCGTAACGAAGTCCATAGTAATGTGTTCCCACTTTCACTCAAGAATGGAAAGTGGCCGCAATAGTATCAATACCTGACGTAGCTCGTCACTCAAAACGTATAAGCGGTCTCCATACCTCAATGTCCCATCCTCAAGAATCCGGAGTCCCATCTGCATGCCTGTCTCTGTCCTCTCTTGCAGTCGTCAGAATCTCGTATCGGTAGGAAAGGCTGCCTTGATCCTCTCGACCAATGTTGACTGAACCTATAGACTGGCCAAATGTCCATCCTTGCCTGGAAATACAACCTCTATCCCAAGCTCCTAATGATCCTCCAACAAATAGCTTTGAGTCATCAAGAAGTATGCCATGGGCTTCCTGCTCAAGGCATCCGCCACAACATTCTCCTTGCCAGGATTTAACTGCAAATCAATATCATAATCTGTCGTCAACTCCAACCAATGCGTCTGTCTCATGTTAAGATCCTTCTGAGTGTAGACATACTTCAGACTTTTGTGAGCTGTGTAAATCTCAACCCGTTCTCCGTAAAGGTAGTGCCTCCATAGCTTTAGTGAAAATATCACCGCAGCTAGCTTTAGATCATGTGTCGGGTAATTCTTCTCATGAACCCTCAGCTATCTCGATGCGTAAGCTATCACCTTATCATGCTCTATCAGTATACATCCTAGTACGCTCCTAGATGCATTACTGTATACTACAAATCCTCCAGATTTTGAAGGTAGTGTCAAGATTGGTGTTGTCGTCAGATGCTTCTTCAACTCGTTAAAAGCCGTCTGACGCTCCTCAGTCCAGCTAAACTCCTCACCCTTACGCATCAAACGCGTCATAGGCGCAACGATCCTCGAGAAATTTTCTACGAACCTCCGATAATATTCGGTAAGTCCGAGGAAACTCCTAACCTCCGTAACTGATGTAAGGGTAGGCCATGTCTCCACTGCAGAGATCTTCTCTGGGTTAACTGATAATCTATATCCTATGATTATATGAGCAAGAAAAGGTACCCTATCCAAACAGAACTCACACTTGCTGAGCTTGGCATATAGCCTCTCTGGCCTCAACGTCTTCAATACGATCCTGAGATGCTCCTCGTGCGCCTCCTGGCTCTGGGAATATGCCAAGATATCTTCAATAAATACAACCACGAATTTATCTAGGTACTGGTAGAGAACCTTGTTCATCAAGCTCATAAACATATCTGGCATATTAGTTAAACAAAATGACATAACTAGAAACTCATAGTGCCCGTACTTCATCCAAAAAGCTATCGTTGGGATGTCCTCCTTCCGTACCTTGATCTGATGGTAGCCGGATCTAAGGTCGATATTCGAGAATACACATGTTCCACTCAGCTACTCAAATAAATAGTCAATGCATGGTAAAGGGTAGTTTTTCTTTATCGTTAAAACCAACTCAAAGCACGAAAGCAACAAGCGACATAGAAATCCGAGGCAATAAAAGATAGCAGCGGAGAGGTCCATCCTGACTCTGCCGCTAAGCCGATCATTGGGGTGCGGTCTACTGAATATGGGAATCGATTTCGAATAAACAAATCCATAACGAGGATGAGTTCTTGTTTCAATATATTCCGATCGAATGATACCGTCTTGTATTTCTTAGCCGCGCTCTCCGCACCGGGAGAACGGGGTGCTACATCCTACCCAACTAATTGGAAGTTTTATCCTCGAAACTTAGGAATATGACCTACCGTTAGGGAGAATTTCGTTGGGGACGACGATCAGGAAGGTTCGGACAAGAATTAATGGCATGGCCGGATCGTCCACACGCGAGGCATAAGCCAAGTCTCAAGCGACAGTCTTTCTTGTCGTGTCCAAGCTTTTTGCAGAATCGACATGTATTGCTCCAATCCCTTATTTGTGGACCACCGTTGTTCCGTCGCTTTGTAACGTTGTTTCCTCTCACGTTGCTTTGGCATTTGTGACTGTAGGTATGCACAGCGCCGACAGGAACGTGAGGATAATGCGGTTCAAGTGATAGGGCATGATTCATGACTTCACGCATTGTACGATACTGATAAACGACTACGTGCGCATGGATGGCAGGGCGTAGTCCACCTTCAAACCTTCTTGCTCGACTCGCTACATCAGGTAAATAGGCCCTAGCGAATTTGGAGAGTCGGTTGAATTCGGCGGAGTACTCTTTGACCGTCATGCTGCCTTGCCTCAGTTGCACGAACTAGTTCTCCATTTGACGTTGTACTGGAGGGGGTACAAACTCCTCTTGAATGCAGCACGAAAAGTCATCCACGAGATCGCCTCCTCTCCATGATCAAATTGAAGAGATCGTCGATGCACGTCCCACCAATCGTGCGCGTTGAGGCGGAGCTGTAATTGTGCGCAGGCGACGCACTTCTCTTCGGGGACCTCTAGCAGAGCGAAGTGATCTTCAAGTTTGGCCAACCAATCTAGAGCTACGACTGCGTCCTTAGTCCCGTTGAATGGGGTATTGCAGACTTTCTTGAAGTGGCCAAAGTCGAAGGTAGTCACGTCCCTCGTCCTTGGTATTTGTGGCGTCTCTACGTCAAGCACGGGCTGTTCCACCGGAGTCGTTGCTGTTACAGCAGAATGGTTGGAAGCCAAAGTCTGAACGATCTATTGTAGGGTATCCACCTGCTTCTGTTGGACTGAGAATCGTGCTTCTATATTGTCTTAAAACTTGAGCTGACTCTCCTCCGCTCGCTTCTCGGCCCGTTCATAGCGAGCCTCGTCCCTTTGTTTGTTTGCCTCCAACATTCGCAAGATTTGCTGGACGGGATCGATGCTTGGCACGGCTCACTGGCTCTCTAAACTTCCCGAAGTGCCCGAACTACTTCCTTGGCCTTGTGTTTCGTCAGGTGCATGAGCTGCAGATTGCGCTGATGCCATTCCTTCAAAAGAAGGTAAATTACATTAGAATTATAATATATTATGGACTTATTGCATGAACGTATCTCATTTTGGCCTAGCGAGTTCAAGAGTTCGCACAGGAATTTGATTGTTAAAGGAACTTTTCCAGCACGAGAGTCTAAGGAACTTGAATCTGTGCTCTGATACCATTATGTCACGACCCGATTCCGTAGAATCATTGAGGCGTCCCCTGAATCGTGACCGCCGTACGGGCCTGGGGTTGCGCCCACACAAGGCTTTAATGATTTGCATAGCAAGCACATATTCAGAGTACGCAGATAAATTGAAACACAAATTTGAAACATGGAAAAGTTCTCTTTATTGATAATGAATCTATTATAAACTCCTGAACGAGTCAGCTAATTTGCCGCACGGGCTTACAAAAATATTGACTCAAAATAAAATAACAGTCCTATACATTACATCCCTTTATAAACTTTAAAATGATAAGGACCTCCAGGCTGGAGGACGGCTTTGCCACGAAGCTGCATTGTGTATGGAAAGTTGCAAGCTTCTTCTTCAAAATGCTTCAAAGGGGCGCGATAAAGATGCGCCAACAGCTGGACTGGATCGGGAAGACGACTTCTGCTCCTCGCTCGGTTTGCCTTGGTGCGGAGAACCTGTTTCAACGAGGGTCAGTATGTCGAAACATACTGGTGAAGGCAAGCTAACCGAACTATACCAATCAACACGTTGTTTTAATGACGCATGCATATTTTTGTGGGTTTCTATCTTGCCTTAGTTTATTAACAAGCAACAGTATATATGTATGATACTGAAATGAACTTGCCACCGTTCGGTAGATTTTACCTGCCCGTCTGAATTACCTGCACAATACTTACCATGCCTTCCCTGCCACGAAGACACAAGTTAGTTTGCAACAGGTTTAAATATACAAGATGATTACTGGCATGGTTGCCATAATAGACGTAGCCGAGGACAAGGATAGCATGCTACGAGAGTACATGATTGCGCTGTAAGTTATCCTGTCCCGAACACGAAGACTACACACGAGTTCTGCCCGGATCGGATCGGTGCCAGTACCCCAGCGACCGTCCGCAGAACCAATACCTTGTGCACAAGTTGTCCATGATTGAACACGATTAACAAGTTAACAAGTTAACAAGTCATGCATTTGAGGCAACACGAGTATAAGAACACGAATACAAGAACACGAGTACACGACAAGTAGTATTGCATGATTCGTTTTGCATAGCCTTCCTGAACAATTATGCATATACAAGACATAATCCATACTTAGCACGGTTTGTAGACCATTTGCACGAACAAGCATACAATAGGATAAAAGTTCACATGTTCGATTTACAAGCATAATAACCAAGTCTATTCCCCTTTTTATCTTGGTTTCTTTTATTATTACTTGGTATCATTTGATCGGGGCAAAGAAGAGTACAAGATTTTAGGGTGTGAAGCTTGGAAGCAGGGCTAGCTAATCGGGTTGGTAGCCACTCACTTAGATGGTTGGAAGGGAGAAGGAAAGAGGTGCTTCACGACTCCGCTCGCAAGCCGCCTACTGCTCGTTCACCTGCATCATGAACAGCTCGATCAATACGCCTTCCACTCTTTCCAATCTCGAAATTGAAGTGCAGTTCAATGAACGAAAATAATGAAACTCATCGAAACCGTTCAAGGAAAACAAGCAAATCCCAAAACCAACTCAAAGCACGAAAGCAACAAGCGACATAGAAATCCGAGGCAATAAAAGATAGCAGCGGAGAGGTCCCTCCAGACTCTGCCGCTAATCCGATCCTTGGGGCACGGTCCACTGAATATGGGAATCGATTCCGAAGAAACAAATCCATAACGAGGACGAGTTATTATTTTAATCTATCCCGATCGAACGATACCGTCTTGTGTTTCTTAGCCGTGCTCTCCGCACCGGGAGAATGGGGCGCTACATCCTACCCAACTAATTAGAAGTTTTATCCTCGTAACTTAGGAATAGGACCTACCCTTAGGGAGCATTTCATTGGGGACGACGATCAGGAAGGTTCGGACAGGAATTAATGGTATGGCCTGATTGTCCATACGCGAGGCATAAGCCAAGTCTCAAGCGGCAGTCTTTCTTGTCGTGTCCAAGCTTTTTGCAGAATCGACATGTATTGCTCCAATCCCTTATTTGCAGACCACCGTCGTTCTGTCGCTTTGCAGCGTTGTTTCCTCTCTCGTTGCTTTGGCGTTTGTGACTGTAGGTATGCACAGCGCCGGCAGGAACGTGAGGATAATGCGGTTCAAGTGATAGGGCATGATTCATGACTTCTCGTATTGTACGATAGTGATGAACGACTACGTGTGCATGGATGGCAGTACATAGTCCACCTTCAAACCTTCTTGATCGACTCGCTACATCAGATAAATAGGCCCTAGCGAATTTGGAGAGTCGGTTGAATTCGGTGGAGTACTCTTTGACCGTCATGCTGCCTTGCCTTAGTTGCACGAACTAGTTCTCCATTTGACGTTGTAATGGAGGGGGTACAAACTCCTCTTCGAATGTGTCACGAAAAGTCGTCCACGAGATCACCTCCTCTCCATGATCAAATTGAAGAGATCGTCGATGCAAGTCCCACCAATCGTGCACATTGAGGCAGAGCTGTAATTGCGCGCAGGCGACACACTTCTCTTCGGGGACCTCTAGCAGAGCGAAGTGATCTTCAAGTTTGGCCAACCAATCTAGAGCTATGACTGCATCCTCAGTCCCGTTGAATGGGGTATTGCAGACTTTCTTAAAGTGGCCAAAGTCGAAGGCAGTCACGTCCCTCGTCTTTGGAATTTGCGGCGTCTCTACTTCAAGCATGGGTTGTTCCACCGGAGTCGTTGCTGTTGCAGCAAAATGGTTGGAAGCTAAAGTCTGAATGATCTATTGCAGGGCATCCACCTGCTTCTGTTGGACTGAGAATCATACTTCTATATTGTCTTGAAACTTGAGCTGACTCTCCTTCGCTCGCTTCTCGGCCCGTTCATAGCGAGCCTCGTCCCTTTGTTGGTTTGGCTCCAACATCGGCCATATTTGCTGGACGGGATCGATGCTTGGCACGGCTCGCTGGCTCTCTGAACTTTCCGAAGTGCCCGAACTACTTCCTTGGCCTTGTGTTTCATCCGGTGCTTGCGCTGCAGATTGTGCTGGTGCCATTCCTTCAAAAGAAGGTAAATTATATTTGAATCATAATATATTATGGACTTATTGCATGAACGTATCCCATTTTGGCCTAGCAAGTTCAAGAGTTCGCACAGGAATTTGATCGTTAAAGGAACTTATTCTTTCAAAAGAAGCTAAAGTCTAAGGAACTTGAATCTGTGCTCTGATACCATTATGTCATGACCCGATTCAGTAGAATCATTGAGGCGTCCCCCGAATCATGATCGCCGTGCGGGCCTGGGGTTGCGCCCGCACAAGGCTTTAATGATTTGCATAGCAAGCACATATTCAGAGTACGCAGATTATTTGAAACACAGATTTGAAACATGGAAAAGTTCTCTTTATTGATAATGAATCTATTACAAACTCCTGAATAAGTCAGCTAATTTGCCGCAGGGGCTTACAAAAGTGTTGACTCAAAATGAGATAGCAGTCCTGTACATTATATCCCTTTATAAACTTCAAAATGATAAGGACCTCCAGGCTGGAGGACGACTTTGCCACGAAGCTGCATTGTGTATGGAAAGTTGCAAGCTTCTTCTTCAAAATGCTTCAAAGGGGCGCGATGAAGATGCGCCAACAGCTGGACTGGATCGGGAAGACGACTTCGGCTCCTCGCTCGGTTCGCCTTGATGCGGAGAACCTGTTTCAACGAGGGTCAGTATGTCGAAATATACTGGTGAAGGCGAGCTAATCGAACTATACCAATCAACAAATTATTTTAATGAAGCATGCATATTTTTATGGATTTCTATCTTGCCTTAGTTTATTTACAAGCAACAGTATATATGTATGATACTGAAATGAACTTGCCACCGTTCGGTGGATTTTACCTGCCCGTCTGAATTACCTGCACAATACTTACCATGCCTTCCCTGCCACGAAGACACAAGTTAGTTTGCAACAGGTTTAAATATACAAGATGATCACTGGCTTGGTTGCCATAATGGACGTAGCCGAGGACAAGGATAGCATGTCACGAGAGTACACGATTACGCTGCAAGCTATCCTGTACCGAATACGAAGACTACATACGAGTTCCGCCCGGATCGGATCGGTGCCAGTGCCCCAGCGACCGTCCGCAGAACCAATACCTTGTGCACAAGTTGTCCATGATCGAACACGATTAACAAGTTAACAAGTCATGCATTTGAGGCAACACGAGTATAAGAACACGAATACAAGAACACGAGTACACGACAAGTAGTATTATATGATTCATTTTGCATAGCCTCCCTGAACAATTATGCATATACAAGACATGATCCATACTTAGCACGGTTTATAGACCATTTGTACGAACAAGCATACAATAGGATAACAGTTCACATGTTCGATTTATAAGCATAATAACCAAGTCTATTCCCCTTTTTATCTTGGTTTCTTTTATTATTACTTGGTATCATTTGATCGGGGCAAAGAAGAGTGCAAGATTTTAGGGTGTGAAGCTTGAAAGCAGGGCTAGCTAATCGGGTTGGTAGCCACTCACTTAGATGGTTGGAAGGGAGAAGAAAAGAGGCGCTTCACGACTCCGCTCGCAAGCCGCCTACTGCTCGTTCACCTGCATCACGAACATCTCGATCAATACTCCTTCCACTCTTTCTAATCTCAAAATTGAAGTGCAGTTCAATGAACGAAAACAATAAAACTCATCGAAACCGTTCAAGGAAAACAAAAAAATCCCAAAACCAACTCAAAGCACGAAAGCAACAAGTGACATAGAAATCAGAGGCAATAAAAGATAGCAACGTAGAGGTCTCTCCTGACTCTGCTGCTAAGCCGATCCTTGGGGCGCGGTCTACTGAATATGGGAATTGATTTCGAAGAAACAAATCCATAACGAGGATGAGTTCTTGTTTCAATCTATCCCGATCGAACGATACCGTCTTGTGTTTCTTAGCCGCGCTCTCCACACCGGGAGAACGGGGCGCTATAAATATATCCTCAAAATCTGGTATGATGCGGGGGTACACTGGCTTACCTTCTGCAATGTGTGCCGCTAAGGTAGGTTGGACACCATGCTCTCAGGCTCCCTGAAGAAACTCAAACTTAGGGTGATCTGGTGGTTTAAAGATAACACATCCATGTCGATAATCTAATTTCACATGGTACTGGCTCAACCAATCCATGCCCAGAATAATATCATAGTCTGGCATAGAGAAGATTAGAAATTGGGACTGCATCTCTCGTCCACAAACAACTACTGAGCAAGATCTACAAGTGTCGCTAACCGGTACTATTCTACCTCCTATAATTTTTTTTATAATCTTCGAAAGGGGTGCAGTCGCTACTCTATGGGTGGCCATAAAACTAGCAGCTATGAATGAGTGTGTGACACCAAAATCAAATAATATTACTGTTGGTAATAAAACTATTAAAATAGTACCTGCGATCACCTCTCCAGTTGTCTCTGCCTTCTCAATGGTCATTGCAAAGGCCTGGCCCTGTCCCTGTGTTGGTGTCCTCGGCTTGTTGTCGGGCCTGCTGGAAATAAACTGGCTATGGGGCCAAGAGTGGCCTCCTCTGAAATCCTCCTGGTGCTAGTGGTCGCATCGCTCCTACTCCTACGTAGGGCACTCTTGGTCCTAGAAAGACTGGCCTAAGTGGCTGTTGGTAGGGCCTCGGTGCTGGTAAGGCAGGCCGATGAACCATCGATACCAGAATCTTCTGCTTTGGACACTTCCGAACTGAGTGTTGGTCAGATCCATAACTCAAATATAAACCCAGCCTTCGCCGAAAATCCTTCGCCCGGTTCCCCTTCTTGCCGCAATAATGGCAAGTGGGAACCTCTTGTCCCTGCAAAGATACGGCTTTTTGTTGCTATGGTGCTATATGATGCTTCGGCGGTCCTCCTTGCGGAGCTCGAACTGAAGATGATGTCGCATGGGGACACTTCAGACTGGCCTCCATCTTGTTGATACGCTCCTGGCGTTGGGCTGCCAGCAGAATATCGGAGTAGGAGGAAGGGGCTACAAATCCAATCAACCTCCGTATCTTAAAAATTAGGCCTTCCTAGAACTTCTCCTCCTTCTTCTCCTCAGTCGGGATCAAGTATGGGTCAAAATGGCTCAAGTGGAGAAACTTAGAATTGTACTACTCCAATGATGAACTTCTCTGTGTGAGGTATTGGAACCTGTCCTAAAGTTCTACACTACCAGTAGACGGAATAAACATCTTCTTGAAGAGCCTAGAGAACTCCTCCTAAGTGACCCAATCAGGTCCTAAATGATCCTCCTCTGAAATCCACCCAATGATGGGTATTATCGGTAAGCTGCATCCTGACCGCGGTCATCTATCTATCCTTCGGGAGATCAGTGGCTTCCAACTGGTGCCTAATGTTGGTATGCCATGCATATACCTCAGTCGGCTTCTCCGTGCTAGCAAATGGTAGTGGTAACATACGGCGAAAGTCTATGACAGACCCCATCGTTGGATGACGAGCTGGTGGTGATGCCTGTCCCATAGCCGTCATAATACTCTCCCTCAAGGACACATCCTGGCGCTGTTGGGCCTGCTGTTGAGCTTTATGCTGGACCTGCTGCTGGGCTAGCATCATTGCATAAAAAATCTAAAATATCTGCTGGCTGTCCATGGGTTGCCCCTGAGGGAAGGGCATGTATGGCATATATGGGAGAAATAGAGGTGGAGGGGGCAACTGTTCCTCCTCCTACCCTGTGGCCTATTGTCCCTTATGCTCTGCCTGGTCCAGAAACATGTGCTGTCCGAAGGCACCTCTGGCTGCCCAGATGACTGTCCCTGGGTAGCAGGGGTCAACAGAAGAACCTGCCCCGGTGCCGGCTCCTCAGACGATCCGACGTCCTGGGGGACATCGCCCGGCTGTGCCACACGTCCGCTACAAAGATTCATAACTCTGAAAATAAGTCATATTTAAGATCAACAATTTTGAATTAAGCGAATACAAATTTGGCAAAATAAGGCCGAAGCAGAGATATTAAATAGAGATAATCAAGCACGTAGATGTGATCCTAATATCTAATCCTATTGAAGGCTCGCTTGGCACAGTCAGGTAACCAAGACGATTTAAATCGGACCTGTATGGGCCACCACAAAAACTATGTCATGCCCTAGTTCCAAATATGTGGAACTGAGACACGTGGCATTGGCCAGCTGGTACACTCCAATGGGCATCCTAATCTAGTAGGCCCGTTAGAGTGCACCTAAGCTGTATGAAACAATAATATATCCCCATATTTAAACAGAAGTAATATAACAAATCTCATACACTGACATAAAAGATGATCCACATAGAGAGACAAGTCTACTAATGTGCAAAAAGGAAATAAGTCTGGAAATATATCATATTACAAACCAGAAAGTGTCACGCGGGGACAAACACGCTAATACAAGTACTTAATGAAAGGAAGTGCAATAAGATAGCTAGAACCGATATCAGCTAACTAGATAAAGATACCGAATCTAAGATAAATTTGCTACCAGAGATCAAATGAAGTCCCCGGGAAGGATCTCGTCCTCTGCGGCTAGTCCTTCTCCTGGATATACTCCCGGTGCGTACTCCTCTGGGTAATCCTCCATGCCTATGCGTGGAAGGGAACCAGGTCCTTAGAGGGACATAATAAGGTACATATAATAGCATGCCAAGTATAACTAAAAATGAACCATATTATACTCTAGGTGTAATCTAGAATAACCGCCTAAGTGAGACACAACCTAAAGACAATGTTCGACACATGGGCTGTCCAAAAATAAATATAAATCTAAATATAAATATAAATATAAATATTTGTAGCTCCAGACACGAAATATCCCGGTACGTAGAGAAGACCCGTAGCTCCAGATACGGAATTTCCTGGTAAGTTGATAGTAAATGCGTAAAATAGTAATATGTGCATTGTAGCCAAAATGCCTAGTAACTGTCCTCCCCGCCCGTATGACCTAGCGAATCATATATACAATATGCTTGGAAAGATCCTCCAACTAAGATAGTCGAGTCATGATAAATCATAAAATTTAAGACCATGCTCCTAGAACCACATATTGTTCG
The DNA here is from genome assembly GCA_036927795.1 of Iris macrosiphon. Classification (NCBI taxonomy): domain Eukaryota; kingdom Viridiplantae; phylum Streptophyta; class Magnoliopsida; order Asparagales; family Iridaceae; genus Iris; species Iris macrosiphon. The sequence continues at coordinate 71,806,663 of JAYESA010000012.1, forward strand.
GTCTCTCTAACAACCTCAAGTACGAAAGTATGCCTAAATTAAAGTATGTGATAAGTGTCCTATGGTCCCGACATACCAAGTTAGGCACGACAATAATCTCCAGATACTAATCACTAACCATCGATACCAGACGACACTAACGTACATCCGCACCCGAATCTGACTCGGGCGTAAGGCATCGACTAACAGTCCAAGGGGCAATGATACGATCATAAGGTAGAAAGAATACGAGAAAACTGAAATACATGTGGCAAGATACACTTGCCTGGATCCGAATGCTGAAGATGATTTGCTGGTCCAACATCCAAGTCTGAGGATCCCAAAGAACTTAAACCATATGTAATTACTTATTAGATTAAATAATTTTACTTGAAACAAATATATTCACACATGCACACAATGGCCCTATATAACCCATTCTGTTTTCATTCCAAGCTAGCCCCTTTTTTTGCTGAGTAGATGGAATGGACTAGTACCTATAACCCTTTTATAAGGAAAACAAACATACACTCTCCTTTAACTAATTTTCTTCTCTCCTCATTTATTTTACCATACATTAGTTAGAACACAACTTCCATCACAGTACTCATACATTTTGCTAGCTAATTCAATACAAGGATTTTGTTGGTATCTATTTATCCATAATCACTAATATCCCCTATATTCTAGGATATCCACCCATTTATCTGTGAAGTATCATTTTAGACACACAATTATATACATTACCACTTGTACCTTTTGATGGGCCAACCATAGCGATTTTTTTTCTCCCAAAATACCACCCTTCATGTATACTAATTTCCCCACATAGTTACAGATAATTCATTAGATCCTCTCCATTGCTAATTTTCTCATGCACAGAAACACATAAGCAATGGTGCATACTATAACCAGGTCTCACATTATGATTTTGGAATATTGTACAACTACCCCATTTCTAACTCTGGCTAGATTAGATTCTTACTTGTATTACTTTACAGGCATTATTTCTCTTAACAGTTTTCTTTTCCTTCAAACTTAGTTCCCCTCACCGCAGTTCCATGTAACATTATTTTCTCCTTAATGCCTTGTTTCATCACTCATGCAGCCCTACAGTGAACGACTAGGTAGGTGCTAAAATATTGATAGCAAGCTAAACCACAACATCATAACCCTACTCCTTTATACACTCCTATTCATTCCGCCAATCAATTCTTTCACATGGGCACATTCTCGTATATAATTCCCACTACTTATTTGTTCATGAGTAAAAAAACAATCCCTAAACTACACTACCAGATTTTCTCCTAATTCTTCCTGTCTGATTTGTCTACACAATTAACATCAAGAAACTAATTTCGTATACTCATACACATGACCTAAACCAAGAATATCCACATACCCTCCATTACCACATCGGTATAGTCATGCTCCTCTAACCATACTATGCTCTATTTACTCCCATGCATTAGTAAGGAAAGCATTTTATAAAAGAAACTATACATATAGGCCCCGGCAGGAAGGATAGCATTCCTGATGAATGGAAAGCTTTGAATTCGAGAAGAACTTACAGAGTTAGGTTGTAAGCCTAAAAGTGAACTTGTCGACGTTGGTTCACCATGACTCATTGGTGAAGCTACGAACGCCCGTGAGAGGGGAATGGCTTCTTCGGCTACTGGCTCGCCTAAACGAGGATCTTGTTCACAGGAACGAGGCTTGGCCTGCGAAGACCTTGCTGCTTGGCTCTGGCAGCTCCGATCTGGAAATGGAACCGACTTGAGGGGGTGATGGAAATAAGAAAAAAAATAGGAGGCGGCTGGATTTCTTCTTGCTAGGGTTAGAGAAGGTTATGTTATATATATAGAGGGAGTGATTATGGTTAGCTAAGAGTTATGATAGAGATGGATGGCTAGATAGGGCTGCCAATTGAGGGGGTGAACGGTCGGATGATGAGGAGGATTAGGGTTTAGCTTCTAATGGTCGGATAAGGGTGCTGTCATACTGCGTGCTTTCTTTTCTGGGTTGTGCAGAATACATAGTACCATGGATACTTTTCCTAACAGCAATATGCCAACAAAAATATTTAACCAGGCAAGGAAGTAAAGGGTGTGTTAGGGTACGAGCTAGACTCTTGCTTACACAACCAAGCAAAAAAATAATGGGTGATGGTTTAGGTAGACTTCAGTGTAGTTTAGGGTTTATGCTTAGGCTTAAGATGATGGTGTTTAGAAATGGATGGAAAAGAGGAAAGAAGATAAAGTAATCCATGTTATGGCTGATCTCGCCCCTAAGGACCCGGGTCACCCTATAGCATGGGTTATTTGAAGTGATGTGTTGGCTTCTATGGGGAGAGCCAAGTGGCTGAACCAAGTTGGGATTGATGTGCACAAGGAGATGAATAAATTAAAGAGGTGGCCGGCTAATAATATACCATATAATATTTAATATAGTATACTCGAATCAATGCTATATTTTAATATACTATTACTCCTGGCGCTCTTTATTAATGTCAGAAGCTAGTGTTCAATTATTATCTACTAATATCAATAATGACCATATTGTTTATATATATAAAAAATAAAAAGAAAAAGAAAAAGAAAATGAGGGGGTTTACACCAAACTCTCCAAATCTGCTTACAAGTGTTGGTCCATCATCAGATACATAGCAACTGGATACCTGCTCAAGGCATCATCAACTATATTGGCCTTCCCTGGATGATACTGTAAGAAAATATCAAAGTCCTTCATCAGTTCTAGCCATATATGTTGCCTCATATTCAACTCCTTCTGTGTGAAAATATACTTCAAGCTCTTGTGGTCAGTGAATATTTCCACTCGCTCTCCGTACAAATAATATTTCCACATCTTTAAGGAAATGATCATCGCTGCCAACTCTAAATCATAGGTGGGGTAATTTTTCTCATGTGGTCTTAATTGTCTAGAAGCATACACCACCATTTTCTTGTTCTTCTCTAGAACACATCCCAAACCCTTCCCTGAAGCATCACTGTTAATGGCAAATCTACCCGATCCCGATCGCAACGTCAAGATAGGAGCCATAGTCAATCTCTTCTTCAGCTCATCAAACGCTGCCTGGAAATCTTCAGTCCAATAAACTCTATATACTTTCGAGTGAGTCTAGTCATCGGCTCTGCAATCCGAGAAAATCTTTCACAAACTTTCTGTAATAGCCTACCAATCCCAAGATACTCCTTATCTCTACAATTGAACTTGGAGTAGCCCAAGACTCTACTGCTACATTCTTCTTTGGATCCACCAAAATCGTATCTCCAGTCAAAAAATACCCAAGAAACTCCACCTTGTCCAAGAAAAAAAAATATTTTGAGAGCTTCCCACAGAGCTTCTCCTTCGTGAGAGTCTCCAACACAATTCTCAGGTGCTCCTCGTGCTCCTCCGGCGTCTTCGAGTATATGAGAATATCATCAATGAACACCACCATGAACTTGTCAATATACTAGTGGAACACCTTGTTCATAAAATTCATAAATACTGTCAGGACATTAGTCAACCCAAACGATATGACCATAAACTCATATTGACCATTACAAGTCCGGAATGCAATCTTCGGAATGTTCTCCTTCTTCACCTTCACTTGATGGTAGGTTGACCTTAAATTTATCTTGGAAATTATCTTTATACCGCTTAACTGATTGAAAAGATCATCGATCCTCGGCAACGAGTATTTATTCTTGATAGTAAAGTTATTCAAAGCCCTGTAATCGTTGCACATCCGCACCAATCCATACTTCTTTGGTACAAACAATACCGGAGCTCTCCAAGACGATAAACTCGATCTGATGAAACCCTTGTCCCAAAACTCATGCACCTGCTTCTTTATCTCTGCCAGCTCACTATTATTGATCCTGTAGACATGCTGTGATATTGGCTCTGCACCTGACCCCAAGTCGATAGAGAATTCAACATCTTTATACGGCATCAACCTCGGCAACTCCTCAAGAAACATATCTAGAAACTCTGCTATAAGAGGATGAGGCAATCCCTTCTCCTCTACCATAGCCCCATAAATAATCCTCTTGCCTTGCTCTGCTGCTCCCATAGTAAACTCAAACTCTAGCTCTATTGGAGAAAAAATTAATACCTGACCTCCGTGGCAATCTATACTTACAAAGTGCATACTCAACCAATCCAATATCCCAAGGACAATGTTGAAACTCGAAAGTAGAATTATGAGTAAGCTAGCACTCAAATCTTGGCCTCCTAAGGTATATCTCTAACCCTTGCAAACATCAAATACAAATCACTCTCCTAGTCAGTGATGCTTGCAACTTCTACCCATGGGTACAAGATAAAATATTATTCAAGAAGGACAACAATTATCAAAGATAGAAAAGTATTCAGAATGAACAAGATTTGCAAATTTAATCATATTAGAATTCTTAGTTGTGATTGAGTATTCCCTCATCATAATATCTAATATCCTATTACAAGCTCGTTATAGTACTCTAAGCCTAGGTACTACTACGACATCATACTAGTTGTGAAGCTAGACCTGCATGGGCCACCATAAAAATGTGTCACGATCCTTATCCGAATATTTTGGCACGAGTACGTAGGTACGTCCAGCCTACGACATAGAGTCGACCATAGGACAATGTCTAATATCTCACAATTATATAATCATAATCTATGTAATAATATCTCAACTCCATATGAAGAATAATGATATATAACAATGGTAATACTCAATCATAAGATCTAATAGGAAGATAAAGCACGATATGATATAAAGAGAAGCAAACCAAAGCCATAAGTCTAGCAACTTAAGACAACAACCACCAAGTCTAAAATTCTAATATAACATCCAAGTATCTCGAATGGTCTTCGGAGACAAATCCGATATCAAAATAGTAAAGTACTAGCTAAATAACTAAGTAGGCTCGGGCTGGGTCTTCCCCGCAACTACTCCATGCTTCTCCTAAGAAAAAGGGTCAATCTCAGTACCCTTAACCTCCTGGGGTCTATAGTATGTAGAACACCAATCCTCCAGGCAATCCTCTAAAAATATTATTCAGTTAGGATGGAACGAGTACAAGCACTGAAAGTAGTTCCAATACTAGTAGAAGCTATAAAATAGTAAATAATAATGAAATATATGATAAGAAAAGTAAAACTAATATCATGTCATGACAAGCAATAAGAAATAGGTAAGCAAGAGCAATATGACATAGACAACATATATAAAGTAAAATAAAGAAGAACTGTAACTAACTAAGTGTTTAAAATACTAGTTTCGATATATAATCGGCTTGGGAGAAGCATAGTTTATACTAAAAGGAATATAGCTTAATCATACATGATGTATATGATTGGCTAGTAATCATGGTCTATGCTACCACACGGTATAATAGGGTATGATCACACATCTAACTAATACTTTCCCGCCTCCAACTAGTACAGTGGATCCATATTATAACATGTCCCAATACGTAAATCATAATACACGATCTAAAATACAAGCATAATGATCACAGTCTATATAATATATGAGAGATAACATCTCATGACTGGGATCCAAAATATACTTATCCATGTACTATCATGTCAGAAATCAAGTACAACATCACTATGAACATGAATCATAGAAGCTATCAAGTAAAGGAAACTAACAGAGAATGTATTCGTCTATGGTCCTGAGCTAAAAACACAAGTCAATATCCGTACCGGAGTCCAAGTGACCTATATATGACTTTCCAAGGTCAATAACAATCTTGACTAACCTTATTTTAGGTTTCTTGGTCAATATGTTAAACTATGTCAATAGCTATTGTTGGGTTCTACAATACCTTTTTGGTTGGCCTATATAGCTATCTTAGCTATTACCAAGCTATTCCTTTATATTCTAGTCATATATATATATATATATATATTGTCACTACCACATTCCGAAAACAGGGGTATTTTTGACTTTTTACAATATTTAATATTATTGTAGTTATAATTAAATAATTGTATGATAATATTTTTAATTTAAATAATTATGTGTGATGAGTAATTAAATATAGTATTAGATGCAGTGCTCATTTATTTTTAGCTAGCAGACTGACCTAGAAGCCAGTATACAAACACCTGTCAGGAATTTTGGAATTTTGTATTTAATTATTTATTTAGTATTTAATTATTGGAGATTGTAATTAATTATTGTATTTTATTTAATTATTGTGCATTGCCTTTGCTTCAATATTTGGAGCGCTATCCTGACTTTTGTCTTCCAACGAATTTCACAATCTTGCCCTAGACATGCCCCCTTCCATTCTGCTATTTTTGCAACTCATAATTATGTCCTCTGTACATTATTTCTGGCCGCACAAAAATTGTCGCGGACGTTATTTTAAATTCATATTTTTGTATCATTGTGCGTTCCAATCGAAATTGGAGGCAATCTTGACCTACTTTTTGTGCGGCCCAAATTAGGGTAATATTCTGTTCTGAGTCTACTTCATTATTGGTATTGATGACCTGACCTAATTTTGGCTCCATGTACTCCTAATTAATTGTTGAACACAACTTGCATTTATTTCTATTTAATTTGAGGATACCATTTTATCTGATTCCGTAAATTCTATATTAATTCCAGTGCCCTGTAAATTGAGCCCATACCGATCATACAGCGCCCCTGACCCTACAAAACACCGGACACCGAATCGCCCGCCAAATTTTCGTCATTTCCTGTGGTTGTGCAAATACCCAAATTAAAGGGGGCTAATTTGCAAATAGATATTTTTGTGTCAATACCTCATTGTTTAAAACAATGAGGGAGCCTAATAATAATTTAATTAAATCTCTCACCCTCACCCACATGAAGAAATTCTCCATGTCCAATCTGGACCCCTCATTTAAAGGGGGTCAATCACAACCCTTGATTTTACACCCTCTCCCCATATATATGTGATGTCCCATCAAGCCCTAATCCCTAAAAAACCTAGGAAGGCCTCATCTCACTAGCCCCCAAACTCCTCAACCGTAGCTTCTATTTTTCTTCTTCTCTTCTCCTTCTTTTTCTTCTTCTTTTCTTCTTCTCTTCCTTCTCCTTCTTTCCTCCTCCTTCTTCTTTATTTTTGCTTTTGAATTCAAATATTAGTATAGGGGGGAACACTGTGCATTCCCCCCCTAACTACAGTTCATTCCTGCCGTGAGCCAACTTTCTCTGCACCCGGCGGGCCGAAGCCGAGCACCGACCCCGGTCGGCGCTGCCTCGACGCGTCCGGCGGCTGCTCCTCCACCTCTCCCTCAACGTCAACTCCCCCATCCTCGCTGCCATCCCCGGGCCGGCCTACACTCCGGCCGGCGTCCCCATCTGCAGTCCCTCCTCCGGCGGCCTGCAGTAGTTCCCGCCGGCTGCTCCTGCTGCTCGGCGACTCCCTCCGGCGGCCCCCTCACTGCTCCGGCGGCCCTCTGTCCTCCGTTCGAGCTCCTCTCCACCTTCCCTGTGCTCTCGACCGACTCCCCACAACGGCCAACTCCGGTGGCCGAGCCCCGAGCGACCGAGTTCCTTCCTCCGCCTTGCTACGACGGCTCCATCCCCCACCAGTCCGGTCTCCTCCGACTCCCTATTGCCAGCCACCTCTCCTCCACTCCGGTTATATCTCCACCACCACCTATCACCACCACTACTATCATCACCACCACCACCTCATCTACAATCACCACCACCACTATCAATTCCGGCCAGCCACCTATTCCCATCAGCATCTTCACCATCTACAACCACCTCCATCGCCATCTATCACCACCATCACCACCGTGTACTCCTCCTCCCCGCCTGAAGCCCAGTCCGGCCTGCTCCCCCTCACGCCGGCAGCCACAGTAAGCCTCCTCTCCTCCCCTCTTCCCTCTTTCCCTGTGATATAATGTATGGGTATAATAAAATTTATATGTTAATGTATATGTATATACTAGTATATGTATTTGTATATAATAATTAATGTATAGTTAATGAATATATATAACTAATGTAATATATTAATATATATATGTATGGTTAATTTATGTATAATATTTGTATGGGATGTATAGAGTATAGTAGTTAAATAATGAATGGTGTAAATAATGTATAGTGTACATTAATTAATAATGTATAGTATATATAATGTATGTATTTAATTAATTTGTATATATATATGTATATATACATTGGTTTATTTTATGGCATCTATTTAATAAAAGTATACTAATGTAATTTAAATTAGTATATGTATAATTATTTATTTTATTAATATTTAACATGTATGAATTCTAGTATAAATATTTCTCAGTATATACATGTTAATGTATGTTTTAGTATTTAAAATTTATGTGTTGTATAATAATTGGTATATATATATAACCATATTTTGGTATATATATATATATATATGTAGATTATATTATCGTATTGGTTTGTATATATAATATAAATTGGTATATTTACCTGTATATAGTAATGTATATTTTAATTGGTATATATGAGTATATATATGTAATTAGTCTATGTATGTATTTTGTTAATTCGTATGTGTAGATATATTTTGTATAAACCCTTAGTATATTTATATATATATATATTGCATATGTATTTAATTTGATATATATAGATATATTGTAAGTATATATGTTATTTAAGATATGTATATTTACGTATCTATCTACTAGGTGACCCTAGTGACTAGTGACCTGCCTGGCATGGCCCTGAGGCCAGTGTTTTGACTGTGTGTTAGCGTAGCTTCTGATGCAAATGTTGTTTTGCTTGTAATATGTTTATAGGACTGTTGGTTTACCCAGGGGATACTCTGGAACAGGACATCCATAAATACCAGCTAAGGACCCAAGGCAAGTACATTCTCTGATAATTTCCAATTTCTTGATAATTTCTATAAATTCAATAATCTTGAAATGTTACAACTGAATTCTTGACACTGTGTTACACGGACTAGTATAGCTTGGATCTGCAGTCATGAGATGTTATCTTGATTATCGTATTAATATTGTACACGACATGTATATTAGACATCGTACATGATAAACTGGACTTGCTCGTGTATCGTGACGTGTCATGGTTGGATCCACAGTACTAGTTAGGGGCGGGGAAGTAGTTAGTAAGAAATGTGATCATAACCTCTTATTGCAGTGTAGAAATTATAAGTGTTAATCATGCTCTTCACCCATGATTAGCCAGGCCCTATAGCTATCGTACATGTTCCCAAGCCGGTCACATTTCGAAACTACTATTTCAAACACTTAGAATAGATTATGGTTCCCTAATTTAAATCATATACTACATCACCCGTATATGATACTGTACCTTGTTCTTTCCATTTCTTTATGCACTGACTATATCACATTGCCTATTTTGCATGTCTCTTTACATTGCCTGTCTCTCTTTAATTGCCATTACATTTATTTCATTGTCTTCTCAGTAGCTAGCATGACATGTTTATTACTTTATAGTCCTTATCAATTAAATGGAACTGTTATTTGAGATTGTGCTTTGCTCCTTCCTGACTGGAAACATTTTTCCAGACTATGCCTTAGAGGACCGCTGTCCGACACTTTATGGACCATATGGTGAGTAGCTGCAGACTTGGTAGTAGTTGTGATTACGGAAGGTCTAGCCGTAAATTTCCATTATTAGTTAGTTCTTTAAGTAGACTATTTGGTACCGGAATTATCTCCGGCATTTTTATTGAGACTTGTATATTGTTGAGTTAGATTACATTCTGGATTTGTGTTGTATTTAATTTTAATTTTGGTTCATTATCTTCGTACTGTAATCCTGTGATTGAGTATGTGCTCGTTTATTGTGTCATCCGTGCCTCCTTATGGAGATTGGATGCTGTGTGACATTAGCTAGATAGTATCAAGACCTTGACAGCGTTCTACCGTCGACACTGCGGCGTAGGCTGGACGTACCCACGCACTCGTGCCCCTAAACCGGGTGTGAGTCATGACACGTTTTTAGTGGTGGCCCATGCAGGTCAGACTTCGCGAGTTATGCGATGTCGTGGTAGTGTGGCATCTTTGTTACACTACTGCGTACCTGCGATAGGATCTAGGATATAGGATACTAGGACGAGAGCGAATACTCAATCATAATTCCTTGAGAGATTCCTGGGATGACCCCTGAGAATCTTGTTATAATTCCCAATTTAAAATCATTCCCTAGTTCCGTCCATTCTCACTTGTTGATTGTTGATTAGGTATTAAATTAGGATTTTGGTTTCATGGTAGGGTTTGATTTCGTATCAAGATAAAATTTGCAGACTAATTTATGGTCTTACTTGATGACACACGTCGATGAGGACAGTGAGAAAGATAACACTAGGGCTATTGGACTACAAGATACGGATTTAAATTTTAAATTGAGGATTGAAAGTGAATTTTTAATTTTTGAATTTTGAGAAGTGAAATGTTGTCATTAAAACTTTTTGAGGAATTCAGATTCAATTCAATAAACCTAGACAAGTCTGTAAGGAATTTTTGTGATTAAGTTTTTCAGTATTTAGATAATTGGTCTTGAGGAAAGTGTATGCATTTACTTTAAAATTTATTCGAGGAGTTATTTTCAGGAATTTTATTTGAGGATAAAATCTTATAGAGAGAGAGATATATTAGTATATAGTAGATGAGATGCATGTGTAAGGATCTGTTGGCTTGAGCATGATAGTGATTTCACTGCAAACTGACTTGGGTTTCATCTAGGGTTGTATTAGAGAGTGCAATACTTAGTATGGTGTGTTGTATTTGATATGCACTTGAGTGATAAGGATAACTAGTATCAGCGATTGCAGTAGGTAAGAAAGCTAGCAGAGAGTATGTTTCTAGTAGAACTGTGGTACTTAGAGGGATAGAAGTATCAGACTATGGATGTATCTTTGACCTGTGCAATCACAACTAGGATTTTATTTCCAATCTTTTATCTTGAATGTTGCTTCTTTAGAACTGTACTATCCTTCCTTGATGATATCGCATTTTTGCCTAAATTGATTCTTTGGGATCTGTCTTCAGGATGTCGCCGCAGACACGATCTATGAGAGTGGGAACATCAGCTTTAGAGGGGTCTGCCACCTCTCCACCTGATGGACAGACAGCCGTAGTTCCTCCTACATCTCTGATGCACGTAGGTGATCCTCCTCCCCCACCTGTTCAGAAGATTGCCGCAGATGTGACGGACAACCTTCCACCTCTACCGACTCTGATTCCCGGAGGTTTGCCCATTAACGGAACGCAGATGTTTACCTTGATCCAGGGCATGGTAGATGCCCAGAGAGTGACGGCAGAAGCTCAGCGAGTTCAAGCTGAGGCCCAGAGAGTGCAAGTAGAAGCGCACCAGGCACAAACCAAGCTGATGAGAGAAAGCATGGAGAATGCTCATCAAGTGACTCTCCAAGCTTTGGAGAGAGTAGCACAGTACCAGCAGTTTCCTGGCCAGCAGCAACAGGGATCAGGCACTATAGTGGACTTTAAAAGGATGATGCCTCGAGAGTTCAAAGGCACCGAAGGGATACTCTACTCTGACGACTGGCTAGAGGATATAGAAAGGAGCCTACGATTGACCCAGATTTCGGAGAACTTGCAGATAGAAGCCGCTGGCAGTCAGATGTTCGATATCGCACTCACGTGGTATCGTACGGAGTCGAGAATTACTGCGCAAGGACTTACTTGGGAGACCTTCAAGGAACTCTTCAAGGAGAAGTTCTTTCCCGATGTGGCATTGGGAACCTTGGAAAGTCAGTTTCATGACTTGGTTCAAGGAAACATGTCGGTCGACGAGTACGCTGCAGAATTCTGTAGATTGAGCCGTTTTGCATCGTCCATAATTCGAGACCCAGGAGATCGAGCCCAAAAATTTAGAAAGGGACTGACGAGAGAGATTAGGTCGCGCACTTCTGGTCGAAGTACCGCTACCTATGAGGCTATCTTGATGGATGCTCAGATTGCAGAAGAGGATCTGGATCTCCGGCCTAAGAGAAGTCACAATACTTTGGGAGATACGAATGGTAGCGCAGGACCGGCCAAGCATCCCAGTATTCAGTACCAACAGCAGTACCAAGTACCATTTCATATTCAGCAACAACCATGGATATTTTAGCATCCACCGCAGTACCTAGCACCAGTTCCTACCCAGCAACATCCATGTGCATATTAGTATCAACAGCAGTACCAGGAACCAGTCCGTGTTGAGCAGAATCAGCAACAGCCTCCAAGAGAGACACAACAGACTTGTCATTTCTGTAAGAAGCCAGGTCACCTTTGGGAGAGCTGTAGAACGAGGCTAGGACTTTGTTTGCACTGCGGCGCTGCGGGACATCGAGTAAGGGATTATCTTCTGGCCCCTTATCTTCCTGGCCAGCGCGCAGCTTCAGATTATAGAGATCCAGTTAGGCTACCTGTGGAACCGTATATTGCTCAGCACCCGCGAAGGGAACCACCCCAGCAGGGCAGAGCATTTGCGATGACGGTCGAGGAGACCGATACTGCAGGTAATGTGTTAGCAGGTTCTGTTCTTTCCTTTCTTCTGTCCCTATCTATTTTGATTGATTGATTGATTCCTTAATACAAGTTGTATGCATGATTTTCTTGTTATAATGTAGTTAGTAGTACCCCTGATATAGAGACTGCAATACCATGACAAGACACCATACATATTCCCTTAGGTTGCATGTTGTATGATTGTAGGAAGTTTTTGCCATGATTATCGAGGTTTGACCATGACGAAGATTCATAGAGGAGTTATGACTTGACAAGAGAGACAAGATGATTAAAATTCGAGGATAAACATCGATTTAAATAAAGGACCAAGAATTTAACATGGCAAGATTTATGATCTATTAATTCCAGGAAGATTATGGCATATTTAAATTGGTTATTAAAAATTTGGAAATTCTGGGAGATTATCTTTATTTAATTGTAAGTTATGAAATTTTTTAAAATTTTATATTGGATGTTGCAGTTGGAGAATCCTTAAGTATCGCATTGTTAAGTATTTTGAGGAAAGAGGAAATCGGGAAATAAAATTTTGATGGACTAATGTTTAAATTCAAACTTTTTGAACGAGATTACATTATACATATGTGCATTGATTAAAATCAAATTTGAGGAGTGGATATTAAATTATGAATATTGAATTATAACTAAAAATTTCGGGGAAATTTTTGATAAAATGGACTTTGATTTTATTCCGAGGATTTTTCAGGAATGCAATAATTTCAGAATTTTTGAAAAAAATTATGAAAGGACATCATGAATTATTACCTGATTTCGTGGATTATGAATTTAAAATTTGAGGGGAATAATAATGTGTATGAATAAACACTACTATGAGGATTTTGAATTTCGAGGACGAAATTCTTTTAAGGTGGGTAGACTTGTCACTACCACATTCCGAAAACAGGAGTATTTTCGACTTTTTATAATATTTAATATTATTGTAGTTACAATTAAATAATTGCATGATAATATTTTTAATTTAAATAATTATGTGTGATGAGTAATTAAATATAGTATTAGATGCAGTGCTCATTTATTTTTAGCTAGCAAACTGACCTAGAAGCCAGTATACGAACACCTGTCAGGAATTTTGGAATTATGTATTTAATTATTTATTTAGAATTTAATTATTGGAGATTGTAATTAATTACTGTATTTTATTTAATTATTGCGCATTGCCTTTGCTTCAAAATTTTTGGAGCGCTATCCTGACTTTTGTCTTCCAACAAATTTCACAATCTTGCCCTAGACATGCCCGCCTTCCATTCTGCTATTTTTGCAACTCATAATTATGTCCTCTGTACATTATTTCTGGCCGCACAAAAATTGTCGCGGACGTTATTTTAAATTCATATTTTTGTATCGTTGTGCGTTCCAATCGAAATTGGAGGCAATCTTGACCTATTTTTCGTGCGGCCCAAATTAGGGTAATATTCTGTTCTGAGTCTACTTCATTATTGGTATTGATGACCTGACCTAATTTTGGCTCCATGTACTCCTAATTAATTGTTGAACACAACTTGCATTTATTTCTATTTAATTTGAGGATACCATTTTATCTGATTTTGTAAATTCCATATTAATTCCAGTGCCCTGTAAATTGAGCCCATACCGATCATACAGCGCCCCTGACCCTATAAAACACCGGACACCGAATTGCCCGCCAAATTTTTGTTATTTCCTGTGGTTGTGCAAATACCCAAATTAAAGGGGGCTAATTTGCAAATAGGCATTTTTGTGTCAACACCTCATTGTTTAAAACAATGAGGGAGCCTAATAATAATTTAATTAAATCTCTCACCCTCACCCAAATGAAGAAATTCTCCATGTCCAATCTTGACCCCTCATTTAAAGGGGGTCAATCACAACCCTTGATTTTACACCCTCTCCCCATATATATGTGATGTCCCATCAAGTCCTAATCCCTAGAAAACCTAGGAAGGCCTCATCTCACTAGCCCCCAAACTCCTCAACCGTAGCTTCTCTTTTTCTTCTTCTCTTCTCCTTCTTTTTCTTCTTCTTTTCTTCTTCTCTTCCTTCTCCTTCTTTCCTCCTCCTTCTTCTTTATTTTTTCTTTTGAATTCAAATATTAGTATAGGGGGAACACTGTGCATTTTTTCCCCCCAACTACTGTTCATTCCTGCCGTGAGCCAACTTCCTCTGCACCCGGCGGGCCGAAGCCTAGCACCGACCCCGGCCGACGCTGCCTCGACGCGTCCGGCGGCTGCTCCTCCACCTCTCCCTCAACGTCAACTCCCCCATCCTCACTATCATCCCCGGGCCGGCCTGCACTCCGGCCGGCGTCCCCATCTGCAGTCCCTCCTCCGGCGGCCTGCAGTAGTTCCCGCCGGCTGCTCCTGCTGCTCGGCGGCCCCCTCACTGCTCCGGCGGCCCTCTGTCCTCCGTTCGAGCTCCTCTCCACCTTCCCTGTGCTCTCGGCCGACTCCCCACAACCGGCCAACTCCGGTGGCCGAGCCCCGAGCGGCCGAGTTCCTTCCTCCGCTTTGCTACGACGGCTCCATCCCCCACCAGTCCGGTCTCCTCCGACTCCCTGTTGCCAGCCACCTCTCCTCCACTCCGGTTATATCTCCACCACCACCTATCACCACCACTACTATCATCACCACCACCACCTCATCTACAATCACCACCACCACTATCAATTCCGGCCAGCCACCTATTCCCATCAGCATCTTCACCATCTACAACCACCTCCATCGCCATCTATCACCACCATCACCACCGTGTACTCCTCCTCCCCTCCTGAAGCCCAGTCCGGCCTGCTCCCCCTTCGGCCGGCAGCCACAGTAAGCCTCCTCTCCTCTCCTCTTCCCTCTTTCCCTGTGATATAATGTATGGGTATAATAAAATTTATATGTTAATGTATATGTATATACTAGTATATGTATTTGTATATAATAATTAATGTATAGTTAATGAATATATATAACTAATGTAATATATTAATATGTATATGTATGGTTAATTTATGTATAATATATGTATGGGATGTATAGAGTATAGTAGTTAAATAATGAATGGTATAAATAATGTATAGTGTACATTAATTAATAATGTATAGTATATATAATGTATGTATTTAATTAATTTGTATATATATATATTTATATATACATTGGTTTATTTTATGGCATCTATTTAATAAAAGTATACTAATGTAATTTAAATTAGTATATGTATAATTATTTATTTTATTAATATTTAACATGTATGAATTCTAGTATAAATATTTCTCAGTATATACATGTTAATGTATGTTTTAGTATTTAAAATTTATGTGTTGTATAATAATTGGTATATATATATAACCATATTTTGGTATATATATATATATATATATATATATATATATATATATATATATATATATATATATATATATATATATATATATATATATATATATATATATATATATATATGTAGATTATATTATCGTATTGGTTTGTATATATAATATAAATTGGTATATTTACCTGTATATAGTAATATATATTTTAATTGGTATATATGAGTATATATATGTAATTAGTCTATGTATGTATTTTGTTAATTCGTATGTGTAGATATATTTTGTATAAACCCTTAGTATATTTATATATATATATATTGCATATGTATTTAATTTGATATATATAGATATATTGTAAGTATATATGTTATTTAAGATATGTATATTTACGTATCTATCTACTAGGTGACCCTAGTGACTAGTGACCTGCCTGGCATGGCCCTGAGGCCAGTGTTTTGACTGTGTGTTAGCGTAGCTTCTGATGCAAATATTGTTTTGCTTGTAATATGTTTATAGGACTGTTGGTTTACCCAGGGGATACTCTGGAACAGGACATCCATAAATACCAGCTAAGGACCCAAGGCAAGTACATTCTCTGATAATTTCCAATTTCTTGATAATTTCTATAAATTCAATAATCTTGAAATGTTACAACTGAATCCTTGACACTGTGTTACACGGACTAGTATAGCTTGGATCTGCAGTCATGAGATGTTATCTTGATTATCGTATTGACATTGTACACGACATGTATATTAGACATCGTACATGATAAACTGGACTTGCTCGTGTATCGTGACGTGTCATGGTTGGATCCACAGTACTAGTTGGGGGCGGGGAAGTAGTTAGTAAGAAATGTGATCATAACCTCTTATTGCAGTGTAGAAATTGTAAGTGTTAATCATGCTCTTCACCCATGATTAGCCAGGCCCTATAGCTATCGTACATGTTCCCAAGCCGGTCACATTTCGAAACTACTATTTCAAACACTTAGAATAGATTATGGTTCCCTAATTTAAATCATATACTACATCACCCGTATATGATACTGTACCTTGTTCTTTCCATTTCTTTATGCACTGACTATATCACATTGCCTATTTTGCATGTCTCTTTACATTGCCTGTCTCTCTTTAATTGCCATTACATTTATTTCACTGTCTTCTCAGTAGCTAGCATGACATGTTTATTACTTTATAGTCCTTATCAATTAAATGGAACTGTTATTTGAGATTGTGCTTTGCTCCTTCCTGACTGGAAACATTTTTCCAGACTATGCCTTAGAGGACCGCTGTCCGACACTTTATGGACCATATGGTGAGTAGTTGCAGACTTGGTAGTAGTTGTGATTCCGGAAGGTCTAGCCGGAAATTTCCATTATTAGTTAGTTCTTTAAGTAGACTATTTGGTACCGGATTTGTCTCCGGCATTTTTATTGAGACTTGGATATTGTTGAGTTAGATTACATTCTGAATTTGTGTTGTATTTAATTTTAATTTTGGTTCGTTATCTTATCGTGCTGTAATCCTGTGATTGAGTATGTGCTCGTTTATTGTGTCATCCGTGCCTCCTTATGGAGATTGGATGCTGTGTGACATTAGCTAGATAGTATCAAGACCTTGACAGCGTTCTACCGCCGACACTGCGGCGTTGGCTGGACGTACCCACGCACTCGTGCCCCTAAACCGGGTGCGGGTCGTGACATATATATATATATATATATATATATATATATATATATATATATATATATATATATACCTTAACTATTTACCGAGTATCTTAACCTATTATCGTGTATCTTACCTACCTTGACCACTACCCAATATCTTAGTATCTTGACCAATACCTTAAACTTCTAGACAATTACCCAATATCTTACCCCATACCAAGATACTACCCAATATCTAATTCTAATACCTTGATAGCAAATAGGATACCTCACACAAATCCATCTTACTTACCCTTATCCATTAGTACTTGATATCATGATACCACATATCATGGTAATCAAGTATCATGTGATACCAAGATACCACTACTTAACATTTAACACACTTCTAACTTGATCCTCACTTTCATACTACCTAACTTCAATCCTCCACACACTCACTCATATATCTACAGAACCTCACAAATAACTCACCTACACAACCATGCCCCTCACTTCACTGCTGTAGAATACATCATGTTGTTGTTTCAGTTTACCTACTGTTATCACTGCAAGATTCAAATGCAACACACAATGCTGCCAAGCTATAACTGTGTTCCTTGGTGCACCATTACAGCTGAACCTGGCAGAGCAAGATACCTGCTATGCTATAATTTCTTACTGTAATGTCGCAAGCTAGCAGCTGCTGAATACCAGATCAGTCCCCCACCTCCACTGTTGCACTGCAAACTGGGACAGACTCGAGCCCCTCTAACTGCTGTGCTGGACTGAAACCATCTATTCCACACACAAAAATACTCTCACTAGTATCCACAAACTCAAATACACTTGAAACACAACTATTCCCCCCTCACTACACTCATGAGCACAAATATACACCAATATCCCTCAATATCACACATATGTACTTAGTATCATTAGTACGCCCCACCTCTTTGGGTCGTCTGGCCTCAGAGAGCAGTATTTTATTTCCCCTTAGTAGGACAAAATATAGGCATTATGTAATCCTCGTCGAAGTTGTAGTTACTTGGCATCCTCCATAACTATAGTTGTTTATTCCTTGATTGGTTACCGGCGGAAAGGTCCACCACCATAGAGTCCTTATTTATGTTTTGGCTCTGTTAAACTAGACTCACTAAACTGGACTCATACCCTATTGGCGAAACTTGAGGGAACTCACTAGTAGGACATGAAATATTTGTACTTGAGGGAACTCACTAAAATGGACTCACACCATGTTGGCAGTAACCTTCTTCTGCTCATTGCACACTATAAGGATTTTGGAATCGATCAGTTGCTAGATCCTGTCTTTGAGCAAGTAGTAGTACAAACGTTGGGTGACCCACATATCGATGATACTCACATGTACTTAGTATCATTAGTACAGCCCACCTCTTTGGGTCGTCTGGCCTCGGAGAGCTGTATTTTATTTCCCCTTAGTAGGACATGAAATATGGGCATTGTGTAATCCTCATCGAAGGTGTAGTTACTTGGCATCCTCGGTAACCACAGTTGTTGCTTCCTTGATTGGTTATCGACAAAAAGGTCCACCACCATATAGTCCTTCCCTTTGTTTCGGCTCTGTTAGAACAGCCTGCTTCCGTCAGGGTTGACCCTCTGGAAACCCAACTGGTCGAATTTTACCGTGTGCTCTTCAACTATTTTGGCACCGTCAATTAGGGCTGCCCTAGTCTTGGTGGGGCAAACTGTGAGACATAATTTGATTGAAGGCAGAAAGTTATTTTTGCATGTGTCTATGAGCATGGCCACCGAAATATCATGTGGGTAATTGAGAGGCAATCTCTGGAAGTGTTCGATGAAGTCTTTAGTCGACTCACCTTCCTTTTGCTTTCCATTAATCTTGGAAGACATGCTGTAGTTAATCTCTTACTCGTAGAAGAGAGATAGAAAAGCTGTCTCCAGGTCGTTCCAAGATTTGATGGAACCCGCAGGGAGGTTGTAGAACCATTTGAATGAAGGACCGTGGAGGGTGCCTATAAAGAGCATCCCTCATAAAGCATTATTAGTCGAGATTCTGAAAGTTTGTGACTTGAAATTAAAAAGGTGCTGATTTGGGGACGTCAGGCTTTCATATGGCACGAATGTTGGCTACTTATAATTGGCGGGGCGACTACTTCATCCCACTCGATCGAATATGTCCGACCTACCCCCACTTTTTGGAAGTTTTCTTGATTAACTAGAGACTTGAACTTGGCATCCAAATTCTTGATTGCAGCTTCAAGAGTCATCTTGCTTCCCACGTCTTCGATTTCTGGAGCTACGAACATAGTACCGGCCTCGTGATTGACTATGTTCGTTAACTAAGTACCGACAGTTATCGGGTTTCGTTGTGTCACCATGGACATCAAGGTCACTCATAATTCTTCCAGGTTTGTCTTTATATTCTTCATGCGGATGTTCGCATCTTCACTAGCACCATCAGTTTTTGTTGCCATGAAGGTTGGTGCACTTCTTTGTTCAACGAAAGGCACAATATCATAAGAAGCATAGATATATTTGACGCTTTCTGCTTCAAACTCAAACCCGATAGATTGACTACCCCTAGATGGAGTAGCATATTACATTGAATGAATCTTCGATCTAGTCCCTTGGTATACACCTTTGGTGGAGCCTCTTGTTATGAATGTGTCACCCTCGCATTTTCAATCAAGGGTAGTTTGGTATTGACATGGGTATTTTTTATATTTAGGAGTATTGTATTTAATATTGTGCATGACTAATTAATTATTTGTTATATTATTTATTTATCGTTAGTGTTAGATTTATTTTGGACTTGTGTAGTGGACCTAATTAGTTTAGTTAGATGCATGAACCCAACATTATATGTTAGTTTAGATTGAGCCCAAAAATTAGGTCCATTCATTAGGAGGATAGATTAATTAGTGAAACCATTAGACTAGAACCTTTCCTCCTTAATTAATTTCTTCATGAGAGGCCCCAAAAGGTATTTTGGATATTTTATATTGCTTGCAAGAGGGGTTTATGACCAGCCATTAGAGGAGGAGAGAGAGTCTCTCTCATCATTTCTTTTAGATATAGATTTTCCTCCTTTCTAAATTTTTTTATTCCCTCACCATTCCTCACCAATTTTTACCCAAATTCAGTCCCTATTCTTCAATTGAGGCTACTACCAAAAGAATCTACAAGAAAGAAGCAAGGATCAAGAAGGAGGAGGCCAAGATCTACAATGATGAGCTACTTTCCAATTTTGGAGATTTTTTATTGGAAATCCATCTCCCAATAGGTACATTTCAGTTTTTTCCCTTTTATTAGGTTCTAAATCTGAGATTTAACCATGATAAACCAACCCACATGTATAGACTACCTATAGGAATTGATTTTAGGTTCATAGGAGACCTATGGTGGAAGTTATGTACATTTTGGTATCAATTTTGGAAGAATTATGAGATTGGCACGTGTGGTATTTGTCATTTGGTCAAATAGATCAAAGTGACATATGTATATTTGTTTGTGACTAGTGTCGTGTCCATAATTTGGTACGTGTAGGCCGTATCTCGTCAATTTGAGAAAATAGGTTAATTTTTAGGGTTTTCCTCCGACACGTAGACTTGTGCATATCAATTCTTGACACAAACACGTAGTTGTTATTATTATTATACATAATGTTCATATTTAGGGTATTAGACTTTCTCATATCCTTCAGGATGTATTTGGTTGTGTGGTGGAGCCATATCGCAAGCGTATCATAGAACTAGTGTGATACGGGTGCGCTGCACTCCACGTGTTTGGTGTATTGCTCTTAATTATATATGTACTTGTGTATATATGCATGTATGTTATATTTTTGATCTATATATATATATATATATATATATATATATATATGAGTATGTATCTATAGTATATGGTATACTTAAGTGTATATAGTTATATCTATATCTATGTGTAAATATATCCATATGTAAATATGTATATGTGATTATATATATATGTGTGTGTGTGTGTATGTGTATATATATGTGTGTGTGATTGTATATATATATGTCTATATATATATTTATCTATGAGGGTTGATATATAGATTGAGATTATTAGAGTGTATATTGATATACATATAGATCGATTGGTGTATATATATACATAAAGAGGTAGGTATATATGTATATATGTATATAGGTTTCTGTGTGTGCGTATGAGTGTATGTGGTTGTGTGTGAGTGAGAGGCTTAGTGACAGCATGAAGTGAGTTCAGCAGTATCAGTAGCAGTTTTGCCTTGTGTCCAGTGACAGCATGGAAGAGGTGATTGTGCAGTAAGCACAACAAGAAATGAGCACTGCACAATAAGCAGTCAGTTACTGAGGGTGGTTTCAGCAAGAAGGGAGAGCTCGTGCACTAGGCATCTGCATCATTGAAGAGCCACTGTTGTGCAGTGAGCAACTTGGGGTACAGCAGCAGCATTCTCGGGCTGTACAAGGAGGGAAGCTCAGCAGCTCAGTGGCAGTATTAGCAAATAGAGATCAGTAGGGAACACAGTGACACTGTAGTAGTAGTTTCATCTATATAGGAGCAGTTTTAATTCACCCAACAATGAGACAATATGCTCGAACAAAGAGGCTCAGCAGCAAGGCCCGAGCCACTACAAGGAGCAGTCCCAGCGTACAACACCTTGAACAGAACTGGAGTGGCAGTAGACAGTATATCAGTCTTTTGAGCAGTGAATAGGATATACAGTGCTATCAGCAATAAAGGCAGGGGCAGCAATGTGTTCAGCCATAGTAAGAAGCATGTTGCAGTGCATCTCAGCAGTGGCCAGTGCAATATCAGCATGAAGGGGAGGGAAGCTCAGGCAAGTGCATACAGGGAGCAGTCCTACTGTAGTAGCCTTCAGCAGAGGCAGCAGGTGTGCATCAGCTCATGCATTGCTTTGTAGTATATCCCAGCAGGATTTGTAGTAGTCAGTGCATTGGATCGTGTAGCCAACAGCAAGGAGGAGGTTCAGTAGCAAGGCTCGGGCACCAGAGGGCAACTGTATACAATAATGTGTGCAATACGATGGCAGTGAGGGAGCACAACAATGTATGCATCAACCATTGAAGAGCAGCCCTACAACAATGCAGCAAGGGCACAATAAGAGAGAGCACCTACAGAGCAATGTGTAGCTCGAGCACATAACTGTGCAGAGCAATCCAGCAACTGTGCAGTCTCAACTCATTGCACAGCAAGGTATCAACCGAGCCAAGAGCAATTTAGTATCAGTATGTTAACAGCACAGTGTCAAGTATCAGGTATCGATATCCTTTCAGCAAGTTTTACTACATCAGTATCAGTCCAGTTCATGTCAGTTTCAGGTATCCACGTCAGTCTTGTTAGTTATTAGTGTCAGTATTAGTTAGTTATCAAGGTGTAGGTATAGATGAATAGTTAGTTAGTTGATCAGTGTATCAGTAGATATCAGTCCAGTTAGTTAAGGATTTTGGTTAGTAGTAGATAGGTTAGTATATTAGTCAGTTACTTGAGGTATTGGTAAGTTTATATATGTAGTAGTGATATACTTTACTAATATATAGTTAGCTATAGGTATATGTATATATATAATTGTGATATTGTGTAGTTAGTATATATAGATAAATATACTAATTGTAATATTGGTTAGTAGTTAGTAATATACTGGTTTATATATATAGTTAGCTATATGTATTTATAGTTTGGTATTTACTAGCATATAGGGTATTGGGGGTTAGTGTGTTATAGTTATTTGTTATGAGTTTTGAATTACCTCGGGATACCAAGGTAATATCAAGGTTTGGGTCGATACTGAAGGTATTGGGTTTGAGTATCGGGATAGGTGTGAGGTAGTGCGATACGCATTGGTGCAAGGCCAAGGTATCCATATTTTATTGATTAGTTAGATA
The DNA here is from genome assembly GCA_036927795.1 of Iris macrosiphon. Classification (NCBI taxonomy): domain Eukaryota; kingdom Viridiplantae; phylum Streptophyta; class Magnoliopsida; order Asparagales; family Iridaceae; genus Iris; species Iris macrosiphon. Next base: position 71,830,025 of record JAYESA010000012.1, read on the forward strand.
CTATATAGATTGACTTGTATATCTATATAAATTACTATTTTCTTATATTAAACTTGCGTATCTTAGGATACAATATTTTGGTGTGTTTCATAGTATCTTAGATTAGTTAGTGTAGCTTAGTTTCTTAGTGTATCGACTTAGTATCTTAGTATTAGACTTTTGCAACATAGAATTAATCGGTTTAACTTAAAAATAGCTTTGTGACCTAGATGTTGACTAGTTTAACTTAATTTTATTCCAATACCTTGTATTAATACAATATTCTATATATAGGTCTGTGTGATACCAGTTCGGACATAGTTTGACATTTATTGCTCTGGACGGCAGGCGAGTACATTCTCTGATAGTTTCCATTATTTGATAATTACTATAATGCAAGTATTTGGAAATATTTTACATGACTCTTGACATATTAGTACATGGACTAGTATACACATAGATCAGTCATGGGATGTTATATATATTGTTCATTGTTCCTTGTGTTCTTAATGTTTAACTTAGATAATGTTTCAATGTTCAATATTCAGTGTTCAATGTTTAACTTAGACAATGTTTAACTTAGACAATATTCAATGTTCAGTGTTCAATATTCAATGTTCAATGTTTAATGTTCAAGATTTATTGTTTACATGGCCTTGAGTATCTTGTATCATAACGTGTCATGGTTGGATCCATTGTACTAGTTGGGGGAAAGGGGAAGTATTAGTTAGATATGTGATCAAATCCTAGAAAATGTTCAATGTTTAACTTAGACAATGTTTATCCTATGTTAAAGTAGACAATGTTCACCCAAGCCGATCACATATCTAACTAGTATTTCAATCACTTAGCATAGTTACAGTTCCTCACCACATTCTAGTTTATTGCTTCATTCTATTATCTTATTCTATTCATCGTGATCAGTGTATACCATATTGTTCATTGTTTACCTGTTTCCTCTACCATAGTTTATATTGTTCATTGTTTCTCATCTTGTATTATATTCTCTATTTCTGTTTATAGTTATTATCTATTAATTGAAACTGTTATTTGGTTGTACTTTTCTCCATTACTGTCTGAAAAACATTTTTCAGATGAATGGTTAGAGAGGATGTGTCCCACTTACTACGGATCGACAGATGGAGTGTCACCTGAGGATCTAGTGCCAGTTACTGAGGCCATTTAGATTTTCCTATCTTGTTGTAGTTATTTCTATTTAGATTATGGATTGTATTATTGTTTTGAGATCTGGATTTGTGTTTAGATTTGAGCTAGACATGTGATGTATTGAGACTTATATTTCTATTCTATCTATTCCATATCGTGCTTACATCTTCCTTTAGTTTTATATGTGATTGAGTATCAATTTGGAGTTGAGTTGGCATGACAGTATTTTATATATATTGTGTGAGATATTAGATAGTATAATAGACCAAGACAGCATTCTATTGCCGATGCTGCTGCGTAGGCTGGACGTACCCACGTACTCGTGTCCCTATACCGGGTGCGGGTCGTGACATAATATCCTCAATTCATCATCAGAATATACTGGCATTGCGACCAACGCTGGGGTTGGCTTGCTTCTTCTGGCCTCATTGGCTTCTTTCGGTTGGACTCATGTCTTACTATATTGGCAGAGGTGTGTGAAAGTTCTTCGTCAGTAGCCTGTCGAGGCCGCCATCTTTGAGTTCATGGTGGGACCGCTTGGAGCCTGTCAAAGATAGAAGGTCACACAAAAATTGTTCGATATTTTAAGCAGTGGTACCAAATCAGAATCTGATGGCAGCAAGTTAGGCGAGAGCCCACAGTCCCTAGATCATGAAGAATTTTCCTTTAACGATTGAGCTTCTCTAAAAGGTTCACTTTTCGTCGACGAATACTAGAATTTTGACTGACGTCAGGGCAGGCAAGATATCTTCTTGTCGCCTTATCATTTATAAATGTATTATAGTAGCATGACTACCCCCAGATACACTCTAGCTTTTAATGGGCCGCCAATTGGCACGGGATTGTCTACCCCTGGAGGATTGGTTATCCTTTGTAAGTTGGTCATCTTCAGGAGCCCCAATAGAAGTTTTATGTAATAGTTCATGCTCTAGGGGAATACTTTGTTCACACTCAAGTGCTATGCTAGAAAGATACCACCTACTGTTGGGGTTGCAAGCCTATTTTAACATTGATAATATCGTCTTTGCCTCGCGGGAAGAAGCTCCTATAGTAATGACTCAAGCAATTTTCTTCAAATTGTCGCCTTGTCGTAACCTATTGACGGCTTGGGGTTCGACTGTATCTTTGCTCAAGATATAATCCATATATTCGTAGATGTTAAGGGCCTCGATATGCCCTATAATCTTCTCATATGAGTGAATTATGCATCCTTGTTGGCAGGATCATCACTATTGTTGATGAAGCAAGTTTGGTAAAGAAGCTCGTTATGGCGAGGTGCATTGTGCGGACCGACAGTGACCTGAGAGATCATCCCTCAAACTTCTGTTGATCAAATCTTATAATTAGGGCACCGATCAAATCTATCCATATGTATCATGGCATACCATGCCACGAACTCTACGTATCCAATTATGGATACTAGGACACAAACAAAAATCAAAATAGACACCAATTTTTCCTTGGGAACAACACACAAATACTTGGTGGACACGAATTCGTAATTCTACCAAATTGCCTCTAAAAACACATAGATCTATTAGAAAAAGTGTCTCTACCACCTAGTTCACCACCTATGAGGTTGGATCTGACTATTAGTAGGTTCCTATAGGTTCAATTTGGGTTTCTAACATATAATATTGTTAGGAGAAATGAATTTACCTATTTGAAGTTGTGTCCCAATGAAACTCAACCAATTGGACATAATGAGGGTGAATTAGACACGATCCTCCTAGTTTGGCTCCTCTCTAATGCTTCTCCTTGTGCTCTAATGCTCTACGCCTCCATGGGAAGGGAAATTGGGTGGAAATTAAGTGGTTGGAAGTAAAATTTGGTTGGAATTGGGGTGGCTTGGTGGAGAAGAAGCATGGGAGAAGAAGAAGAAGTAATTTTATAGGAAAAATGAATGGAAATACTTGCATAAGGGGAACTACCACTACTATGGGTGGTTGGAGTATAGAAAAATTACAAGTTTGCCCCTTCTCTTCCTAATTTGAATTCGAGATCTAGTATGAATAAAATATTCTAGTTATGGAGGAAACCTAATTATTTATGGGAGGGTATCTAACTAACTAATATGAAATATTCTATCCATGACAACTAAATACTAATTAATTCTAACTAACCACTTAATTAAATATACTATATAATTAGCAACCAAGAGAGAAAATGACAAAAATATCCATAGTGCTAATTTTAGGTGGTAAAAAGTTTATCCCCTTAAAATAACTTTTTCTTTAAAATTAAAGACATAATAATACAAAAGAAAGAAAGATACCTCATGGCTCAAAAAGATCAGGATATCGCTCGCGAAACTCATCTTTCCTTTTAAAGGTAGATTCATCTGGAGAGTGATGCCTCCACGCGACATGAACCAAGGGAATCATATGGTTATACAATACCTTCTCCCTGCGATCCAGAATCTGCACAGGCTGCTTCGGATAACTGAGACTCGGTCCCACCTCAATCTCTGAGTGGTCCAATACATGGCTAGGATCTGCCACGTACTGTCTCAACCGAGACACATGGAACACGTTGTGCACTCCCATCAATATAGGTGGTAAGTCTAGTCGGTAGGCCACAACACCGACCTTCTCAAGAATATCGGAAGGTCAGATGAACCTTGGACTAAGCTTCCCGCCTCGACTGAAATGAATTATGCCCCGTATCAGAGAAATCCTCAGGAACACCAAATGCCAACCTAAAACCAAAATAGAACCTTAATACACCATCTACAAGCACAAACAATCACAAAACACAAAAAAAATCTATAACTTAAACTCAAACTCTAGCGATCTTCGATGGCTATCAGCCTAATGCCTCTGCCTTTCTTGTGCCACACGAAGCCTCTCTCTGATTTGCTTCACCTTCTCCGCAGCATCCACTACCATCTCAGGTCCCAATAAAGCTTTCTCACCTACGTCATCCCAAGATAATAGAGTACGACATCTTCGACCATACAAAGCCTCAAATGGTGTCATTTCTATACTGGCCTGGTAGCTGTTGTTGTATGCAAACTCTACCAAATAGAGATGATCTTCCTACGAGCCCCCAAAATCTAATACATAGGTACAAAGCATATTCTCGAGGGTGGTAAGCAGTACTAAACTTGAGTTGAGTACCCAAGCTAGCCTACAAACTCCTTAGGAAATAGGATATAGATCTGCTATTCCGATCTGAGATTTTAACTTGAACCCCATGAAACCTGACGATTTGCCTCACATACAACTCAGCAAGCTTCTCCATAGTCAAATCCACCTTGAATGGCAAAATGTGGGCCGATTTGGTCAACCTATCAATGATGACCCAAATTGCATCTTTTTCTCTTGGAGAACGTAGAAGTCCGAAAACAAAATCCATACTGATATCTTCCTATTTCCACTCTGGAATCGGTAATGTCTGAAGCAACCCTCTTGGCCTCTGCCTCTTTGCCTTTGCCTACTGATACACCAGGCATCTGGAAATAAAGTGTGCCACCTCTTGCTTTATGCCATATTATCACATGTGATCTCTCAGATCCTTATACATCTTATTAGCTCCAGGATGCATAGAATACTGAGAATGAGATATGCTTCTTGCAAAACCTACTTCCGTAGATCAACACTCTGTACACAAAACTTAGCGCCGTGCCTCAATGAACCATCATATACAATGGTGAAATTATCTAAAAATTCGGCATGCACTTGAGCTCTGATACTCCCCAGACTTACATCATGATATTGCGTCTCCTTGATCTTGTCCATCAATCCAGACTGAATCCGCAAGCCCATTATATTCATCTCAACCACCAAAACTATAACCTCGATCTCCAAATGTCATGCCCCAGTTCTAAAATATGTGGAACTCAGCCACGTGGCATTGGCCAGCAGGTACACTCCAATGGGCATCCTAATCTAGTGGGCCCGTTAGAGTGCACCTAGGCTGTATAAAACAATGACATATCTCCACTAACATAAGAAATGAAACACATAGAGAGGCAAGTCTACTAATGTGCAAAAATGAAATAAGTCTGGAAATATATCATACTACAAACCGAAAGAGTCACGCGGGGACAAACCCGATAATACAAGTACTGAATGAAAGGAAGTGCAATAAGATAACTAGAACCAATATCATCTAACTAGATAAAGATACCGAATCCAAGATGAATTCGCTACCAGATATCAGGTGAAGTCCTCGGGAAGGATCTCGTCCTTTGCGGCTAGTCCTACTCCTGGATATACTCTATGTTCGTACTCCTCCGGATAATCCTCCTCACTTATGCTTGGAAGGGAACCAGGTCCTCAGAGGGACATAATTAGTTACAGAAAATAACATGCCAAAGTATAACATAAAATGAACTATATGATATGCCAGGTGTAATCTAGAATAAACGCCTAAGTGAGACATAACCTGAAGAAAATGTTCAACACGTAGGTTGTCCAAAAATAAATATAAATATAATATAAATATTCGGAGCTCCAGACACAAAATCTTTTGGTACGTAGAGAAGACCCATAGCTCCAGACACGAAATCTCTCGGTAAGTAGATAGTAAATACGTAAAATAGTAATATGTGCGTAGTAACCTAAATGCCTAGTAACTGTCCTCCCCGCCCATATGACCTCGTGAATCATATCTACAATGCGCTTGGACAGATCCTCTAACTAAGATAGTCAAGTTATAATAAATCATAAAATATAAGACAAAGCTCCTAGAACCATATAGTGTTCGGTCACTCTGACAACCTCAATTACGGAAGTTTGCCTAGATGAAAGTATATGACAAGTATCCTATGGTCCCAACATACCAAGTTAGGCACGATGTAACCTCCATATCCTGAAATTCATGCTTAAATGTTGTTATTAGGTTAATTTGGGGCTAGTGGAATTTTTCCATAATTTTTAGTTAATTAAAAACTATTAACACTAATTTTCTAGGACTTTCAAGAATTTATTTTATTTCCAAACTTAAATAAAATATCCCAAAATTTTATTTTAGGTTCTAAATAGTCAAATATATTTTCTAGAATTTTCTGGGAATTTTCTGAGTATTTTAGTATTTATTGGGAGTTATTTAGGCTAATAACTAATTTTAGGACTTGTAGAATTTATTGTGTAATCCCAGCAATATAGAATAGACCCAAGTTATTTTTTAGGGTTTAAAATATTATTATATATTTTCTAAAATTATTTTATAATTTTTGGAATAATTTTAGTATTTATTTTTAGTTAAATCGGTAAAACTAATGTTTAGAGCTTCTCCTAATTATAGTAGAAAACCTATGAATATAAAATTATTCCAAATATTTTTCTAAGGTTTTTAGGTTCAAAATATATTTTTTATAATTTTTTCAGATTTTTATGACTATTTTTAATATTTATTTTGAGTTATTTATATTTAAAATGACTTAAATAATATTTTGATAAAGGCAAATCAAAAATAAATAATATAACAAAAACCATCCAATCAGATTCTGACACGTGTCAGCCTATAAATATCTATTCAACCGTAGGTACGTCCCTATTCAGCCGCAGGTACATCCTTATATATATATATATATTATTATAACCCTAATTATCGCATTATTTTAGAGAGAGAGAGATTTTGGAGAATTGCCATCTAGGGTTCCTTCGTCTTCCACAAGCCATTGCGCAAAGCTCTGGACTCCAAACGAGGCCTACTTTTTTTTGTTAGAACGATATTGAGGTTAGCTTTCTGATTATATAAATTTTTTTACAAAATTATTAGTATTAAATTCTAGAAAATTTGTAGAGCACAGTATATCCAAAAATAGACGTGTTTCAATGTTTTTACAATTTCGGGAGAACCAGGAATCAAAATCATGAACCGTTTAAAGTTTCGGAAAACTAATGTAAAGATCATTGACATATGTTTTTACCAGAATTTAATTCGAAGTATTTTTATACTGTTAATTCTGTAGAACTTCTAGGTTAGAATTTAACCATCGGTGCACGATACAAAATTTGTATGTGCCATAATTCTCAAATGAATTTGAATTTGGACGAGCCGTAAATTCCAGAATATTTTTTATGATGAAATCTACGGGGAATCATGCATGAAAGTCGAGTTTGTGTCGGTTGACTTTTCGGTCAATAGATCGCCTCGATTTGCGTGCCATGAGTCTCGAGTCGTTAAAAATTTAGTTTCTTTTGACAAAATTTAGGAATTAACCTAAAATTCAGAATAATAAGATTAAAATAGTATTTTAGAGTAATTATTCCAAAATTAAATAAATTAAAATAAATTATCTTTTGACATGGTAAATTTGTAATACATAGGCTATTTGGATTGTGACTTGGACTCTGATTCATACCAGCAAAGGACTACAGACGAGTACATTCTCTGATAGTTTCTTATTTATGATATCCTCTATGTTCATTGTATTTAGTGTAAATATCCATATTTTTTGACACGATGGTTACACGGATTGGTATATCCGGATCTCGTCATGAGATGTTATTACTTGTTCATGGTGTATCATGTACAAGTCTTGTCTCATTGTTTATCTTGTGCATGTACATACACTGATTCTAGGGGAGACTTGTTACCTTCCTAGAGAATCCTGTGTCATAGCGTACCATGGTTGGATCTATTATACCAGTCGGGGATGGAAAGTATTTTAGTGTAGATATGTGATCATACCCTTCATGTACAAGTCTTGTTCTCATGTTAGTGTTGGTCATACACCGCACGTATGGCTAGCCAGGCCCGTACTCGTGTACAAGTTCCCAAGCCGGTCATATGTTAAAGCTAGTACTCACACACTTAGTCATAGTATTCTTCTTCATTGACATATTGTTCCTTCCCGTATTTATTTACAGTATTTTCTTTATTGTGTATCTCTTGTACATATATATGCATCTTGTATATTTCCATCTAATTACTGCTATATAGTTTATATCATTGATGTAGAACTGCTGTTAGAGATGTACTTTGCTCCATCCTGACTGGAAATATTTTTCCAGACTACGCCTTAGAGGACGGGTGTCCGACATTTTATGGACCACAGGGAGAGTAGCTGCTGACTTGGACCTTGTAGCCAGGTGTGATTCTAGGAGGTCTAGCCGGGATCAATAGTTATTTAGTTAGTTTTTATTAGCAGTTTATGGTACCGGATTTATCTCCGGCATACTTTGTTGAGACTTGGATATTATTGTTGAGTTAGATTATTATATTTAGACTTGTGTTAAAATTTGGTTTATTTATTTCTTTGATATCTTATCGTGCTTTAGCTATGTGATTGAGTATTGTTCATATGATATGGTGCTATCTGTGACTCCTTATGGAGTTGGATGCTCGTGTGAGAATGATTAGATAGATTATTGACATAGACAGCGTTCTATCACCGATGCTGCAGCGTAGGCTGGACGTACCCACACACTCGTGCCCCTATACCGGGTTATGGTCGTGACACATTTTTAGTGGTGGCCCATGCAGGTCAGACTTCGCAATTAGAGCGATGTTGTGGTAGTGTGATGTCTTAGTTGTACTACTGCGTGCCAGCAATAGGATCTAGGATATAGCATACTAGGATGAGAGCGGATACTCAATCACAACTAGTTATATTTCTAATCTATTATCTTGTTGTCCTTATTTCCCTTCTGAATATTGCTTCCTTAGAATTTTTATTGTCTTTTCTTGATGATATAGTATCTATTGCCTTGATTGATTCCTTAGTACCGTAGTTTGTATTCATAATTTTCTTGTTAGAATGTAGTTAATAGTACACCCTGATAGAGACTGCAATACCATGACAAAAGTGACCATAACCATACATATTTTTCTTAGATTGCATATTATATGATTGTAGGTAGAATTCTCTTTGACTTTGATTATTGAGGATTTGACTATAGTAAAGATTAACGAAGAGATTATGACTTGACAAAGAGAGAAAATGTGCCTTAAATTTCGAGGAAAAATATTAAATTAAATAAAGAGTTGGGAATTTAATATGGCAGAATTGACGATTTTGTTAAATCATTGATTTTTATGAAGGTTATAAATGATTGAAATTATTATTAAATTTTGAGGAATTTAAGAAGGCTATCAATATATTTATTGGACTGCAAGTTATGAACTTATAATTTGAATATTGTGTTGGAGGTTTCATAAGTATTACATCGTTGAGTATTGTGAAAAAATAAATCGAGGAATAAGAACACAAATGGATTAGTGTTGAATTCAAATTTTGGGATAAGATTCAATTTTATAATATGCATTGATTGGATTTAAATTAGAGGAGTAAGATCATTAATGGATTAGTGTTTGAATTCAAATTTTGGGATGCAATTTTTAAATTTTATAAATATGCATTGATTGGATTTCAATTAGAGGATTGAATATTAAATTCTTGTATTCGTTATTAACTTAAAATTTTGGAGGAGATTGTGATAAGAATGGAATTTGATTTTATATTTGAAGATTTTTAGGGATATGATATTTATAGAATTTTGAGAAATATTGTGAAATAACAATGTGGATTAGTTCATGGTTATATGATTTAATGAATTCAATTTTGATGGTGATAAATAAAATAATTGAGGATTTTAAATTTCGAGGACGAAATTTTTTAAGGTGGGTAGACTTGTAACCTCCGTATCCTGAAATTCATACTTAAATATTGTTATTAGGTTAATTTGGGGCTAGTGGGATTTTTCCATAATTTTTAGTTAATTAAAAACTATTAACACTAATTTTCTAGGACTTTCAAGAATTTATTTTATGTCCAAACTTAGATAAAAATATCCCAAAATTTTATTTTAGGTTCTAAATAGTCAAATATATTTTCTAGAATTTTCTGGGAATTGTTTGAGTATTTTTAGTATTTATTGGGAGTTATTTAGACTAATAACTAATTTTAGGATTTGTATAATTTATTGTGCAATCCCAGTAATATAGAATGGACCCATGTTATTTTCTAAGATTTATAATATTATTATATATTTTTTAAAATTATTTCAGAATTTTTGGAATAATTTTAGTATTTATTTTTAGTTAAATGGGTAAAACTAATGTTTAGAGCTTCTCCTAATTATAGTAGAAAACCTATGAATATAAAATTGTTCCAAATATTTTTTTAAGATTTTTAGGTTCAAAATATATTTTATTTTTAATATTTATTTTGAGTTATTTAGATTTAAAACGACTTAAATAATGTTTTGATAAAGGCAAATCAAAAATAAATAACATAACAAAAACCATCCCATCAGATTCTGATACATGTCAGCCTATAAATATCTATTCAGCCGCAGGTACATCCCTATTCAGCCGCAGGTACATCCCTATATATATATATATATTATTATAACCCTAATTATCCCATTATTTTAGAGAGAGAGATTTTGGAGAATTGCCATCTAGGGTTCCTTCATCTTCCACAAGCCATTGCGCATAGCTCCGGACTCCAAACAAGGCCTAGTTTTTTGTGTTAGAACGATATTGAGGTTAGCTTTCTGACTATATAAATTGTTTTACGAAATTATTAGTAGTAAATTCTGAAAAATTCGTAGAGCACAGCATGTCTAAAAATAGACGTGTTTCAATATTTTCACAATTTTGGGAGAACCAGGAATCTAAATCATGAACCGTTTAAAGTTTCGAAAAGCTAATGTCGAGATCATTAACATATGTTTTTCCCAGAATTTATTTCGAAGTATTTATATACTGTTAATTCTGTAGAACTTCTAGGTTAGAATTTAACCATCGGTGCACGATACAAAATTTGTATGTGCCATAATTCCCAAACGAATTTGAATTCAGACGAGCCGTAAATTCTAGAATATTTTTGATGATGAAATCTACAGGGAATCATGCATGAAAGTCGAGTTTGTGTCGGTTGACTTTTTGGTCAACAGATCGTCTCGATTTGCGTGCCATGAGTCTCGAGTCGTTAAAAATTTAGTTTCTTTTAACAAAATTTAGGAATTAACCTAAAAATCAGAATAATAAGATTAAAATAAGATTTTAGAGTAATTATTCCAGAATTAAATAAATTAAAATAAATTATCTTTTGACATGGTAAATTTGTAATACATGGCTATTTGGATTGTGACTTGGACTCTGATTCATACCAGCAAAGGACCACAGGCGAGTACATTCTCTAATAGTTTCTTATTTATGATATCCTCTATGTTCATTATATTTAGTGTAAATATCCATATTTCTTGACACGATGGTTACACGGATTGGTATATCCGGATCTCGTCATGAGATGTTATTCCTTGTTCATGGTGTATCGTGTACAAGTCTTGTCTCATTGTTTATCTTGTGCATGTACATACACTGATTCTAGGGGAGACTTGCTACCTTCCTAGAGAATCCTGTGTCATAGCATACCATGGTTGGATCAATTATACCAGTCGGGGATGGGAAGTATTTTAGTGTAGATATGTGATCATACCCTTCATGTACAAGTCTTGTTCTCATGTTAGTGTTGGTCATACACCGCACGTATGGCTAGCCAGGCCCGTACTCGTATACAAGTTCCCAAGCCGGTCACATGTTAAAGCTAGTACTCACACACTTAGTCGTAGTATTCTTCTTCATTGACATATTGTTCCTTCCCGCATTTATTTACAGTATTTTCTTTATTGTGTATCTCTTGTACATATATATGCATCTTGTATATTTTTATCTAATTACTGCTACATAGTTTATATCATTGATGTAGAACTGCTGTTAGAGATGTACTTTGCTCCATCCTGACTAGAAATATTTTTTCAGACTACGCCTTAGAGGACGGGTGTCCGATATTTTATGGACCACAGGGAGAGTAGCTGCTGACTTGGACCTTATAGCCAGGTATGATTCTGGGAGGTCTAGCCGGGATCAATAGTTATTTAGTTAGTTTTTATTAGCAGTTTATGGTACCAAATTTGTCTCCGGCATACTTTGTTGAGACTTGGATATTATTGTTGAGTTAGATTATTCTATTTAGACTTGTGTTGCAATTTGGTTTATTTATTTCTTTGATATCTTATCGTGCTTTAGCTATGTGATTGAGTATTGTTCATATGATATGGTGCTATCTGTGACTCCTTATGGAGATGGATGCTCGTGTGAGAATGATTAGATAGATTATTGACATAGACAGCGTTCTACCGCCGATGCTGTGGCGTAGGCTGGACGTACCCACGCACTCGTGCCCCTATACCGGGTGCGGGTCATGACACACGACAATAATCTCCAGATACTAATCACTAACCATCGATACCAGATACTGTCGTACGTCCGCACCCAAATCTGACTTGTATGCAAGGCATCGACTAACAGTCCAAGCGGCAATGATATATGTCACGTCCCAGTTCCAAATATAAGGAACTGAACCACGTGACAATGACCAGCAGCACACTTCGACGGGCGTCCCATTCTAATGGACCCGACGGAGTGCACTTAAGCTGTAAAGTACAATGATAAAACCTAATCACATAACACATAAACAATGAAACTAAATCTCATCCACATGCAACAGATATAAGAGTACATAGAGGTAATCATAACTACTAATGTGCAGAAGAGAAATAACACAAGAAATGTATCATAGTAAAAATACTAAAGAGTCACACGGGAACAAACCCGCTAGTACAAATAATGAAATAAAGGAAAGCAGGAAGATAACTAGGAACGGTATCTGAAAGCTATATAGTAATACAGTCCCAGGGTGAAGTCACTACCAGAGAGTCAGACGAAGGCCTCGGGAATGATGTCATCCTCTACAATTGGTCCAACTGTCGGATATGCTCCCGGTCCTTACTCCTCTGGGTAATCCTCCTCGCCTATGCCTGGAAGGGAACCAGGTCCTCAGAGGGATGTAACAAGGTAAAAAAATACAGCTTGCCAAAGTATAACATAAAGTACAAGTGCAACGCCGGTATAATCTAGCATAACCACCTAAGGAAGACACAATTCGAAGACAATGTTCGACGCGTGGGCTGTCCAAAATAAAATCATAGCTCCGGACACGAAAATACACGGGACGTACCGCAGCTCCGGGCAAAGAGTCACACGGGTGATACAACTACTCTAGATACAGGAACACTATAAAAATAGTACATATACATATATAAGCGCGTGCAGAGGAGCCTAAACATCTAGTAACTGTCTTTTCCTTCCCAAGCTGTCAACGAGTGTGCACTGAACCTGATCCTTTATCTAGTAGTCTCGTCATACTAAAGTAACTATCAACAAACGCGACCCTAAGGTCGTCCCAGATTCTGGTCATGCTGTCAGTATCAGGACATAGGAAATCTGGCAAGATGACAGTGTCTGAATGTGTCATAGGGTTATGATATACATAGGTACATACATCAAGGTATTGTGAATCATCTATCACTCGTTACTAGACGTTACCGACGAACGTCTGCACCCAATTTTGACTCGGACGTGAAGTAACGATTCTAATCAAATACGCACATAATGCATGTAATAAAATAATAAATATTTGGTAACTAAAATACAGGGTGGCAAGGTACACTTGCCTGGATCCGGCTGCTGAAGATGGGTCTCCGGTACAACGTCCAAGTCCGGGTCCCGTAGTACCTAGAGATGAGGCACAAGCTCAATCAATAGACTATCACGAGGCTAAAATAAGAGGTGACACACGTCTAGTATAGGCTTCAATCTCTGTTACAAATTCACATAGATACTAAGCTAGAGGGTTGACTAAGGTTGACTAACGGTATGCCACATCTAATTCAATTGATCACCTGTATAAAAATACCAGACGAAACCTCAATCTTACTATATTCATCATGATGTTCAGTAGTTCAAGCCATGATTAATCCTCAAATTTCACCCCGGTGTTCACAGACGTTAACATGCATATTTAAATATCATCCTCGAAATAAATAATTATTAATTATCACAACCCTCAATTATATACAATCATTACCATTCCACAATAAAAACTACTCCTCGATTAAACTCATCATTAATTATTAGTCCTCAATCATAGATTAATAGTTTGATATCACACACCATTTCACAGTAAATTACTTGCTCCTCGATAATAAATCATAGTATCATTTTGCAACAATTTAAATCTGCTCATCAATAATAATCAATATGCATAAATTAAATTGAACAACACCCTAAATTATCATACCTAGCATTCATAAACTCTACTCTCAATATTCATATTATTCCCAACCATAATATATATATTTTATAACATTATTTCCATAATATCAATGCATGCACATACCATCAAATGCATGTCATAAACCCTAAATATTAACTTAGGCTTTTAACCATTAATTGCATATTATAACATGTATTAAACCTAAAATATCACTTGCATATTTAACCCAACCCTAAAACTAACTAAACTATATAACAATATACAAAACACAAGGGGAGGGGTGAGAGTATACCTTGGCGGCGTGTGGTGGTTGCTGGCCGGAGTGAGGCTCGGTGCGGGATGGAGTCGACTTTGGGTGGAGGGTCTCGGCCGAGGTGGTGGAGCTCGCCGGAGTGGGGGGGAGTCCGATCGACTGTTGGTGATAAAGGAAGTTGATGATAAGGATGATGATGATGATGAGGAGGATCGTGGAGTTGGTGGTTCGAGGTGCAGCGGGTGGAGGAAGTGATAAAGAAGTCGGGGATAGTGGTAGAGCTGTGGTGGCTGGGATGGAGGAAGTACAGTCGGTCGGGGTGGCTCGACGTAGAGGTGGTGGTTCGAGGTACAGCGGGTAGAGGTGTTGCTCGGCCGTGGTGTGCTGGAGACGTCAGCGGGGTGAGGGGTTGCTCGGCCGAGTTGGATGGCCAGTCGGGTTAAGTGCAGCGGGAATGGGGTGGTTCAGGCGGTGGCTCGGGAGGAAGAGTTGGCCGGGGTCGGGTTCGGTTGGCCGGAGTAGTTGTGAGGAAGAAGAAGAAGAAGAAGAAAAAGGAAGAGAAGAAAGTTGGCTGTGGTTTTATGGAGAAGAAGGAGAGAGAGGATGGGGGTTTTCCAAGGTGTTAGGATTAGGGCCGGCATAGGGAGATGGGGAGTGATGGAGATGTTTTATAGGAGGTGGTGTGAGGAATGGGTGGTAAGGATGAGATCCAAATTCAAATGGATGGCTCAGATTTCATATGGAGAAAATTGCTCATCCAAAGAAGAGAGAGTAGTGAGGTTGGACCGGTCAAGGGAGATGGGGCTTCTTTATTTGGTCTTGACCAATGAGGTAATGATACCTATTACAACATTTGCAAATAAGACGCTTAATTTTGGGTCTTTGCACAAATACATAAAATAATAGAAAAATGGTGTGGAAAGTGGTGTTTGGTGTTTTTTAGGGTGAGGGAGTATTGTATGTTTGGCATGGGCTTAATTTATGAGAGATTGGGTTAAATTGGGGTCAAGTTGGGATTAGTTAAAGTAGGTATCCCAATTTAATTAAAATAAAATATTATTTGCTCTTAAATTAAACGGGGGCATATGGGATCTCAATTTGGAGCGACACAAAGGTCATAAATGGTATAGGCTTGGTGTCAGCCTTGGATCCTTTAATTGGTACGGCTAAACGGGTTGAGTTTGTGTCTCAAAATGGATGGCAACGACAAAGGTGCGCGACACAGGATTGAAGAATGGGTTTCGGATACGGGAAGTTGTGCAATTAAATTAGAGCACAAGAGATTATGATTGTGAGTGACAAAAAAGTCCAGCGCCTAGGTTGGCGTGTCAAGTCAAGAGTGCAATAATTAGTTGGAAATTATGGGCTATTGTTGCGCTTTGAATATTGCAACAACGGTAGGGTGCACCAAGGGTGTAATTAAAAATCCGACATCTGCAACCTTAATTCTAAACCTCAATTATCAGATACTAGACCAAAATTTTTTAACCCAAAATCAGTCTATCCATAAAAAAAAATGAGGGGGTGTACATCCTTCCCAACTTAGAAAATTTTTGTCCCCGAAATTAAAAGTATAGCACGATAATAGCTACGAGAATTTAAAAGTAAACTGGTAATCGAATGCGGTACATAAATTCGTACCCTGGTCCTTAAATAAATATGGGAACCGCTGCCGAATGGAATCCTCGTACTCCCAGGTAGACTCGCCTGGCGAATGATGCTTCCATGCAACTCTAACCAGTCAAAAAGTCTGACCTCTCAAAGCCTTCTTACTGCGATCGAGTATTCCCACTAGCTGCTATGCATACAATAAACTGGGTCCGACTGTAATCTCTGAATGATCCAGTACGTCGCTAGGTCTGCCACGTATCTCCTCAATTGTGATACGTAAAATACGTCGTGTACTCCTTCTAATGATGGAGGCAATGTAAAACGATAAGCTACTTTGCCAACTCGTTCCAAGATATCAAAAGATCTGATGTATCTCGGACTCAGCTTGACTCTGCCCCCGAATCTGATGGTACCACGAGTAGGCGATATCTTCAAAAATACATGGTCACCCTCTTTGAACTCTAAATGGTCTGCGGTGCGCATCTGCCCAATGCTTCTATCTGTCCTGTGCTGCACGCAGGTGGCTCTGAATCTGCTTTACTTTCTCCACTGTCTGTGTCACCAACTCTGGACCAAGTATCTGACGCTCTCCCACGTCACTCTAATATACTGGTGACCTACACTTCCTGCCGTACAGTGCTTCATAAGGTGCCATCTGTATGCAGGCCTGGTAGCTGTTGTTGTAGGAGAATTCCACCAAGTGTAGATGGTCCTCCCAAGATCCTCCAAAGTCGATCATGCACGCTCTCAACATATCTTCTAGTATCAGAATCGTGCGCTCTGACTGGCCATCAGTCTATGGATGATATTCAGTGCTAAACTTGAGACGAGTTCCTAGGCTCTCCTGCATACTTCGCCAAAAGTGTGACATGAATCTGGAATCATAATTCGATACAATGCTGACATGCACTCCATATATTTGTACTATCTGCCTTATATACATATCAACTAATATCTCCGTGGACTGCCCAACTCTGAAGGTCAAGAAATGTGTAGACTTGGTGAGTAGGTCTACGACAACCCAAACTGCATCCTTCCTGCTAGGGCTCCTCCAAAATCCTGTGACGAAGTCCATGGTAATGTGTTCCCACTTCCACTCGGGAATGGGAAGCGGCTGCAATAGTCCGACAGTCCTCTGATGTTCAGTCTTGACTTGCTGACAGACCAAATATCTCATCACGAATCTCGCAATCTCCTTTTTTATTCCATGCCACCAGTAGTATTGTCTCAAATCTCGGTATATCATTGTACCCCCGGGATCAATAGAATAAATCGAGCTATGAGCCTCAGTCATCAACTCTTGGCGTCTCTCACCACTCGGAACGTATAGGCGATCTCCATACCTCAATGATCCGTCTTCATGAATCCTGAGTTTCGTCTGCATACCGGCCTCTGTCATCTCTCGCAGTAGTCAGAATCTCGCATATGTAGGCAGGGCTGCCTTGATCCTCTCAACCAAGGTAGACTGAATCTCGAGACTGGCCATCTGTCCATCCATGCCTGGCAATACAATCTCTATCCCAAGCTCCTGAAGATTCTCTAACAATTGCCGCTGAGTCGTCAAAAAGTATGCCATGGACTTTCTGCTTAAGGCATCTGCTACTACATTCGCCTTTCCAGGGTGGTACTGTAACTCTATATCATAGTTTGTCATCAACTCTCACCATCATCTATGTCTCATGTTGAGCTCCTTCTGAGTGTAGGCATACTTTAAACTTTTGTGATTTGTGTAAATCTCAACACGCTCTCCATAAAGGTAGTGCCGCCATAGCTTTAGTACAAATATCACTACAGCTAGCTCTAGATCGTGCGTTGGATAGTTCTTCTCATAAACTCTCAGTTGTCTCGATGCGTAGGCTATCATCTTGCCATGTTGCATCAGTATACATCCTAATCCGCTCCCAAACGCATCACTGTACACTATAAATCCTTCCGATCCTGAAGGAAGTATCAAAATTGTTGCTGATGTCAGACGCTTCTTCAGCTCATCGAAAGCTGTCTGACATTCCTCGGTCCAGATAAATTCCTCGCATTTACGCGTCAGTCATGTCATAGGCGCAACAATCCTCGAGAAATTTTCTATGAACCTCCGATAATATCCGACAAGTCCGAAAAAGCTCATAATCTCTGTAACTGATGTAGTGGTAGGCCACGTCTCTACTGCAGCGATCTTCTTCGGGTAAACTGATAGTCCATCTCTGGGGATTATGTGTCCTAGGAATGGTACTCTATCCAAGCAGAACTCATATTTACTGAGCTTGGCATATAGCCTCTCCTGCCTCAACGTCTCCAACACGATCCTGAGATGTCTCTCGTGCTCCTCCTAGCTCTTAGAATATACCAAGATGTCATCAATGAACACCACCATGAACTTATCTAAGTACTGGTGGAAAATATTATTCAACAGACTCATAAATACTGCTGGTACATTGGTTAAACCAAACGGCATAACTAGAAACTCATAGTGCCCATACTTCCTTCGAAAAGTCGTCTTCGAAATGTCCTCTCTCCGTACCTTGATATGATAATAGCCAGATCTGAGATCGATCTTTGAGAATACACATGCGCCACTAAACTGGTCAAATAAATCATTGATGCATGGCAGTGGGTACTTGTTCTTTATTATTATAGCATTTAATGCCCTAGAATCGATACACAAGCGTACGCGTACCGTCCCGTCCTTCTTTGGCACAAAAAAGATAGGTGCTCCCCATGGAGAAACACTAGCCCGAATGAAACCCTTATCTAAAAGATCATCTACTTGGACTTTCAAATCAACCAACTCCTTCGGTGCTAGTCTGTAGACGGGGGAAGTAACTGGCTCGGTTTCGGGAGTCAACTCTATAGTGAACTCTATCTCTTTGTCAGGTGGCAGGCCTGGGAGATCCTCTGGAAATACATCCTCAAACTCTGATATAAAGTAAGGGTACATCGGTTCACTTTCTGCAATATGTGTCGCTAAGGTAGGTTGGACACCATGCTCTCAGACTCCCCGAAGAAACTCAAACTTTGGGTGATCTGGGGGTCTAAAAATGACGCAACCATGGCGACAATCTAGCATTACATGGTATTGGCTCAACCAATCCATGCCTAGGACAATGTCATAGTCCGGCATGGAGAAGACCAGAAATCGGGCACGCATCTCTCGCCCGCAAATAACTACTGAACAAGATCTACAAGTGTCGCTAATTGGTACTATTCCACCTCCCGTAAGAATCCTCTTAATCTTCGGAAGGGGTGCAGTTGCTATTCTATGGGTGGCCACGAAACTAGAAGCTATGAAAGAGTGTGTGGCACCAGAATCAAATAAGACTACTGTTGGTAATGAAGCTACTAAGATAGTACATGCGATCATTTCTCCGGCTATCTCTGCCTCCTCTATAGTCATCGCATAGGGATGACCATGCCACGGTGTTGGCGCCCTCGGCTGCTGTCAAGCCTGCTAGAATCGATCTGCCTGTGGGGCCAAGGGTGGCCTCTTCTGGTTTCCTCCTGGTGCTGGTGGTCATAGTACTCCAACTCCTGCGTAAGGTAGCCACAGTCCGAGAGGCTGCTGCTAAGGCCTCTGTGCTGGCAGGGCTAGCCGATGAACCATCTGTACTGGAGCCCTCTGATTTGGACAATCTCAGACTACATGCTGGTCTGACCCACATCTCAGACAAGCGCCCACCCTCCATCGACAGTCCCTCAATAAATGTCCCTTCTTGCCGCAGTAATGGCATATGGGAATAACTGCTCCCTACAGGGGTGCTGCTTTCTGCTGCTGTTGCTGTACCAGTGGACGCTTCGCAGGTTCTCCCTACGGGGCTCGAACTGATGATGACGATACACAGGAGTGCTTCAGGCTGGTCTCCATCTCGTTGATGCGGTCCTGGCGTCGTGCTGCTAATAACACCTCAGAGTAGGAGGTGGGGGCAATCGACCCAATAAGTCTCTGCGCCTCAAAACTCAGGCCTTCATAGAATTTCTCAGCCTTTGTCTCCTTGGTTGAGATCAAGTACGGTACAAATTTGCTTAGGCGGAGGAACTCAGCATTGTACTCCTCTATAGTCATACTGCCCTGCCTGATTTTCTGGAATCTATCCCGAAGTTCTGCTCGGGCAGTGGATGGTATCTATATCTCCTGGAAGAGTCTAAATAACTCTTCCCATGTGACCCGGTCTGGTCCCAAATGCTCTTCCTCTAAGAGCTACCTATGATGAGCGTTGCCAGTAAGCTGCATCCTGATGGCAGTCATCCATCTATGCTGAGGGAGATCGGTGGCCTCTAGCTGGTGCTGAATGCTGGTGAGCTATGTATGAACCTTCGTCGGCTCTTCCGTGCCAGCAAAAGGAAGTGGTATCATACAACGAAAGTCTATGACAGACCCCATCGTCGACTGGCGTGCTGGTGGTGACGCCTGTCCCAAGGCCGTTATAATACTCTCTCTCAAGGTCTCAGCCTGGCGCTGTTGGGCCTGCTATTGAGCCTGCTGCTGGATTTGCTGCTGGGCCTGTATCATCGCGTAGACCATATAAAACATCTGAGTTCCGTCCATGGGTTCCCCTTTGGGGAAAGGCATATGTGGCATCTGCGGAGGGAATAGAGGTGGTGGGGGCAACTGCTGCTTCTCCTGACTCGGCGTCCTCTGGTCCTCATGACCTGCCTAATGCGGAGTCTGGTATCCGTCCGAAGGTACCTCTGGCTGCCCAGATGACTGTCCCTGGGGAGCTAGAGTCAACAAAAGAACAAGCCCCATTTTCGGTTCCCCGGTTGATCCTGCATCACAGGGAACATCGCCACGCTGTACGACACGTCCGCTACGAAGATTCATAACTCTGAAAGAAGACAAGATTTAGATCAATGTTGAAGAATTTAAACAAGATGCAATTGGGAAAAGAAAACGATATGGAGGTGTCATGTGAAGGATTCAAACTTGTAGATGAGATTCCTAATATCTATTCCTAATTTGCAGGCTCGCTTGGCACAGTCAGGTGACCAAGATGATTTAAATCGGACCTGCAAGGGCCACCACAAAAACCTTATCATGTCCCAGTTCCAAATATAAGGAACTGAGCCACGTGACAATGGCCAGCAGCATACTTCGACGAGCATCCCATTCTAATGGACCCGACGGAGTGCACTTAAGCTGTAAAGTACAATGATAAAACCCAGTCACATAACACATAAACAGTGAAACTAAATCTTATCCACAGACAACAGATATAAGAGCACATAGAGGTAATCATAACTACTAATGTGCACAAAAGAAATAACACAAGAAATGTATTATAGTATAAATACTAGAAGAGTCACACGGGAACAAACCCGCTAGTACAAATACTGAAATAAAGGAAAACATGAAGATAACTAGGAACGGTATCTGAAAGCTAGATAGTAATACCGTCCCAGGGTAAAGTTACTACCAGAGAGTCAGACGAAGTCCTCGGGAATGATGTCGTCCTCTGCAACTGGTCCAACAATCGGATATGCTCCTGGTCCATACTCCTCTGGGTAATCCTTCTCGCCTATGGCTGGAAGGGAAACAGGTCCTCAGAGGGATGCAACAAGGTACAAAATACAGTATGCCAAAGCATAAGTGAAAGTACAAGTGCAACGCTGGTGTAATCTAGCATAACCACCTAAGTGAGACACAGTTTGAAGACAATGTTCGATGCGTGGGCTGTCCAAAATAAAATCGTAGATCCGGACACGAAAACAAATGGGACGTACCGCAGTTTCGTGAAAAGAGTCACACGGGTGATACAACTACTCTTGATACATGAACACTACAGAAATAGTACATATACATATATAAGCGTGTGCAAAGGAGCCCAAACGTCTAGTAGCTATCTTCCCCTTCCCAAGTTGTCAACGAGTGTACACTGAACCTGATCCTCTATCTAGTAGTCTCGTCATACTAAAGTAACTATCAACAAACGCAACCCTAAGGTCATCCCAGATTTTGGTCATGCAATCAGTATCAGGATACAGGAAATCTGGCATGTTGACAGTGTCTGAATGTGTCCTAGGGTTATAATATACAGAGGTACGTACATCAAGGTGTTGTGAATCATCTATCACTTGTTACTAGACGTTACTGATGAACATCTGCACCCGGTTGTGACCCGGACGCGAAGTAACGATTCTAATCAAATACGCGCATAATGCATATAATAAAATAATAAATATCTGGTAACTGAAATACAGGATAGCAAGGTACACTTGCCTGGATCCGGCTGCTGAAGATGGGTCTCCGGTACAACGTCCAAGTCCGCGGGTCCCGTAGTACCTAGAGATGAGGCACAAGCTTAATCAATAGACTATCACGAGGCTAAAATAAGAGGTGACACACGTCTAGTATAGGCTTCAATCTCTGTTACAAATTCACATAGACACTAGGCTAGAGGGTTGACCAAGGTTGACTAATGGTATGCCACATCTAATTCAATTGATCACCTGTATAAAAATACCAGACGAAACCTCAATCTTACTATGTTCATCACGACGTTCAGTAGTTCAAGCCATGATCAATCCTCAGATTTTACTCCAGTATTCACAGACGTTAACATGCACATTTAAATATCATCCTCAAAATAAATAATTGTTAATTATCACAACCCTCGATTATATACAATCATTACCATTCCACAATAAAAACTACTCCTCGATTAAACTCATCATTACTTATTAGTCCTCAATCACAGATTAATGGTTTGATATCACACACCATTTTTCTGTAAATCACTTGTTCCTCGATGATAAATCATAGTATCATTTCGTAACAATTTAAATCTGCTCATCAACAATAATCAATATGCATAAATTAAATTGAATAACACCCTAAATTATCATACCTAGCATTTATAAACTCTACTCTCAATATTCATATTATTCCCAACCATCAAATATATATATTTTATAAAATTATTTCCATAATATCAATGCATGCACATACCATCAATTGCATGTAATAAATCCTAAATATTAACTTAGGCTTTTAGCCATTAATTGTATATTCTAACATGTATTAAACCTAAAATCTCACATGCATATTTAACCCAACCCTAAAACTAACTAAACTATATAACAATATATAAAACACAAGGGGAGGGGTGGGAGTATACCCTGGCGGCGTGTGGTGTTTGCTGGCCGGAGTGAGGCTCGGTGCGGGATAGAGTCGACGTTGGGTGGAGGGGCTCGACCGAGGTGGTGGAGCTCGCCAGAGTGGGGGGGGGAAGGCCGGTCGGCTGCTGGTGATGATGAAGGAAGTTGATGAAGAGGATGATGATGATGATTAGGAGGATCGTGGAGGTGGTGGTTCGAGGTACAGCGGGTGGAGGAAGTGATGGAGAAGTCGGGGATGGTGGTGGAGCTGTGGTGGCAGGGATAGAGGAAGTACAGTCGGTCGGGGTGGCTCGGTGTATAGGTGGTGGTTCAAGGTACAACGGGTGGAGGGGTTGATCGGCCGTGGTGGTGCTGGAGACGTCAGCGAGGTAAGGGGTTGCTCGGCAGGGTTGGATGGCCGGTCGGGTTGAGTACAGCGGGAATGGGGTGGTTCAGGCGATGGCTCGGGAGGGAGAGTTAGCCAGGGTCTGGTTGGCCGAGTAGTTGTGAGGAAGAAGAAAAAGGGAAGAGGAGAAAGTTGGCTGTGGTTTTATGGAGAAGGAGGAGAGAGAGGATGGGGGGTTTTCCAAGGTGTTGGGATTAGGGCCGGCATGGGGAGATGGGGAGTGATGGAGATGTTTTATAGGAGGTGGTGTGAGGAATGGGTGGTAAGGATGAGCTACAAATTCAAATGGATGGCTCAGATTTCATATGGAGGAAATTGCCCATCCAAAGAAGAGAGAGGAGTGAGGTTGGACCAGTTAAGGGAGAGGGGGCTTCTTCCTTTGGTCTTGACCAATGAGGTGATGACACCTATTACAACATTTGCAAATAAGCCCCTTAATTTTGGATATTTGCACAAACACATAAAATAATAGAAAAATGGTATGGGAAGTGGTGTTTGGTATTTTCTAGGATGAGGGGATGTTGTGTGTTTTGCATGGGCTTAATTAATGGAGTATTAGGTTAAATTGGGGTCATGTTAGGATTTGTCAAAGTAGGTATCCCAATTTAATTAAAATAAAATGTCATGGGCTCTTAAATTAAATGGGGGCACATGAGGTCTTAATTTGGAGTGACACAAAGGTTATGGAAGGTGTAGGCTTGGTGTCAGCCTTGGACCCTTTAATTGTTCGGCTAAACGGGTTGAATTTATGTCTCAAAATTGATGGCAAAGACAAAGGTGCACGACATAGTGTAAACCCCCTCGACCAAAATTAGGCCTACTTGGCTTAGATAGAGAGACTAGGGCTAGTTTGAATCCAAATAGAAATAGAACACTGTGTTTTAATTAATTTTTTTATAATATTTATATCACTTGGTGCACCTTACCGTTGCTTCGATAAATGGAGCACTACACTAGCCATTGCCTTTCTATAAATTTTATATCCTTGTCCTAGACGTGCTAGTCATCTATTCGGACCTTTTTATAAATTATAATTATGCTCTCTTGTGCTATATTTTAGTCACACAATATTCATCGTAGACGTTTATATTTAATTCTAAATAAATTTAACTTTGTATCTGTGTGCGTTCCAACCAAAATTGGAGACACAATCTTGACCCGTTTTGTGCAACCCAATTTATGATAATACTCTATCCTGAGTCCCCTATGTCTATGATACTTGTGTCTCACCTAATTTTAATCTTATGTACTTCCAATTAATTCAAGAACACCATTTGCATTAATTTTAATTAAATTAATCCAATTTCTATCTTTGTGTAATTTTCTAATTGTTGGGCGGTTTTATGCAAAGTGCATTGAGGTATCTACACCATTGGACACAACACATAAAGAAACCCATTTTTGCCTTCATATGAATTCTTTCTATGATTTTGGGAGTGTGTAGCATCAACATCACCCCCCCTCATCAATTCCTAGCCATGCATTTTAAACCATGCAATCCTAGCCCTCCAAACATCTCCATGTGAAGCCAAGGCCCCTTTCCAAGGATGTTGACCAAGGCCAAACTACCTAGGTCAAAACCCAAACCTATTTCTATATACATACATACATATATATATATATATATATATATATATATATATATATATATATATATATATATATATAATTTTCTCTTTATTTTTATTCAACAAAACTTTACCAAAACCTAAACCACCAAGCCGACATCTCAACCCCTCTCCCTTTCCTGTTCACCATCTCCTACCTCCCTACCGACGGAGCAGCCTTACCGGAAGCTGCCTGAGCACGCTGAGAGCCACCCCAACCCGCTGAACCGCCGCTACCCGCCACCAGTCTCCACCACCCTCTTCATCTTCCCTGTCCATCCTTCCGACTAGCCTGAGCACATCTATACCACCATTACTACTATCACCTCCCCTGCCAATGACTGCAGACCCGCTGGCCGAGACCAGACCCCACCATCCTCGCCTGAGCCCACTGTCACCACCGCCAGTAACGCCACCAACACCACCATTAACACCACCATCATCCCCGACATCCCGAGCCACGACCTCTACTCTCTTCCAAGTCCTCCTTCCTCCGTCGGAGTCGACGACAGCAGCAATCGACTCTCCTCAGCTTCACCTCCGCCTGAACGCTCCCTGCCACCACCCATCACCACCATTAACCTCCGGCCATCCCGACCTCCTGCAACCGCCGCTCACCACCACCCCCTGTCCTCTTCTTCCTTCCTGTCATCCTCCTCCGCCTCCATTAACGCCGGAGCAACCATCATCACCACCGCCTGACCTCCACCATTCCCTCGACTCACCCAGAGCACCACCACCCCTCTCCCTACTCTCTCCTCCTCCTTCTCGACTATAACCTCCCCTCGCCGACTCCCTCTCCACTCTCCTCCTCCTCGGGCCTCCTGAGTCCTGGCCGAAGCAACAACTTCCCATCATCCTCATCATCATTTTCATCTTCATAATCACAACCTACACCATTATCTCATCACCATCATCATCCTAATCATCCCTTAATCATCATAATCCTCACCTTAATCCCCTTCATCAATCATCATCATCATCATCCCCATCATTATTTCCATCATCACCTTAATCACCATTATCATTCCTTTTATCATCAACATCCTCATCACCAATGATCACCCTTATCATCATCATCATTACCCTCATCATTCCTATCATCATCACTATCATTATTACCCTCATCATCACAATCATTATTACCCTCGTCATCAATATCGATACCATCATCGTCATCGTAGACCCGTCATCCTTGCCAAAGACGACCTGCAGCAGTCCCCCCCGATCCTCGTGCTGTGCACGCTAAACCCAAGGTTCGAACCTGTCCCTCTTCTTTCATTTTATGTGTGCTTGTGATTAGTATTGCTTCATGGTTCAGTTTAGTTCAGACCGTGTCGGTTCACCTAAAGACTAGTGTGCGTGTGTGTCGGATAATTAATTAGTGCATATACATTATGTGGTAATTAATGCTAGTACTAGGTATGACTGTATTATAGATGTTGAGTGACCATATGTGTTAGTAGTGGATACCCTATATTGACATTTGACCGTATGACCCATATACGAACACATACGCGTATGTATATAATATTCAGATTGGTATATATATATATATGTATTGTATAAGTAATTAAATGCTAAACCTAATTATGACCATATAAGTAATTGTACTGTACGACCCTAGGACACCATGAATTTTCTCGCATGTTTGCATATGACTTTGTGACCTGAATATTAAGGTATTGTCTTCCTTGTGTACATTAACATACTGTCTTAGACAGATGTTAGTTGACTGTCTGGTTATGCTCAGAGTTTGAAGATGTGACATAGCATAATTAGATGCACAGTTGACCCTGTTAGTTGACCAGTGTCACCCCTAGCGTACTCTCTGAGTCCAGTATATTTATGGTTGTGTATGTGTTAGTGGAATGACTGATATTGTATTGTATTATATTATATGTATATAGGACCTATCGGATTGTTCTGCGAGACTTCAGAAGCAGGTTATAGGCACTACGCAGCTTCCTTGTCAGGCAAGTATACCTTGCCTTGTTGTACTGTTTAAATTCAGTTATTGCTTAGTTGTATGTTTTATTATTTTAATATTGTATTTAATTGTGCACGTTCGAGAAAGACTCGGGTGCAGTCAACGAAGGCGTTGACGTTAGGACTTGTGTCTGACCTAGTGTCTAGTGGACATACCTAAAGTTATGAAGTTATCGATATGACGCCCCAGGCCTTGACACATATCATTGCACATCACAGAGTGAGTTTATGTAGGGACGCGTGCTTCATACTCGACTGGCCATCGGTGTGAGTAGCATGTGTGACGGTATTTAGCTTAGTTGTTTATTTTTATAGAGACTTGTATTATAGTACGAGATGTCCACGTCGTGTTTGCGACTTGTACATTTGCATTGGTGGGGAGGATGACTAGTAGGTGTATAGGACACCCACCTCCTTTATACAGATACCACGTTCTTCGGAGCGATGCGGACGTATATATTTATGTAGATACTACGTTCTTTAGAGTGTTGGACGTTACTTGTAGTTTTGCTGATACCATACTCTATAGAACGTTGGACGTTATTACTTATACAGATACCACGCTCCTCGGAGCTGGATGTTATTATATTACAGAGTGCCCTTGTTATGGGGGCATATGTGGCATATACTAGCCAGCTACGGCGATTGGTGAATTACGTCAGCATACGTCTAGCCTATACTTTTCCATACGCATAAAGTTGTCCTCAAATTTTATTCACTTAGATGGTTAGCACACCCTCTTTATTTATTCAGTATTTACTTTATGGCATGCTTTTATGTATCTTGTTATGTCCCTCTGAGGACCTGGTCCCTTTCCAGGTGTAGATGTTCATGAGTATTCGTAGGAGCGTAGATCCGGACTTAATACTTATATTTCGAGGAGATTTTCTCTTCGAGCCTTATTGCTTATTAATGGATGTACTTGTTTTATTTATTTTATATTCTAGTTTGGCAGTGGATTTATTTCTACCTGACTATCATCCTTTGATACTTCGTATCACATAGATATTGGTTATTTATTTATTTTTAATTTCTGTAGATGAGATTTAGTTATGCCCTGTGACTTGTGATAATTATATACCACTTGTGAATTATTGTTCATAATACAGCGTACGCATGTGTTATGGTTTCCATATATTGGAGTTGTCATATACATGCGGCTGGCATGCTTACGTGTTCCTAGTCCTACGTATTTTGGGACTAGGGCGTGACATGTTTTTAGTGGTGGCCCATGAAGGTCGAGAGCATATTGTCTCGATTACGTTACTTTACTGAGCAAGCCTGCATCTAGGATTAGAGTTTTAGGTCTCATCCATATACTTAACTTTTTCTTCTTGATTTTGTTCCGAATTCTTGAACTCACTTTTCTTCCAATCTGTTTTATTTAAATAATTGCATCCTTCTTGATTCATGTGCCTCCCTAGTAGTTCCTTGAGTATAGCCTCTGCTAGAATATATGAATCCCTGTTGTTAGGATGATAATTAGGGTAATATTCCTACTAAGAATACAACTAGAATATTGACACATCACAAAGTTTAGAATACCTAATGAACCCTAGCATCCCTTACCTGTAGATTGGTTTACCATTATCCCTTGATATATTTATAAAGGACTTGAGAGTAGTATAGACACTACTAGTGTTAGTTAGAAATTTAAGGTTGAATATTTGGACTAAACCTAACTTTCATAGAAAGATAGTATTAGAGAACCAAAAATTTAGCTCCTTGTCTTGATACTAGTAGGACAATACCTTAGGAAGCCAAGAGGAGTGAATATAACATTTTCCTTGATCATACCTCGAACCCAGAGATTAGCATACCACCTTTTCTTAGAGAACCATGATATTATCAAGAGTCTCTCATTATAAATTCATATCTTGTTCCCCCGGAACCTTTACGTCCGTTATTTGTGCAATGACTAATTATGTTTTTCTTTTCTTTCAATTCGTGCCATTTAACTCTTATGATTATAGGCTAAATGATTTATTTTATGTTAAAGATATATATTTGCTAGGATTATAGTCGTAAATCTTGAATTTTGAATTTTTGTGCTTGGTAGTTAGAACTTGTTAGTTTGAGTTGTCCTTTTAGATTATGATTTGATGACTATTCTTTATTTTTAAATCACGTAATTTATGCCCATATCTCCATATAGGTTATACCTTCTTCCATCATGATCTAGCGTATTTATATTTTCTGTACTACCTTGACTTATGCCGCTATTATAGCCTAGTTTTGCTAGATTATTCTTTTATCGAGCTTGTTCATGACATATGTGTTATTTGGGCCTGATCAACCACACAATGATACAATTGTCTAATCAGAATCAGTGTATTACGATCTGGACAACCTTAGTACACTTGGTTCGCTCTTCGCATGACTACTTATGTGGATTGAGATAAAATTAACTTAGCTTCTTAGACGAATGTACTTGCCCTCTAGACATGTCTGAGCATATCGTATCGGTTACATAACTGTACTGATACGAGCATGCGAATAAAAATTTACCAAATAGGATTTCAATCCACAACTGTCTTAACCACTCTATTTTGAATTCTTTAAATACCTTGATCCCCATATTTGTATTCTATCACCTCTACCTTAAATTCTTTATTATTGTTTTTCGTCTTCCCCTATTTTGGAAAGATGAACGCTCGTGCTTGGTATAAGTTTGATAAACAGAGAGTACTAGATATACCCCAAAGGCCAATCACATTACTTGGTGACTATCTTTCGTAATTAAGGGCATATCATATGTGATATATTGGTGTTAAAGTTTTGAGGATTTAATAACATGATTAAATAATTTGAGAAAAATTTGTCTTGAATGTATAGCCTTATGTGATAGATGGGTAAATTCTAAGTTGGGTAGAAGTTGTATTTTCAACTTGAGAGGAATTTTTTTTAGATTGTGATCAAGTAAGATTAGATTGAGAGATTAAGTCATTTTTAAATGTGGAGAATTTTAGAAGGAGGAGTTAGAGGATGAGTATTTAATAAATTTTTGAAATCTTAATATTTTGGACTAAATATTTATAATTTGAGCACAGAATTTAAATTTTAAATATTGAAGGTTGAATCATCGATTCAAATCTTGAGGAAAATAAATAGAACTTCAAACATGAACATCGACGGATTGAATTCCAAATTTGATGATTTTAATTAAAAATTAAATTTTAATTGTTGGATCACCTATTTGAAATATTGAGGATGCAAATTAAATTTAAAATTTGAAGAGTACGGAATTCACAAGTTGGAAATAAAAATAATATTTGATTATAATTATTTTCTAGAGGAGATTATGATAGTTGGAGATTGCGATATAAATTTTGATGTGGGATGTCATATAGATTTGAATTAGATTTGGATGTAGATTATTTAAAAATTGAGAAGATAGTACAATATGTTAAATTTTGATTTAAACAATGGTTAATTTAATTTGAAGGTGATTGCGATGGATTTGAATAGGTTTTAAATTTTTGGAAGAGATCGCGATTGACTTGCCTTATATACGAATGTGAAGGAATTAACAAATTATGCCTTATTTTAATTTCGAGGACAAAATTAATTTAAGTTGGGTAGATTGTAAACTCCCTCAACCAAAATTAGGCCTACTTGGCTTAGATAGAGAGAATAGGGCTAGTTTGAATCCAAATAGAAATAGAACAATGTATTTTAATTGATTTATTTATAATATTTATATCACTTGGTGCACCTTACCGTTGCTTCGATAAATGGAGCACTACACTAGCCATTGCCTTCCTATAAATTTTACACCCTTGTCCTAGACGTGCAAGTCATCTATTCAGACCTTTATGCAACTTATAATTATTCTCTCTTGTGCTATATTTTAGTCGCATAATATTCGTCGCAGACATTTAAATTTAATTCTAAATAAATTCAACTTTGTATCCGTGTGCATTCCAATCGAAATTGGAGACACAATCTTGACCCGTTTTATGCAACCCAATTTATGATAATACTCTATCCTGAGTCCCCTATATCCATGATACTTTTGTCTCACCTAATTTTAATCCCACGTACTTCCAATTAATTCAAGAACACCATTTGTATTAATTTTAATTAAATTAATCCCATTTTCATCTTTGTGTAATTTTCTAATTGTTTGGCACTTTTATGCAAAGTGCATTGAGGTATCCACACCATTGGACACAACACATGAAGAAACCCATTTTTGCCTTCATATGAATTTTTCTCATGATTTTTGGAGTGTGTAGCATCAACATCACCCCCCCTCATCAATTCCTAGCTATACATTTCAAACCAAGCAATCCTAGCCCTCCAAACATCTCCATGTGAAGCCAAGGCCCCTTTCCAAGGATGTTGACCAAGGTCCAACTACCTAGGTCAAAACACAAACCTATTTCTACATACATATATATATATATATATAATTTTCTCTTTGTTTTCATTCAACACAACTTTACCAAAACCCAAACCACCTAGCCGACATCTCAACCCCTCTCCCTTTCCTGTTCACCATCTACTTTCTTCCGACCGCCGGAGCAGCCTCTCCGGAAGCCACCTGAGCACGCTGAGAGCCACCCCAACACGCTGAACCGTCGCTTCTCGCCACCAGTCTCCA
The DNA here is from genome assembly GCA_036927795.1 of Iris macrosiphon. Lineage (NCBI taxonomy): Eukaryota > Viridiplantae > Streptophyta > Magnoliopsida > Asparagales > Iridaceae > Iris > Iris macrosiphon. Next base: position 71,861,807 of record JAYESA010000012.1, read on the forward strand.
CCACCCTCTTCATCTTCCCTGTCCATCCTTCCGACTCGCCTGAGCACATCTACACCACCATTACCACCATCACCTCCCTTGCCAATGACTGCAGACCCGTCGGTCGAGACCAGACCCCGCCATCCTCGCCTGAGCCCGATGTCACCACTGCCAGTAACGCCGCCAACACCACCATTAACACCACCGTCATCCCCGACTTCCCGAGCCACGACCTCTTCTCTCTTCCATGTCCTCCTTCCTCCGCCGGAGTCGACGACAACAGCACTCGACTTTTCTCAACTTCACCTCCGCATGAACGTGCCCTGCCACTACCCATCACCACCATTAACCTCCAGCCATCCCAACCTTCTGCAACCACCGCTCACCACCACCCTCTGTCCTCTTCCTCCTCCCTGTCATCCTCCTCCGCCTCCATTAAAGCCGGAGTAACCATCATCACCACCGCCTGACCTCCACCATTCCCTCGACTCGCCCAGAGCACCACCACCCCTCTCCCTGCTCTCTCCTCCTCCTCGACCATAACCTCCCCTTGTCGACCCCCTCTCCACTCACCTCCTCCTCGGGCCGCCGGAGTCCTGGCCGGAGCAGCAACTTCCTGTCATCCTCATCATCATCCCCATCTTCATAATCACAACCTACACCATCATCTCATCACCATCATCATCCTAATCATCCCTTAATCATCATCATCCTCACCTTAATCCCCTTCATCAATCATCATCATCATCATCCCCATCATCATTCCCATCATCACCTTAATCACCATTATCATTCCCTTCATCCTCAATATCATCATCACAAATGATCACCCTCATCATCATCATCATTACCCTCATCATTCCTATTATCATTACCATCATCATTACCCTCATCATCATAATTATCATTACCCTTGTCATCAACATCGACACCATCGTAGTCATCGTGGACCCGTCATCCTCGCCAAAGACGACCTGCAGCAGTCCCCCCCGATCCTCGTGCCATGCATGCTAAACCCAAGGTTCAAATCTGTCAATTTTCTTTTATTTTATATGTGCTTGTGATTAGTATTGCTTCATGGTTCAGTTTAGTTCAGACCGTGTCGGTTCACCTAAAGACTAGTGTGCGTATGTGTAGGATAATTAATTGGTGCATATACATTATGTGGTAATTAATACTAGTATTACGTATGACTGTATTATAGATGTTGAGTGACCATAAGTGTTAGTGGTGGATACCCTGTATTGACATTTGACCATATGACCCGTACGCGTACACGTACGCGTATGTATATAATATTCAGATTGGTATATATATATATATATGTATATATATATATATATATATATATATATATGTATATATATATATATATATATATATATATATATATATATGTATATATATGTATATATATATATATATATGTATATATATGTATATATATATATATATATATATATATATATATGTATATATATATATATATATGTATATATATGTATATATATATATATATATATATATATATATATGTATATATATATATATATGTATATATATATATATATATATATATATATATATATATGTATTGTATAAGTAATTAAATGCTAAACCTAATTATGACCATATACGTAATTGTACTGTACGACCCTAGGACACCGTAGATTTCCCCGTATATTTGCATATGACTTTATGACCTGAATATTAGGGTACCTGTGATTAAAGAAAGAAAGTTCGAGCTGCTAGCGAGGACACATAAGTTCGCTTGAAGAGGTCGTCTACCTTGTGTACATTAACATACTGGCTTAGACACATGTTAGTTGACTGTCTGGTTATGCGCAGCATTTAAAGATGTGACACCGCGTAATTAGACGCACAATTGATCCTGTTAGTTGACCAGTGTCACCCCTAGTGTACCCTCTGAGTCTAGTATATTTATGGTTGTGTATGTGCTAGTGTAATGGCTGATGTTGTATTGTATTATATTATATATATATAGGACCTATCAGATTATTCTGCGAGACTTCAGGAGCAGGTTATAGGCACTAAGCAGCTTCCTTGCCAGGCAAGTATACCTTGCCTTGTTGTACTGTTTAAATTCAGTTATTGCTTAATTGTATGTTTTATTATTTTAATATTGTATTTAACTATGAGCATTCGAGAAAGACTCGGGTGCAATCAATGAAGGCGTTGACGTTAGGACTTGTGTCTGACCTAGTGTCTAGTGGACGCACCTAAAGTTGTGGAATTATCGGTATAACTCCCCAGGCCTTGTCACGTATCATTGCACGTCACAGAGTGAGTTCATGTAGGGATGCGTGCTTCATACTCGACTGGCCATCGGTGTGAGCAGCATGTGTGACGGTATTTAGCTTAGTTGTTTATTTCTATAGAGACTTGCATTATAGTACGATATGTCCACGTCGTGTTCACGACTTGTACATTTGCATTGGGCGGGGAGGACGACTAGTAGGCGTATGGACACCCACCTCCTTTATACAGAAACTGCGTTCTTCGGAGTGATACAGACATATATATTTATGTAGATACCACGTTCTTTAGAGTGTTGGACGTTACTTGTGGTTTTGCTGATACCACACTCTATAGAACGTTGGACGTTATTACTTATATAGATACCACGCTCCTCGGAGCTGGACGTTATTATATTGCAGAGTGCCCTTGTTATGGGGGCATATGTGGCATATACTAGCCAGTCACGGTGATTGGTGAATTACGTCAGCGTTTGTCTAGCCTACACTTTTTTATACGCACAAAGTTGTCCTCAAATTGCATTCATTTAGATGGTCAGCACAACCCCTTTATTTATTCAGTATTTACTTTATGGCATGCTTCTATGTATCTTGTTATGTCCCTCTGAGGACCTGGTCCCTTTCCAAGTGTAGATGTTCATGAGTATTCACAGGAGCGTAGATCCGGACTTGCTACTTATATTTCAAGAAGGTTTTCTCTTCGAGCCTTATTGCTTATTAATGGATGTACTTGTTTTGTTTATTTTATATTCTAGTTTGGCAGTGGATTTGTTTCTACCCGACTATCATACTTTGATACTTCGTATTAAGATTTAGTCATATAGATTTTGGTTATTTCTTTATTTATGATTTCTGTGGATGAGATTTAGTTATGCCCTGTGACTTGTGATAATTATATACCACTTGTGAATTGTTTTTCATAATACAGCGTACGCATGTGTTATGGTTTTTATATATTGGAGTTGCCATATACATGCGGCTGGCATGCTTACGTATTCATAGTCCTACATATTTTGGAACTGGGGCGTGAAACACATGATTGAAGAATGGGTTTCAGATACGAAAAGTTGTGCAATTAAATTAGAGCACAAGGGATTGTGATTGCGAGTGACGAAAAAGTCCAGCGCCTAGGTTGGCGTGTCAAGTCAAGAGTGCAACAATTAGTTAAAAATTATGGGCTATTATTGGGCTTCGAATATTGCAACAACGGTAGGGTGCACCAAGGGTTTAATTAAAGAATCAGTTATTTGCAACCTTAATTCTAAACCTCAATTATTAGATGCTAAACCAAAAATTTCTAACCCAAAACCATTCTATCCATAAAAATAAATGAGGGGGTTTACAATATGATTATAAGGTAGAAAATTATGAGAAATCTGAATTACATATGGCAATGTACACTTGCCTGGATCTGGAAGCTGAAGATGAGTTCCTGGTCCAACATCCAAGTCCAAGGATCCCAACCAACCTAAAACATAAATAAATAAATATATAATTACTTATTAGATTAAATAACTTTACTTGAAACTAATATATTCATACATGCACACAATGGCCCTATATAACCCATTCTTTTTTGCATTCCCGGCTAGCCTATTTTCTTACTGAGTAGATGGAAAGAACCAGTGCCTATAACCCATTTATAAGGAAAACACACATACACTCTCCTTTAACTAATTTTCTTCTCTCCTTATTTATTTTACCACACATTAGTTTGAATACAACTTCCATCACAACACTCATATATTTTGCTAGCTAATTCAATACAAGGATTTTGTTGGTATCTATTTACCCATAATCACTAATATTACCTATATTCCAGCATAGAATTTCCAGGATACTTACCCATTCATCTATGAAGTATCATTTAAGATATGCAATTATATACAATATAACTTGTACCTTTTTGATGGGCCAACCCTACCAAATTTTCTTTTACCAAAATACCACCCTTCATGTATACTAATTTACCCCACATAGTTATAGGTAATTCACTAGATCCTCTCCATTGCTAATTTTCTCATGCACAGAAACACATAAGCAATGGTGCATACTATAACCAGGTCTCACATCATGATTTTGGAATATTGCACAACTACCCCATTTCTAACTCCTGCTAGATTAGATTCCTACGTGTATTACTTTACATGCATCATTTCTCTCAACAGTTTCCTTTTCCTTCAAACTTACTTTCCCTCACCGTAGTTCCATGTAACATTATTTTCTTCTCAACGCCTTATTTTATCATTCTTATACAGCCCTGCAGTGAACAACTAGGTAGGTGCTAACACATTGATAGCAAGCTAAACCCCAACATCATAGCCTTGCTCCTTTATACACTCCTGTCCATTCTGCCAAATAATTTTTTCACATGGGCACATTCTCGTGTATAATTCCAACTACTTATTTGTTCATGAGTAAAAAAAAATAATCACTAAACCACACTACCGGATTTTATCCTAATTCCTCCTGTCCGATTTTTCTACACATTTAACATCATGAAACTAATTTCGTATACTCATACACATGACCTAAACCAAGAATACCCACACACCCTCCATTACCACGTCGGCATAGTCCTACTCCTCTAACCATACTATGCTCTGTTTCCTCCCATGCATCAGTAAGGAAAGCATTGTATAAAAGAAACTATACATATAGGCCCTGGCAGGAAGGATAACATTCGTGAAGAATGGAAAGTATTGAATTCGATAAGAACTTATAGAGTTAGGTTGTAAGCCTAAAAGTGAACTCGTCGACGTCGGTTCACCGTGCCTCAGAGGTGAAGCTACGAACGCCGGCGAGAGTGGAATGGCTTATTCGCTAAGGAGCTTGCCCAAAATGAGGATCTTGTTCAGAAGATCGAGGCTTGGCCTGCGAAGACCTAGTTGCTCTGCTCCGGCAGCTCCGGTCGAGAAATAGAACCGGTTTGAGGGGGTGAAGGAAATAAGACAAAAAAAGGGAGGCGATTGGATTTCTTCTTGCTAGGGTTAGAGAAGGTTATGTTATATATATAGCGGGAGTGATAAGGGTTAGATAAGAGTCTTGATGGAGATTGACGACTAGATAGGGCTACCAATTGAAGGGGTGAACGGTCGAATGATGAGGAGGGTTAGGGTTTAGCTTCCAACGGTGGGATAGGGGTACTGTCATACTGTGTGCTTTCTTTTCTGGGTGGTGCAGAATATACAACACCTTCCATCCTTTTCCTAACGACAAGATGCCAACACAAATATTTAACCAGGCAAGGAAGTAAAGGGTGTGTTAGGGTCCGAGCTAGACTCTTGCTTACACAACCAAGCAAAAAAAATAATGGGTGATGGTTTAGGTAGGCTTCAGTGTAGTTTAGGGTTTAGGCTAAGGCTTCAGATTATGGTATTTAGAAATGGATGGAAAAGAGGAAAAAAGATAAAGTAATCCATTTTATGGCTGATCTCACCACTAAGGACCTGAGTCACCCTATAGCATGGGTTATTTGGAGTGATGTGTTGGCTTCTATGGGGAGAGCCAACTGGCTGAACCAAGTTGGGATTGATGTGCACAAGGAGATGAGTAAATTAATGAGGTGGCTGGATAATAATATACCATATAGTTTTTAATATAGTGTACATGAATCAAGGCTATATTTTAATATACTGTTACTCCTAACACTCTTTATTAATGCCATAAGCTAGTGTTCGATTATTATCTACTAATAACAATAATGACCATATTGTTTATATAAATATAAATATAAATATAAATATATGTATATATATATATATATATGTATATATAAGAAAAAGAAAACAAAAAAGGAGGGGGTTTACATCCTTCCCTACTTAGGAGAATTTTGTCCCCGAAATTAAAGTAAATGCACGAATACGAACACGTGAATTAAAATATTAGGGTATAAAAATGCAGTATGTAAGTTCGTACCTTGGTCCTCAAATAAGTGAGAAAAATGCTGTCGAATAGAATTCTCGTGCTCCCAGGTAGACTCGCTCGGGAATGATAATTTCATGCAACCCAGACCAGTCAAATAGTCTGTCCCCTAAAAACCTTCTCACTGCGGTCGAGTATCCCCGCTGGCTGCTCCTGGTAAGTCATACTTGTCCCAACAAAAATCTCTGAGTGATCAAGCACATGACCAGGGTCTGCCACATACCTTATCATCTGTGATACGTAAAATACGTCATGCACACCTTCTAATGACGGAGGCAATACAAGACGATAAGCCACATCGCCAACTCGCTCCAAGATGTCAAAAAGTTTGATATACCTCAGACTCATCTTGCCTCTGCACCCAAACATGATGGTACGCGAGTTGGTGATGTAAGCCCCTGATTGTTTCAAAAAATATTAAAATTAGGATTTTTCACAATTTTCTGGAATTTTTTGGGAATTTTCTGAAATTAAAATCAAGGTTCTTAATTATTAAATAATTTTTTGTTAATAAATAATATTAAAATATCATGAAAATAATATTTTTGGGTGTAAAATGGAAAACTGGACTTAGGATAATTTTTCTGGAATTTTTTGGGCCTCAAACCTATTTTTAAATGCCTAAAAACTATTTTTACTAATTAATTAATTAATTAACTAATTATTATTATTATTATTATTATTATTATTATTATTATTATTATTATTATTATTATTTTTATTATTATTATTACAATTTCAGCCCAGCCCGTTCCCCCAACCCGGCCCACTGGGCCAGACCCGGCCCAGCCCCTACCGGGTCGGGTCGGATCCGCCAGACCCGACCCGCCCGCAACCCAACCCGGTCCCCTCACCCTCCCCACGAACCGGTCCCCCTCCGCCGCTTCCGCGTCGCTCAGCCCGCGCCTCGCTCTGCCTCGCTCAGCAAACGACGCCACCCCCTCCGCCTTGCCCGGCGTCGTCCCCTCCTATAAACCCCCCCCACGATCGACCTCCACCGCCATAGCCGCCACTCCGTCGTCGCCCTAGCCTCCGCCCTCTCCCCCTGGCTCCACCCCAGGCTGCGCCGCCCGCGCCACCGCCTCCCACCAGCTCCGCCGACGACGTCGCCGTCGCCCGCAGCTTCCCCCTCCGCCTCCCTCTTCTTCTCCACCGGCAGTAGCAGCAGGCCGCAGCGGCAGCAGCTCCGGCCGCCCCCAGCTCGCCGCCGCACCGCCCTCGACCGCCTCCGGCCGAACCGCCTCCCTCCGGAGAGGCCTAGCCACCGTCCCCGCCGCCGGCCAGCAATCCCCAAACCCTAACCCTAATTTCTGTGTCCGACACGAGTCGGACACGTGTCGGACACGATCCAGACCCCGGTTTTCGAGTCCCCTTCAGGTACTTGTAACTTTTTGCTCGTAGCTCCGTTTTTGATTCTGCAAATTGCGTTGCGAAGCCTGTATGACCTTCTCGGTGCCCGGACAAACCGCTCGGGGCATCGCGTCCTGTGGTGATCGCACACCGCGATCCAAAAACAGGAAAAATATTGACCCGATTCACCCCGAAACTGAGTACGCCCCACCAAACGGGATGACTTGGTCATGTGCGGTCTTCACAGATACGTGTGCACCGACGATACGGACGTGTGAGAATTCACGGAAGCTGATTCGGGTGTGCGTGCACACCGAAATCAACGCGTATCCGCTGACATCGCCCCGTATCCGACTTTTCTGCAATTCGCCCTAACTTCTTGTACAGTCATCGGATCAAGATGAAACTTGCACCATCAGACTCGTAGCGATATGCTGGTCCTGTGGGTCAAGTTTGGTTCGATTCTGAGAACGTTGACGAAATCGCGTGTCGTGGGCCCCACAAGCCCCGCTCGACGGGTGATTTTGTGATTGGCTCATCGGAATCTAAATCTGGAAGTTTCGTTGGGTTCATATCAGTGTTCCTGACCTGTTGACACTAAGTTTGGTGAATTTGGAGACCGTTGACCCGGACACATTTTTCGGTGCAAAGCAGGCCCACCAGCGGACCCCGTTTTGACCCGAAACTGCCATTTTTGCCCTTGTCTCCAAATTGGACCCAAGGATAGGCGTTTCTAGCTATTTGACATCTTCTGAGCGTGATGGTAATGTCTATTTCAGCTTTTGGGCTCATCTCTAGAATTTCCTCGAGAACTATTAATCGGATCCAAACAACAGGCAAGTACCTGCACTTCAAGTTAATCTTTATATTGTGATAATTAATTCCCTGCTTTACTAGTATCATTGATGATTACACGTAGTGCTAGAACATTGGATTTCATGTCTCGAATATTGGTGTTCATGTCTTATTTTTATGTCGGGTGGGAGAATACTAGAAGGCATATAGTTTACCCTTTCCCCTGCCATGTTTAATAGCTGTTGGTACGCGACTGTACCCTCAGTCGGATCTCGATTTCCCTGTTTAATAGCCATTTATGACGGCCGAATTAGCCTTATAAACCCCTACATGCCAGCTATGTATTCTAAAACAAACACAAGTTCACACAGATAGCTTCTGGTCTTGTTATAGTTCTTGCTGACTGTTGTAGTTTCATTTCCTGTCTCATTTATTTTTGTTTTCTCATATTCCTGTTTATAGTTTTAACTCTGAGATATTGATGTTCTTCTATGCAATTTCTCATTGTTGATACTCAATTTAATTGTCATAAATATTTAGTTTAATCTTGTTGTACATTGTGTACTTTGCTCATTTCCTGACTGGATCCGTTGTTTTAGGCGATGATGAGAACCTTGCCCCCACCTATTATGGCTCCTATGAGGCAGCAGGTGATACAGTTGCAGAGCTAGTTTCCGCACAGGAAGCTACTCCTACGGAGTAGTTAGCAGTAGTTATCTTAGTTATTTGCTCTTTATCTTTGTAATCGGGTTTGTCCCCGATTTTATTCTGAATTTTTGTACTAAACATTTGAATCTGTTGTCGCATATATTTCATTTGAAATCTTAAGTTTCTGTTTCCCATTATTATCTTGCCTATGTTATTTGTGAATGAGCTAGATTAGTTAAATATGGATTTGACCTAGACAGCGTACTACCGCCGACTCTGCGGCGTAGGCTGGACGTACCCACGCACTCGTGCCCGAATTTTCGGGTGCGGGTCGTGACACATTTTTATGGTGGCCTATGCAGGTCTGTATCCTTAAATAGGATAATACCCTAGGACAGGGTATGGAATAAGATTGAGGATTCTAGGAAAAGCTCATTCACAGTATAGGGTCCTTATTTCAATTCGTGATATCATTCTGCTCAATTTTCCTATCGCCTTTGATTTCCAAGTAATCTATTCTGATCTTCCTATCCCTTAATCTTTCAAAATGGTCCAGACAAGGAACACAGTAGGAGGCACATCAGAACCAGCTGAGCAGACTGTGCCCGAAACTCTTGCCCTCCCTCCACCTCCATCTATTCTGGCAGTTACTCTGGATGGGGCACAGCTACTTGGAGTATTCCAGGGACTAGTGGAATCCCAGAAAGAACAAACTGTCCTGCTACGGACCAGCCTTTCAGAAGCTCTTCGGACCCAGGAGTCACCACAAAAGAGGCCAGGAAGTGCCAAAGACTTCAAGAACCTTAGACCCCTGGAATTCTACCGAACTGAGGGCATTCTCTATGTCGATGAGTGGATAGAGAATGTCGAGAGACTCCTGAAGACTGCTCGGGTCCCTGATGATCTCAAAGTGGAGTCCGCAAGCCTGCAACTGTTCGACATAGCTCGAACCTGGTTCAGAGATGAACCCCAACTATCTGCTCCTGACCTCACCTGGGAAGATTTTAAGAGGCTATTCAAGGAGAAATTCTACCCCGAAGTGGCTTGGGAAGCTCTCGAAAGCCAATTCGAGAGACTGGAACAAGGTAACCTGTCTGTTGATGAGTATACTGCTGAATTTAGCAGGTTAAGCCACTTTGCGGAGTACATGGTCCGTACCCCGGAGGACAGAGCCCGTAGATTCAAGAAGGGGCTGTCTCCGGATATTCGCCTTGCTGTCACCACCAGCCGAGCTCGTACCTATGAGGAAATCTTGAGCGTGGCACAAGACGTTGAGAGAGACATGGGGCATAAACTAAAGCGAGAGAGAGATACCGAAAATACGGGACCCAACAAATGCCCTTTTCAACAGCAACAACAGCAGAGGGCCCCGCAGCAAACTCAGCGTCCTCTCCCTCGAGCTCCAGCACCCCAACACCAGGCTCAAGGACAGAACCAACAAGCTGATGCTTGTAACTTTTGCCAAAAACAAGGTCACACCTGGCAAGTTTGTAGGAAGAGACTGGGTGCCTGTCTATATTGTGGATCAACAGAACATCAAGTGAGGGACTGCCCCACTGCTCCAGGACGCGGACAAGCTTACGTGATGACCGTGGAGAACGCGCAAACTCTGGAAGCAGCTAATGCGCGTAAGTGATTCGTAGATACCTTTTCTAGTATTATTTTCGTGCCTATTGGTTCGTGACCTCAGCCCCAACCTAGTAATTTTGAACTTGCTAAATAACCTAGTATGCTTTTAAATTTGATAAAGATTTTAGAGACTTTTGCTATTATGCTTATTGTATGTTATTCTGTGAACTTCAATAAATTTGTACCTCTTTTCACCATCATCTAGCGCACTTAATTTTGCTGAACTCGACTGATACTGCTATTTTATAGCCTAGTTTTGCAAGCTTACTCTTTATCGGGCTTGTTCATGACACCTGTATTATTGAGGCCTGATCAACCCCACTAATACAAGTGTCTACTCAGAATCAGTGTACTACGGTCTGATCAACCTTAGTGCATTTTGATTCGCACTTCGCACGACTACTTTACGTGGATTGAGATAGTATACTTGCCCCCCCTAAATACGTCCGAGCATATCGTATCAGTTACATAACTGTACTAATATGAGCATGCGAATAAAATGATTACCAGAATAAAATCTCAATCCATAACCGCCTGACAATTTCTATTAGAATTCCTTAAATGCCTTGATCCCTATACCTCTGTTCTACCACCTCGCCCTTAAACTCTTTATTATTAATCCTTATCTTTCCTTATTTTGGGAAGACAAAATCCTGTGTTTGGTATAAGTTGATTTGTATTGCTAGACATACCCCTCAGACCGGACGAATTGATGATAACCTCTATGAATAAGGGAATACTAGAGGTGGTGTATTTGTTTTGTAGACTTAAAGATTCAATACCATGATTTATTAAGTTGAGACCTAGCCTCACTAGTTGTACAGCCTTAGCGGATATATGGGTAAAATTATAAGTTGGGTAGCGACCGCAATGTCCACCTGAGAGAAACCCGTTAGACTAATCAAGTGAGTTTGGACAGAAAGAACCCTGTCATATTTTAAATTTTGAGGACAAAATTTTATAAGTTGGGTAGATTGTAAGCCCTTGATTTTTTTAAAAAATATTAAAATTAGGATTTTTCACAATTTTCTGGAATTTTCAGAGAATTTTCTGAAATTAAAATCAAGGTTCTTAATTATTAAATGATTTTTTGTTAATAAATAATATTAAAATATCATAGAAATAATATTTTTGGGTGTAAAATGGAAAACTGGACTTAGGGTAATTTTTCTGGAATTTTTTGGGCCTCAGACCTATTTTTAAATGCCTAAAAACTATTTTTACTAATTAATTAATTAATTAACTAATTATTATTATTATTATTATTATTATTATTATTATTATTATTACTCTTATTACAATTTCAGCCCAGCCCGTTCCCCCAACCCGGCCCATTGGGCCAGACCCGGCCCAGCCCCTACCGGGTCGGGTCGGATCCGCCAGACCCGACCCGCCCGCAACCCAACCCGGTCCCCTCACCCTCCCCACGAACCGGTCCCCCTCCGCCGCTTCCGTGCCACTCAGCCCGCGCCTCGCTCTGCCTCGCTCGGCCACGCAACCACCCGCCCGCGTCGCCCGGCGCACGACGCCACCCCCTCCGCCTTGCCCGGCGCCGTCCCCTCTTATAAACCCCCCCCGATAGACCTCCACCACCATAGCCGCCACTCCGTCGCCGCCCTAGCCTCCGCCCTCTCCCCCTGGCTCCGCCCCAGGCTGCGCCGCCCGCGCCACCGCCTCCCACCAGCTCCGCCGACGACTTCGCCGCCGCCCGCAGCTTCCCCCTCCGCCTCCCTCTTCTTCTCCACCGGCAATAGCAGCAGGCAGCAGTGGCAGCAGCTTCGGCCGCCCCCAGCTCACCGCCGCACGGCCCTCGACCGCCTCCGGCGAGGCCTAGCCGCCGTCCCCGCCGTCGGCCAGCAATCCCCAAACCCTAACCCTAATTTCTGTGTCCGACACGAGTCGGACACGTGTCGGACACGATCCAGACCCCGGTTTTTGGGTCCCCTTCAGGTACTTGTAACTCTTTGCTCGTAGCTCCATTTTTTATTCTGTAAATTACGTTGTGAAGCCTGTATGACCCTCTCGGTGCCTGGACAAACCGCTCGGGGCATCGCGTCCTGTGGTGATCGCACACCGCGATCCAAAAATAGGAAAAATATTGACCCGATTCACCCCGGAACTGAGTATGCCCCGCCAAACGGGACGAATTGGTCACGTGCGGTCTTCACAGATACGTGCGCACCGACGATACGGACGTGTGAGAATTCGCAGAAGCTGATTCGGGTGTGCGTGCACACCGAAATCAACGCGTATCCGCGGACATCGCCCGTATCTGACTTTTCTGCAATTTGCCCTAACTTCTTGTACAGTCGTCGGATCGAGATAAAACTTGCGCCATCAGACTCGTAGTGATACGCTGGTCCTGTGGGTCAAGTTTGGTTCGATTCTGAGAACGTTGATGAAATCGTGTGTCGTGGGCCCCATAGGCCCCGCTCGACGGGTGATTTTGTGATCGGCTCATCAGAATCCAAATATGGAAGTTTCGTTGGGTTCGTATCAGCGTTCCTGACCTATTGACACTAAGTTTGGTGAATTTGGAGACCGTTGACTCGGACACATTTTTCGGTGCAAAGCGAGCCCACCGGCGGACCCCGTTTTGACCCGAAACTGCCGTTTTTGCCCTTGTCTCCAAATTGGACCCAAGGATAGGCGTTTCTAGCTATTTGACATCTTCTGAGCGTGATGGTAATGTCTATTTCAGCTTTTGGGCTCATCTCTGGAATTTCTCCGAGAACTATTAATCGGATCCAAACAACAGGCAAGTACCTGTACTTCAAGTTAATCTTTATATTGTGATAATTAATTCCCTGCTTTACTATTACCATTGATGATTACACATAGTGCTAGAACACTGGATTTCATGTCTCGAATATTGGAGTTCATGTCTTGTTTTTATGTCGGGTGGGAGAATACTAGAAGGCATGTAGTTTACCCTTTCCCCTGCCATGTTTAATAGCTGTTGGTACGCGAATGTACCCTCAGCCGGATCTCGATTTTCCCTGTTTAATAGCCATTTATGATGGCCAGATTAGCCTTATAAACCCCTACATGCCAGCTATGTATTCTAAAACAAACACAAGTTCACACAGATAGCTTCTGGTCTTGTTATAGTTCTTGCTGACTGTTGTAGTTTCATTTCCTGTCTCATTTATTTCTGTTTTCTCATATTCCTCTTTATAGTTTTAACTCTGAGATATTAATGTTCTTCTATGCAATTTCTCATTATTGATACTCAATTTAATTGTCATAAATATTTAGTTTAATCTTGTTGTGCATTGTGTACTTTGCTCCTTTCCTGACTGGATCCGTTGTTTTAGGCGATGATGAGAACCTTGCCCCCACCTATTATGGCCCCTATGAGGCAGCAGGTGATACAGTTACAGAGCCAGTTCCCGCACAGGAAGCTACTCCTGCGGAGTAGTTAGCAGTAGTTATCTTAGTTATTTGCTCTTTATCTTAGTAATCGGGTTTGTCCCCGATTTCATTCTGAATTTCTGTACTAAACATTTGAATCTGTTGTCGCATATATTTCATTTGAAATCTTAAGTTTTTGTTTTTTATTATTATCTTGCCTATGTTATTTGTGAATGAGCTAGATTAGTTAAATGTGGATTTGACCTAGACAGCGTACTACCGCCGACTCTGCGGCGTAGGCTGGACGTACCTACGCACTCGTGCCCGAATTTATGGGTGCAGGTCGTGACAGGTGATATCCTCAAAAATATATGATCGACTTCCTTAAATTCCAAAGGTCGACGGTGCACATCTTCCCAATGCTTCTGCCTATCATTTGCTGCACGTAGGTGGCTCTGAATCGGCTTTACTTTTTGTATTGTCTGTATCACCAACTCTAGACCAAGTAACTAACACTCTCCCACGTCACTTCAATATACCGGCGACCTACACTTTCTTCCATACAGTGCCTCAAAAGGTTCCATTTATATGATTTTTTGGTAGCTGTTGTTGTAGGAGAATTCTACCAAATGTAGATGGTCCTCCCAATATCCCCTAAAGTCGATCATGTACGCTCTCAACATATCCTCAAGTATCTGAATTATACACTTTGATTGGCCATCAGTCTGTGGATGATATGCAGTACTAAACTTAACGCGAGTTCCCAGAATCTCCTGCATACTCTGCCAGAAATAAGATATAAACTTGTAATCTCGATCTAATACGTAGGTCCCTGTAATTCGAGTGAGATTTTTATGCAGACAGGCACCCCATGTAATCATACTATCTGCCTCATGTACATGTCCGCCAATATCTTTGTGGATTGCCCCACTCTGAAGGGAAAGAAATACACCGGCTTGGTGAGTCGGTCTATGATAACCCAGACTGTATCATTTCTACAAGGGCTCCAAGGAAATCCCGTAACGAAGTCCATAGTAATGTGTTCCCACTTCCACTCAAGAATGGAAAGTGGCCACAATAGTCCTGCAGTCCTCTAATATTCGGCCTTAATCTGCTGACAGACCAAATATCTCGTCACGAATCTTATAATCTCTCTTTTTATCCCATGCCACCAGTAGTACGGTCTCAAATCTCGGTACATCTTTGTACCCCTGGTATGAATAGAATAATTTAAATTGTGAGCCTCGGTCATTAATACCTAACATAGCTTGTCACTTGAAACGTATAAGCGGTCTCTATACATCAATGTCCCATCCTAAAGAATCCAGAGTCCCATTTGCATGCCTGTCTCTGTCCTCTCTCGCATTCGTAGGAAAGGCTGCCTTGATCCTCTTGACCAATATTGACTGAACCTCTAGACTGGCTCAATGTCCATCCTTGCCTGGAAATACAACCTCTATCCCAAGCTCCTAATGATCCTCCAACAAATGGCTTTGAGTCGTCAAGAAGTATGCCATGGGCTTCCTGCTCAAGGCATCCGCCTCAACATTCTCCTTGCCAGGATTTAACTGCAAATCAATATCATAATCTGTCGTCAACTCCAACCAACGCCTCTATCTCATGTTAAGCTTCTTCTGAGTGTAGACATACTTCAGACTTTTGTGAGCTATGTAAATCTTAACCCGTTCTCCGTAAAGATAGTGCCTCCATAGCTTTAGTGTAAATATCACCACAGCTAGCTTTAGATCATGTGTCAGGTAATTCTTCTCATGAACCCTCAGCTATCACGATGCGTAAGCTATCACCTTGTCGTGCTCTATCAGTATACATCCTAGTACGCTCCTAGATGCATTACTGTATACTATAAATCCTCCAGATTTTGAAGGTAG
Organism: Iris macrosiphon; assembly: GCA_036927795.1. Lineage (NCBI taxonomy): Eukaryota > Viridiplantae > Streptophyta > Magnoliopsida > Asparagales > Iridaceae > Iris > Iris macrosiphon. The sequence continues at coordinate 71,877,651 of JAYESA010000012.1, forward strand.
TGTCAAGATCGGTGTTGTCGTCAGATGCTTCTTCAACTCGTTAAAAGCCGTCTGACGCTCCTCAGTCCAGCTAAACTCCTCACCCTTACACATCAAACGCGTCATAGGCGCAGCGATCCTCGAGAAATTTTCTATGAACCTCCGATAATATTCGAAAAGTCCGAGGAAACTCCTAACCTCCGTAACTGATGTAAGGGTAGGCCACGTCTCCACTGCAAAGATCTTCTCTGGGTTAACTGATAATCTATCTCCTATGATTATATGACCAAGAAAAGGTACCCTGTCCAAACAGAACTCACACTTGCTGAGCTTGGCATACAGCCTCTCCAGCCTCAACGTCTTCAACACGATCCTAAGATGCTCCTCGTGCGCCTCCTGGCTCTGGGAATATACCAAGATATCTTCAATAAATACAACCACAAATTTATCTAGGTACTGGTAGAGAACCTTGTTCATCCAGCTCATAAACATATTTGGCGTATTAGTTAAACAAAATGACATAACTAGAAACTCATAGTACCCGTACTTCATCCAAAAAGCTGTCATTGGGATGTCCTCCTTCCGTACCGTGATCTGATGGTAGCCGGATCTAAGGTCGATCTTCGAGAATACACATGTTCCACTCAGCTACTCAAATAAATAGTCGATGCATGGTAAAGGGTAGTTGTTCTTTATCGTTATAATATTTAGTACCCTGTAATCGATGCACAAATGTACTATTCCGTCCTTCTTTGGCACAAATAAGATTGGAGCTCCCCATGGAGAAATACTAGCCCGAATAAAACCCTTGTCTAAGAGGTCATCTACTTGGATCTTGAGCTCCACTAACTCTTTTGGTGCTAGTCTGTAAATGGGGGAAGTAACTAGCTCGGCTTCTGGAGTAACTCTATGGTAAACTCTATCACCCGCTCAGGTGGCAGGTCTGAAAGATCCTCGAGAAATATTGTCACGACCCGATTCCGTAGAATCATTGAGGCGTCCTCTGAATCGTGACCGCCGTGCGGGCCTGGAGTTGCGCCCTCACAAGGCTTTAATAATTTGCATAGCAAGCACATATTCAGAGTACACAGATAAATTGAAACACAGATTTGAAACATGAAAAAGTCCTCTTTATTGATAATGAATCTATTACAAACTCCTGAACGAGTCAACTAATTTGTCGCACGGGCTTACAAAAGTGTTGACTCAAAATGAGATAGCAGTCCTGTACATTACATCCCTTTATAAACTTTAAAATGATAAGGACCTCCATGCTGGAGGATGGCTTTGCCATGAAGCTATATTGTGTATAGAAAGTTGCAAGCTTCTTCTTCAAAATGCTTCAAAGGGGCACGATGAAGATGCGCTAACAGCTGGACTGGATCGAGAAGATGACTTGGGCTCCTCGCTCGGTTCTCCTTGGTGCGAAGAACCTGTTTCAACGAGGGTCAGTATGTCGAAACATACTTGTGAAGGTGAGCTAACCGAGCTATACCAATCAACACGTTGTTTTAATGAAGCATGCATATTTTTGTGGATTTCTATCTTGCCTTAGTTCATTTACAAGCAATAGTATATATGTATGATACTGAAATAAACTTGCCACCGTTCGGTAGATTTTACCTGTCCGTCTGAATTACCTGCACAATACTTACCATGCCTTCCCTGCCACGAAGACACAAGTTAGTTTGCAACAGGTTTAAATATACAAGATGATCACTGGCATGGTTGCCATAATGGACGTAGCTGAGGACAAGGATAGCATGCTACGAGAGTACACAATTGCGCTGCAAGCTATCATGTCCCGAACACGAAGACTACACACGAGTTTCGCCCGGATCGGATCGATGCCAGTGCCCCAGCGACCGTCCGCAGAACCAATATCTTGTGCACAAGTTGTCCATGATCGAATACGATTAACAAGTTAACAAGTCATGCATTTGACACGAATACAAGAATACGAGTACACGACAAATAGTATTGCATGATTTATTTTGCATAGCCTCCCTGAACAATTATGCATATACAAGACATGATCCATACTTAGCACGGTTTATAGATCATTTGTACGAACAAGCATACAATAGGATAACAGTTCACATATTCGATTTACAAGCATAATAACCAAGTCTATTCCCCCTTTTATCTTGGTTTATTTTATTATTACTTGGTATCGTTTGATTGGGGCAAAAAAGAGTACAAGATTTTAGGGTGTGAAGCTTGGAAGCAGGGCTAGCTAATCGGGTTGGTATCCACTCACTTTGATGGTTGGAAGGGAGAAGGAAAGAGGTGCTTCACGACTCCGCTCGCAAGCCGCCTACTGCTCGTTCACCTGCATCACGAACATCACGATCAATACTCCTTCCACTCTTTCCAATCTCGAAATTGAAGTGCAGTTCAATGAACAAAAATAATGAAACTCATCGAAACCGTTCAAGGAAAATAAGCAAATCCAAAAACTAACTCAAAGCACGAAAGCAACAAGCAACATAGAAATCCTTGGCAATAAAAGATAGCAGCGGAGAGGTCCCTCCTGACTCTGCTGCTAAGCCGATCCTTGGGGCACGGTCCACTGAATATGGGAATCGATTCAGAAGAAACAAATCCATAACGAGGACGAGTTCTTGTTTCAATCTATCCCGATCGAACGATAGTGTCTTGTGTTTCTTAGCCGCACTCTCCGCACCGGAAGAACGGGGCGCTACATCCTACCCAACTAATTGGAAGTTTCATCCTCGAAACTTAGGAATAGGACCTACCGTTAGGGAGCATTTCGTTGGGGATGACGATCAGGAAGGTTCGGACAGGAATTAATGGCATGGCCTGATCGTCCATACGCGAGGCATAAGCCAAGTCTCAAGCGGCAGTCTTTCTTGTCGTGTCCAAGCTTTTTGCAGAATCGACATGTATTGCTCCAATCCCTTATTTACGGACCATCGTTGTTTCGTCGCTTTGCAGCGTTGTTTCCTCTCTCGTTGCTTTGGCATTTGTGACTGTAGGTATGCACAGCGCCGGCATGAACGTGAGGATAATGCGGTTCAAGTGATAGGGCATGATTCATGACTTCACGCATTATATAATACTGATGAACGACTACGTGTGCATAGATGACAGGGCATAGTCCACCTTCAAACCTTCTTGCTCGACTCGCTACATAAGGTAAATAGGCCCTAGCGAATTTGGAGAGTCGGTTGAATTCGGCGGAGTACTCTTTGACCGTCATGCTGCCTTGCCTCAGTTGCACGAACTCGTTCTCCATTTGACGTTGTACTGGAGGGGGTACAAACTCCTCTTCGAACACGGCACGAAAAGTCATCCACGAGATCGCCTTCTCTCTATGATCAAATTGAAGAGATCGTTGATGCACGTTCCACCAATCGTGCGCATTAAGGCGGAGCTATAATTGTGCGCAGGCGACGCACTTCTTTTCGGGGACCTCTAGCAGAGCGAAGTGATCTTCAAGTTCGGCCAACCAATCTAGAGCTATGACTGCTCCTCAGTCCGGTTGAATGGGGTATTGTAGACTTTCTTGAAGTGGCCAAAGTCGAAGGCAGTCACGTCCCTCGTCCTTGGAATTTGTGGCATCTCTACTTCAAGCACGGGTTGTTCCACCAGAGTCGTTGCTGTTGCAGCAGAATGGTTGGAAGCCAAAGTCTGAAAGATCTATTGCAGGGCATCCACTTGCTTCTGTTGGACTGAGAATCGTGCTTCTATATTGTCTTAAAACTTGAGCTGACTCTCCTTCGCTCGCTTCTCGGCCCGTTCATAGTGAGCCTCGTCCCTTTGTTGGTTTGCCTCCAATATCTGCAACATTTGCTGGACGGGATCGATGCTTGGCACGGCTCGTTGGCTCTCTGAACTTCCCGAAGTGCCCAAACTACTTCTTTGGCCTTGTGTTTCGTCTGGTGCTTGCGTTGCAGATTACGCTGGTGCCATTTCTTCCAAAGAAGGTAAATTATATTAGAATTATAATGTATTATGGACTTATTGCATGAACGTATCTCATTTTGGCCTAGCGAGTTCAAGAGTTTGCACAGGAATTTGATCGTTAAAGGAACTTTTCCAGCTCGAGAGTCTAAGGAACTAGAATCTGTGCTCTGATACCATTATGTCACGACCCGATTTTGTAGAATCATTGAGGCGTCCCCCGAATCGTGACCGCCGTGCGGGCCTGGGGTTGCGCCCGCACAAGGCTTTAATGATTTGCATAGCAAGAACATATTCAGAGTACGCAGATAAATTGAAACACAGATTTGAAACATGGAAAAGTTTTCTTTATTGGTAATGAATCTATTACAAACTCCTGAACGAGTCAGCTAATATATCGCACGGGCTTACAAAAATGTTGACTCAAAATGAGATAGCAGTCCTGTACATTATATCCCTTTATAAACTTCAAAATGATAAGGACCTCCAGGCTGGAGGACGGCTTTGCCACGAAGCTGCATTGTGTATGGAAAGTTGCAAGCTTCTTCTTCAAAATGCTTCAAAGGAGGGCGATGAAGATGCGCCAACAGCTGGACTGGATCGGGAAGACGACTTTGGCTCCTCGCTCGGTTTGCCTTGGTGTAGAGAACCTGTTTCAACGAGGGTCAGTATGTCGAAACATACTGGTGAAGGCGAGCTAACCGAACTATACCAATCAACACGTTGTTTTAATGAAGCATGCATATTTTTGTGGGTTTCTATCTTGCCTTAGTTCATTTACAAGCAACAGTATATATGTATGATACTAAAATAAACTTGCCACCGTTCGGTAGATTTTACCTGCCCGTCTGAATTATATGCACAATACTTACCATGCCTTCCCTGCCACGAAGACACAAGTTAGTTTGCAACAGGTTTAAATATACAAGATGATCACTGGCATGGTTGGCATAATGAAAGTAGCCGAGGACAAGGATAGCATGCTACAAGAGTACACGATTGCGCTACAAGCTATCCAATCCCGAACACGAAGACTACACACGAGTTCCGCCCGGATCAGATCGGTGCCAGTGCCCCAGCGACCGTCCGCAGAACCAATACCTTGTGCACAAGTTGTCCATGATCGAACACGATTAACAAGTTAACAAGTCATGCGTTTGAGGCAACACGAGTATAAGAACACGAATACAAGAATACAAGTACACGACAAGTAGTATTGCATAATTTGTTTTGCATAGCCTCCCTGAACAATTATGCATATATAAGACATGATCCATACTTAGCACGGTTTATAGACCATTTGCACGAACAAGCATACAATAGGATAACAGTTCACATATTCGATTTACAAGCATAATAACCAAGTCTATTCCCCTTTTTATCTTGGTTTCTTTTATTATTACTTGGTATCGTTTGATCGGGGCAAAGAAGAGTGCAAGATTTTAGGGTATAAAGTTTGGAAGCAGGGCTAGATAATCAGGTTGGTATCCACTCACTTAGATGGTTGGAAGGGAGAAGAAAAGAGGTGCTTCACGACTCCGCTCACAAGCCGCCTACTGCTCGTTCACCTGCATCACGAACAGCTCAATCAATACTCCTTCTACTCTTTCCAATCTCAAAATTGAAGTGCAGTTCAATGAACAAAAATAATAAAACTTATCAAAACCGTTCAAAGAAAACAAGAAAATCCCAAAACCAACTCAAAGCACGAAAGCAACAAGCGACATAGAAATCTGAGGCAACAAAAGATAGCAGCGGAGAGGTCCCTCCTGACTCTGCCGCTAAGCTGATCCTTGGGGCACGGTCCACTGAATATGGGAATCGATTCTGAAGAAACAAATCCATAATGAGGACGAGTTCTTATTTCAATCTATCCCGATCGAACGATACCGTCTTATGTTTCTTAGCCGCGCTCTCCGCACTGGGAGAACAGGGCGCTATATCCTACCCAACTAATTAGAAGTTTTGTCCTCGAAACTTAAGAATAGGACCTACCGTTAGGGAGCATTTCGTTGGGGACGACGATCAGGAAGATTCGGACATGAATTAATGGCATGGCCTGATCGTCCACACGCGAGGCATAAGCCAAGTCTCAAGCGGCAGTCTTTCTTATCGTGTCCAAGCTTTTTGCAGAATCGACATATATTGCTCCAATCCCTTATTTGTGGACCACTGTCGTTCCGTCGCTTTGTAGAATTGTTTTCTCTCTCGTTGCTTTGGCGTTTGTGACTGTAGGTATGCACAGAGCCGGCAGGAACGTGAGGATTATGCGGTTCAAGTGATAGGGCATGATTCATGACTTCACGCATTGTACGATACTGATGAACGACTACATGCGCATGGATGGCAGGGCATAGTCCACCTTCAAACCTTCTTGCTCGACTCGCTACATCAGGTAAATAGGCCCTAGCGAATTTGGAGAGTCGGTTGAATTCAGCGGAGTACTCTTTGACCGTCATGCTGCCTTGCCTCAGTTGCCCGAACTCGTTCTCTATTTGACGTTGTAATGGAGGGGGTACAAACTCCTCTTCGAACGCGGCACTCCATGATCAAATTGAAGAGATCGTCGATGCACGACCCACCAATCGTGCTCGTTGAGGCAGAGCTGTAATTGCACACAGGCGACGCACTTCTCTTCGGGACCTCTAGTAGAGCGAAGTGATCTTCAAGTTCGGCCAACCAATCTAGAGCTACGACTGCATCCTCAGTTCCATTGAATGGGGTATTGCAGACTTTCTTGAAGTGGCCAAAGTCGAAGGCAGTCATGTCCCTCATCCTTGGAATTTGTGGCGTCTCTACTTCAAGCAGTGGCTGTTCCACCAGAGTCGTTGCTGTTGCAGCGGAATGGTTGGAAGCCAAAGTCTAAATGATCTGTTACAGGACATCCACCTGCTTCTGTTGGACTGAGAATCGTGCTTCTATATTGTCTTGAAACTTGAGCTGACTCTCTTCCGCTCGCTTCTCGGCCCGTTCATAGCGAGCCTCGTCCCTTTGTTGGTTTGCCTCCAACATCCGCAACATTTGCTGGACGGGATCGATGCTTGGCACAGCTCGCTGGCTCTCTGAACTTCCTGAAGTGCCCAAACTACTTCCTTGGCCTTGTGTTTCGTCCGGTGCTTGCGCTGCAGATTGTGTTGGTGCTATTCCTTCAAAAGAAGGTAAATTACATTAGAATCATAATGTATTATGGACTTATTGCATGAACGTATCTCATTTTGGCCTAGCAAGTTCAAGAGTTCGCACAGGAATTTGATCGTTAAAGAAACTTTTCCAGCGCGAGAGTCTAAGGAAGTTGAATCTTTGCTCTGATACCATTATGTTACGACCCGATTCCGTAGAATCATTGAGGCGTCCCCCGAATCGTGACCGTCGTGCGGGCCTGGGGTTGCACCCGCACAAGGCTTTAATGATTTGCATAGCAAGCACATATTCAGAGTACGCAGATAAATTGAAACACAAATTTGAAACATGGAAAAGTTCTCTTTATTGATAATGAATCTATTACAAACTCCTGAACGAGTCAGCTAATTTGCCGCACGGTCTTAAAAAAGTGTTGACTCAAAATGAGATAGCAGTCCTGTACATTACATCCCTTTATAAACTTCAAAATGATATGGACCTCCAGGCTGGAGGACGGCTTTGCCACGACGCTGCATTGTGTATGGAAAGTTGCAAGCTTCTTCTTCAAAATGCTTCAAAGGGGCGCGATGAAGATGCACCAACAGCTGGACTGGATCGGAAAGACGACTTTGGCTCCTCGCTCGGTTTGCCTTGGTGCGGAGAACCAGTTTCTACGAGGGTTAGTATGTCGAAACATACCGGTGAAGGCTAGCTAACCGAACTATACCAATCAACACGTTGTTTTAATGAAGCATGCATATTTTTGTGGGTTTCTATCTTGCCTTAGTTCATTTACAAGCAACAGTATATATGTATGATACTGAAATGAACTTGCCACCGTTCGGTGGATTTTACTTGCCCGTCTGAATTACCTGCACAATACTTACCATGCCTTCCCTGCCACGAAGACACAAGTTAGTTTGCAACAGGTTTAAATATACAAGATGATCACTGGCATGGTTGCCATAATGGACGTAGCCGAGGGCAAGGATAACATGCTACGAGAGTACACGATTGCGCTACAAGCTATCCTGTCCCGAACACGAAGACTACTCACGAGTTCCGCCCGGATCGGATCGGTGCCAGTACTGCAGCGACCGTCCGCAGAACCAATACCTTGTGCACAAGTTGTCCATGATCGAACACGATTAACAAGTTAACAAGTCATGCATTTGAGGCAACACGAGTATAAGAACACGAATACAAGAACTCGAGTACACGACAAGTAGTATTGCATTATTCGTTTTGCATAGCCTCCCTGAACAATTATGCATATCCAAGACATGATCCATACTTAGCACGGTTTATAGACCATTTGCACGAACAAGCATACAATAGGATAACAGTTCACATGTTCGATTTATAAGCATAATAACCAAGTCTATTCCCCTTTTTATCTTGGTTTCTTTTATTATTACTTGGTATCATTTGATCAGGGCAAAGAAGAGTGCAAGATTTTAGGGTGTGAAGCTTGGAAGCAGGGCTAGCTAATCGGGTTGGTAGCCACTCACTTAGATGGTTGGAAGGGAGAAGGAAAGAGGCACTTCACGACCCCGCTCGCAAGCTGCCTACTGCCGTTCACCTGCATCACGAACAGCTCAATCAATACTACTTCCACTCTTTCCAATATCGAAATTGAAGTGCAGTTCAATGAACGAAAACAATAAAACTCATCGAAACCGTTCAAGGAAAATAAGCAAATCGCAAAACCAACTCAAAGTACGAAAGCAACAAGCGACATAGAAATCCGAAGCAATAAAAGATAGCAACGGAGAGGTCCCTCCTGACTCTGCCGCTAAGTCGATCCTTGGGGCACGGTCTACTGAATATGGGAATCGATTACGAAGAAACAAATCCATAACGAGGACAAGTTCTTGTTTCAATCTATCCCGATCGAACGATACCGTATTGTGTTTCTTAGTCGCGCTCTCCGCACTGGGAGAACGGGGCACTACAAATATATCCTCAAAATCTGGTATGATGCGGGGGTACACTGGCTTACCTTCTGCAATGTGTGCCGCTAAGGTAGGTTGGACACCATGCTCTCAGGCTCCCTGAAGAAAACTCAAACTCAGGGTGATTTGGTGGTTTAAAGATAACACATCCATGTCGATAATCTAATTTCATATGGTACTGGCTCAACCAATCCATGCCCAGAATAATATCATAGTCTGGCATAGAGAAGACTAGAAATTGGGACTGCATCTCTCGCCCACAGACAACTACTGAGCAAGATCTACAAGTTTTGCTAACCGGTACTATTCTACCTCCCGTAAAAAAATTTATAATCTTCAAAAGGGGTACAGTCGCTACTCTATGGGTGTCCATAAAACTAGCAGCTATGAATGAGTGTGTGACACCAAAATCAAATAATATTACTGCTGGTAATAAAGCTATTAAAATAGTACTTGCGATCACCTCTCCAGCTGTCTCTGCCTTCTCAATGGTCATTGCAAAGGCCTGGCCCTGTCCCTGTGTTGGTGTCCTCGGCTTGCTGTCGGGCCTGCTGGAAATGAACTGGCTGTGGGGCCAAGAGTGGCCTCCTCTGAAATCCTCCTGGTGCTAGTGGTCGCATCGCTCCTACTCCTGCATAAGGCACTCTTGGTCCTGGAAAGACTGGCCTAAGTGGCTGTTGGTAGGGCCTCGGTGCTGGTAAGACAGGCCGATGAACCATCGGTACCAGAATCTGCTGCTTTGGACACTTCCGAACTAAGTGTTGGTCAGATCCATAACTCAAATATAAACCCAGCCTCCACCGAAAATCCTTCGCCCAGTTCCCCTTCTTGCCACAATAATGGCAAGTGGGAACCTTTTGTCACTGCAAAGATACTACTTTTTGTTGCTGTGGTGCTATATGATGCTTCGGCGGTCCTCCCTGCAGAGCTCGAACTGAAGATGATGTCGCATGGGAACACTTCAGACTGGCCTCCATCTTGTTGATGCGCTCCTGGCGTTGGGCTGCCAGCAGAATATCGGAGTAGGAGAAAGGGGCTACAGATCAAATCAACCTCCGTATCTTAAAACTCAAGCCTTCCTAGAACTTCTCCTCCTTCTTCTCCTCAGTCAGGATCAAGTATGGGGCAAAATGGCTTAAGTGGAGAAACTCAGAATTCTACTACTCCAACGACGAACTTCTCTGTCTGAGGTATTGGAACCTGTCCTAAAGTTCTACACTACCAGTAGACGAAATAAATATCTTCTTGAAGAGCCTAGAGAACTCCTCCTAAGTGACCCAATCGGGTCCTAAATGATCCTCCTCTAAAATCCACCAATGATGGGTATTGTCGGTAAGCTGCATCCTGACCGCGGTCATCTATCTATCCTTCGGGAGATCAGTGGCTTACAATTGGTGCCTAATGTTGGTATGCCATGCATATACCTCAGTCGGCTCCTCCGTGCTAGCAAATGGTAGTGGTAACATACGACGAAAGTCTATGACAGACCCCATCGCTGGATGACGAGCTGGTGGTGATGCCTGTCCCAAAGCCGTCATAATACTCTCCCTCAAGGACACATCCTGGCCCTGTTGGGCCTGTTGTTGAGCTTTATGTTGGACCGGCTGCTGGGCCAGCATCATTGCATAAAAAATCTAAAATATCTGATGGCTGTCCATGGGTTGCCCCTGAGGGAAGGGCATGTATGGCATATATGGGAGAAATGGAGGTGGAGGGGGCAACTGTTCCTCCCCCTGCCCTGCGGCCAATTGTCCCTTATGCTCTGCCTGGTCCAGAAACATGTGCTGTCCGAAGGCACCTCTGCTGCCCAGATGATTGTCCCTGGGTAGCAGGGTTCAACAGAAGAACCTGCCCCGGTGCCGGCTCCTCAGACGATCCGATGTCCTGGGGGACATCACCCGGCTGTGCCATACGTCCGCTACAAAGATTCATAACTCTGAAAATAAGTCATATTTAAGATCAACAATTTAGAATTAACAGGATGCAAATTTGGCAAAATAAGGCCGAAGCAGAGATGTTAAATAGAGGTAATCAAGCACGTAGATGTGATCCTAATATCTAATCCTAGTTGAAGGCTCGCTTGGCACAGTCAGGTAACCAAGATGATTTAAATCGGACCTGTATGGGCTACCACAAAAACTATGTCACGCCCTAGTTCCAAATATGTGGAACTGAGACACGTGGCATTGGCCAGCTGGTACACTCCAATGGGAATCCTAATCTAGTAGGCCCGTTAGAGTACACCTAAGCTGTATGAAACAATAATATATCCCCATATTTAAACAGAAGTAATATAACTAATCTTATACACTGACATAAAAGATGAACCACATAGAGAGGCAAGTCTACTAATGTGCAAAAAGGAAATAAGTCTGGAAATATATCATATTACAAACCAGAAAGAGTCATGCGGGGACAAACACGCTAATACAAGTACTTAATGAAAGAAAGTGCAATAAGATAGCTAGAACCGATATCAGCTAACTAGATAAAGATATCGGATCTAAGATAAATTTGCTACCAAAGATCAAATGAAGTCCCCGGGAAGGATCTCGTCCTCTGCGGCTAGTCCTTCTCCTGGATATACTCCCGGTGCGTACTCCTATGGGTAATCCTCCATGCCTATGCGTAGAAGGGAACCAGGTCCTCAGAGGGACATAATAAGGTACATATAATAGCATGCCAAGTATAACTAAAAATGAACCATATGATACGCCAGGTGTAATCTAGAATATCCGCCTAAGTGAGACACAACCTAAAGACAATATTCGACACATGGGCTGTCCAAATATAAATATAAATATAAATATAAATATAAATATAAATATAAATATAAATATAAATATAAATATTTGTAGCTCCAGACACGAAATATCCCGGTACGTAGAGAAGACCCGTAGCTCCAGATACGGAATTTCCTGGTAAGTTGATAGTAAATGCGTAAAATAGTAATATGGCGTTGTAGCCCAAATGCCTAGTAACTGTCCTCCCCGCCCGTATGACCTAGCGAATCATATATACAATATGCTTGGAAAGATCCTCCAACTAAGATAGTCGAGTCATGATAAATCATAAAATTTAAGACCATGCTCCTAGAACCACATAGTGTTCGATCTCTCTAACAACCTCAAGTACAGAAGTATGCCTAGATGAAAGTATGTGACAAGTATCATATGGTCCCGACATACCAAGTTAGGCACGACAATGATCTCCAGATACTAATCACTAACCATCGATACCAGACGACACTAACGTACATCCGCATCCGAATCTGACTCGGACCCAAGGCATCGACTAATAGTCCAAGGGGAAATGATACGATGATAAGGTAGAAAGAATACGAGAAAACTGAAATACATATGGCAAGATACACTTGCCTGGATCCGAATGCTGAAGATGATTTGCTGGTCCAACATCCAAGTCTGAGGATCCCAAAGAACTTAAACCATATGTAATTACTTATTAGATTAAATAATTTTACTTGAAACAAATATATTCACACATGCACACAATGGCCCTATATAACCCATTCTGTTTTCATTCCAGGCTAGCCCATTTTTTTACTGAGTAGATGGAATGGACTAGTACCTATAACCCTTTTATAAGGAAAATACACATACACTCTCCTTTAACTAATTTTCTTCTCTCCTCATTTATTTTACCACACATTAGTTAGAACACAACTTCCATCACAGTACTCATACATTTTGCTAGCTAATTCAATACAAGGATTTTGTTGGTATCTATTTACCCATAATTACCAATATCCCCTATATTCTAGGATATCCACCCATTCATCTGTGAAGTATCATTTTAGACACACAATTATATACATTACCACTTGTACCTTTTGTTGGGCCTCCATAGCGATTTTTCTTCTCCCAAAATACCACCCTTCATGTATACTAATTTTCCCCACATAGTTACAGATAATTCATTAGATCCTCTCCATTGCTAATTTTCTCATGCACAGAAACACATAAGCAATGGTGCATACTATAACCAGGTCTCACATTATGATTTTGGAATATTGCACAACTACCCCATTTCTAACTCTGGCTAGATTAGATTCTTACTTGTATTACTTTACAAGCATTATTTCTCTCAACAGTTTTGTTTTCCTTCAAACTTAATTCCCCTTACCGCAGTTCCATGTAACATTATTTTCTCCTTAATACCTTGTTTCATCACTCATGCATCCCTACAGTGAACGACTAGGTAGGTGCTAAAACATTGATAGCAAGCTAAACCACAACATCATAACCCTGCTCCTTTATACACTCCTATTCATTCCGCCAATCAATTCTTTCACATAGGCACATTCTCGTATATAATTCCCACTACTTATTTGTTCATGAGTAAAGAAACAATCACTAAACTACACAACCAGATTTTCTCCTAATTCCTCATGTCTGATTTGTCTACACAATTAACATCAAGAAACTAATTTTGTATACTCATACACATGACCTAAACCAAGAATATCCACACACCCTCCATTACCACATCGGTATAGTCCTGTTCCTCTAACCATACTATGCTCTGTTTACTCCCATGCATTAGTAAGGGAAGCATTTTATAAAAGAAACTATACATATAGGCCCCGGCAGGAAGGATAGCATTCCTGATGAATGGAAAGCTTTGAATTCGAGAAGAACTTACAGAGTTAGGTTGTAAGCCTAAAAGTGAACTCGTCGACGTTGGTTCACCATGCCTCATTGGTGAAGCTACGAATGCCCATGAGAGGGGAATGGCTTCTTCGGCTACTGGCTCACCTAAACGAGGATCTTGTTCACAGGAATGAGGCTTGGCCTGCGACGACCTTGCTGCTTGGCTCTGGCAGCTCCGATCTGGAAATGGAATCGACTTGAGGGGGTGATGGAAATAAGAAAAAAATAGGAGGCGGCTGGATTTCTTCTTGCTAGGGTTAGAGAAGGTTATGTTATATATATAGAGGGAGTGTTTATGGTTAGCTAAGAGTTATGATAAAGATGTATGGCTAGATAGGGCTGCCAATTGAGGGGGTGAACGGTCGGATGATGAGGAGGATTAGGGTTTAGCTTCCAATGGTCGGATAAGGGTGTTGTCATACTGCGTGCTTTCTTTTTTGGGTGGTGCAGAATACATAGTACCATGGATACTTTTCCTAACAGCAAGATGCCAACACAAATATTTAACCAGGCAAGGAAGTAAAGGGTGTGTTAGGGTACAAGCTAGACTCTTGCTTACACAACCAAGCAAAAAAAATAATGGGTGATGGTTTAGGTAGGCTTCAGTATAGTTTAGGGTTTATGCTTAGGCTTAAGATGATGGTGTTTAAAAATGAATGGAAAAGAGGAAAGAAGATAAAGTAATCCATGTTATGGGTGATCTCGCCCCTAAGGACCCGGGTCACCCTATAGCATGGGTTATTTGAAGTGATATGTTGGCTTCTATGGGGAGAGCCAAGTGGCTGAACCAAGTTGGGATTGATGTGCACAAGGAGATGAATAAATTAAAGAGGTAGCCGGATAATAATATACCATGTAGTATTCAATATAGTATACTCGAATCAATGCTATATTTTAATATACTATTACTCTTGGTGCTCTTTATTAATGCCATAAGATAGTGTTCGATTATTATCTACTAATAACAATAATGACCATATTGTTTATATATATAAAAAATAAAAAGAAAAAGAAAAAGAAAATGAGGGGGTTTACACCAAACTCTCTAAATCTGCTTACAAGTGTTGGTCCATCATCAGATATATAGCAACTGGATACCTGCTCAAGGCATCATCAACTATATTGGCCTTCCCTGGATGATACTGTAAGAAAATATTAAAGTCCTTCATCAGTTCTAGCCATATATGTTGCCTCATATTCAACTCCTTCTGTGTAAAAATATACTTCAAGCTCTTGTGATCAGTGAATATTTCCACTCGCTCTCCGTACAAATAATATTTCCACATCTTTAAGGAAATGATCACCGCTGCCAACTCAAAATCATAGGTGGGGTAATTCTTCTCATGTGGTCATAATTGTCTAGAAGCATACACCACCATTTTCTTGTTCTGCTCAAGAACACATCCCAAACCCTTCCCTGAAGCATCACTGTTAATGGCAAATCTACCCGATCCCGATCGCAACGTCAAGATAGGAGCTGTAGTCAACCTCTTCTTCAGCTCATCAAACACTGCCTGGAAATCTTCAGTCCAACAAACTCTATATCCTTTCGAGTGAGTCTAGTCATCGGCTCTGCAATCCGAGAAAATCTTTCACAAACTTTCTGTAATAGCCTACCAATCCCAAGAAACTCCTTATCTCTACAATTAAACTTGGAGTAGCCCAAGACTCTACTGCTACATTCTTCTTCGGATCCACCAAAATCCTATCTCCAGTCAAAACATGCCCAAGCAACTCCACCTTGTCCAAGAAAAAAAAATATTTTGAGAGCTTCCCACAGAGCTTCTCCTTCCTGAGAGTCTCTAACACAATTCTCAGGTGCTCCTCGTGCTCCTCCGGCGTCTTCGAGTATATGAGAATATCATCAATGAACACCACCATGAACTTGTCAATATACTAGTGGAACACCTTGTTCATAAAATTCATAAATACTGTCAGGACATTAGTCAACCCAAACGATATGACCATAAACTCATATTGACCATAACAAGTCCGAAATGCAATCTTCGGAATGTCCTCCTTCTTCACTTGATGGTAGCTAGACCTCAAATTTATCTTCGAAATTATCTTTATACCGCTTAACTGATTGAAAAGATCATCGATCCTCGGCAACGAGTATTTATTCTTGATAGTAAAGTTATTCAAAGCCCTGTAATCGTTGCACATCCGCACCAATCCATCATTCTTTGGTACAAACAATACCGGAGCTCTCCAAGACGATAAACTCGATATGATGAACCCCTTGTCCCGAAACTCATGCACTTGCTTCTTTATCTCTGCCAGCTCACTATTCTTGATCCTGTAGACATGCTGTGATATTGGCTCTGCACCTGACACCAAGTCGATAGAGAATTCAACATCTTTATACGGCATCAACCTCGACAACTCCTCAAGAAACATATCTAGAAACTCTGCTATAAGAGGATGAGGCAATCCCTTCTCCTCTACCATAGCCCCATAAATAATCCTCTTACCTTGCTCTGCTGCTCCCATAGCAAACTCAAACTCTAGCTCTATTGGAGAAAAAAATAATACTTGACCTCCGTGGCAATCTATACTTACAAAGTGCATACACAACCAATCCAATATCCCGAGGACAATGTTGAAACTCGAAAGTAGAATTATGAGTAAGCTAGCACTCAAATCTTGGCCTCCCAAGGTAACTCTCTAACCCTTGCAAACATCAAATACAAATCACTCTCCTAGTCAGTGATGCTTGCAACTTCTACCCATGGGTACAAGATAAAATATTATTCAAGAAGGACGACAATTATCAAAGATAGAAAAGTATTCAGAATGAACAAGATTTGCAAATTTAATCATGTTAGAATTCCTAGTTGTGATTGAGTATTCCCTCATCCTAATATCCAATATCCTATAACAAGCTCGTTATAGTACTCTAAGCCTAGGTACTACTACGACATCATACTAGTTGCGAAGCTAGACCTGCATGGGCCACCATAAAAATGTATCACGACCCTTATCCGAATATTTTGGCACGAGTACGTAGGTACGTCCAGCCTACGACATAGAGTCGACCGTAGGACAATATCTAATATCTCACAATTATATAATCATAATCTATGTAATAATATCTCAACTCCATATGAAGAATAATAATATATAACAATGGTAATACTCAATCATAAGATCTAATAGGAAGATAAAGCACGATATGATATAAAGAGAAGCAAACCAAAGTCATAAGTCTAGCAACTCAAGACAACAACCACCAAGTCTAAAAGTCCAATATAATATCCAAGTATCTCGAATGGTCTTCAGAGACAAATCCGATATCAAAATAGTAAAGTACTAGATAAATAACTAAGTAGGCTCGGGCTGGGTCTCCCCCGCAACTACTCCATGCTCCTCCTAAGAAAAAGGGTCAATCTCAGTACCCTTAACCTCCTGGGGTCTATAGTATGTAAAACACCAATCCTCCAAGCAATCCTCTAAAAATATTATTCAGTTAGGATGGAATGAGTTCAAGCACTAAAAGTAGTTCCAATACTAGTAGAAGCTATAAAACAGTAAATAATATTGAAATATATGGTAAGAAAAGTAAAACTAATATTATGTCATGACAAGCAATAAGAAATAGGTAAGCAAGAGCAATATGACATAGACAACATATATGAAGTAAAATAAAGAAGAACTGTAACTAACTAAGTGTTTAAAATACTAGTTTCGATATGTAATCGGCTTGGGAGAAGCATAGTTTATACTAAAAGGAATATAGCTTAATCATACATGAAGTATATGATTGGCTAGTAATCATGGTCTATGCTACCACACGGTATAATTGGGTATGATCACACATCTAACTAATACTTTCCCGCCTCCAACTAGTACAGTGGATCCATATTATAACATGTCCCAATACGTAAATCATAATACACGATCTAAAATACAAGCATAATAATCACAGTCTATATAATATATGAGAGATAACATCACATGACTGGGATCCAAAATATACTAATTTGTGTACTATCATGTCAGAAATCAAGTACAACATCACTATAAACATGAATCATATAAGCTATCAAGTAAAGAAAACTATCAGAGAATGTATTCGTCTATGGTCCTGAGCTAAAAACCCAAGTCAATATCCGTACCGGAGTCCAAGTGACCTATATATGACTTTCCAAGGTCAATAGCAATCTTGACTAACCTTATTTTAGGTTTCTTGGTCAATATGTTAAACTATGTCAATAGCTATTGTTGGGTTCTACAATACCTTTTTGGTTGGCCTATATAGCTATCTTAGCTATTACCAAGCTATTCCTTTGTATTCTAGTCATATATATATATATATATATATATATACCTTAACTATTTATCGAGTATCTTAACCTATTACCGTGTATCTTACCTACCTTGACCACTACCCAATATCTTAGTATCTTGACCAATAATTAAACTTCTAGACAATTACCCAATACCTTACCCCATACCAAGATACTACCCAATATCTAATTCTAATACCTTGATAGCAAATAGGATACCTCACACAAATCCATCTTACTTACCCTTATCCATTAGTACTTGATATCATGATACCACATATCATGGTAATCAAGTATCACATGATACCAAGATACCACTACTTAACATTTAACACACTTCTAACTTGATCCTCACTTTCATACTACCTAACTTTAATCCTCCACACACTCACTCATATATCTACAGAACCTACAGAACCTCACAAATAACTCACCTACACAACCATGCCCCTCACTTCACTGCTGTAGAATACATCATGTTATTGTTGCAGTTTACCTACTGTTATCACTGCAAGATTCAAATGGAATACACACTGCTGCTATACCCTGCTGCCAAGCTACAACTGTGTTCCTTGGTGCACTATTGCAGCTGAACCTGGCAGAGCAAGATACCTGCTGTGCTATAATTTCTTGCTGTAATGTCGCAAGCTAGCAGCTACTGAATACCAGATCAGTCCTCCACCTCCACTTTTGCACTGCAAACTTGGACAGACTCGAGCCCCTCTAACTGTTGTGCTGGATTGAAACCATCTATTCCACACACATAAATACTCTCACTAGTATCCACAAACTCAAGTATACTTGAAACACAACTATTCCCCCCTCACTACACTCATGAGCACAAATATACACCAATATCCCTCAATATCACACACATGTACTTAGTATCATTAGTACGCCCCACCTCTTTGGGTCGTCTGGCCTCAGAGAGCAGTATTTTATTTCCCCTTAGTAGGACAAAATATAGGCATTGGGTAATCCTCGTCGAAGTTGTAGTTACTTTGCATCCTCCATAACCATAGTTGTTGATTCCTTGATTGGTTACCGGCGGAAAGGTCCACCACCATAGAGTCCTTACTTATGTTTTGGCTCTGTTAAACTGGACTCACACCATATTGGCAAAACTTGAGGGAACTCACTAGTAGGACATGAAATATTTGTACTTGAGGGAACTCACAAAAATGGACTCACACTATGTTGGCGGTAACCTTCTTCTGCTCATTGCACACTATAAGGATTTTGGAATCGATCAGTTGCTAGATCCTGTCTTTGAGCAAGTAGTAGTACAAACGTTGGGTGACCCACGTATTGATGATACTCACATGTACTTAGTATCATTAGTACACCCTACCTCTTTGGGTCGTCTGGCCTCGGAGAGCTGTATTTTATTTCCCCTTAGTAGGACATGAAATGTGGGCATTGTGTAATCCTCATCGAAGGTGTAGTTACTTGGCATCCTCGGTAACCGCAGTTATTGCCTTTTTGATTGGTTATCGACAAAAAGGTCCACCACCATATAGTCCTTCCCTTTGTTTCGGCTCTGCTAGAACCGCCTGCTTCCGTCAGGGTTGACCTACTGGAAACCCAACTAGTCGAATTTTACCGTGTGCTCTTCAACTATTTTGGCACCGTCAATTAGGGCCGCCCTAGTCTTGATGGGGCAAACTACGAGACAAAATTTGATTGAAGGCAAAAAGTTATTTTTGCATGTATCTATGAGCATGGCCACCGAAATATCCTGTGGGTAATTGAGAGGCAATCTTTGGAAGTGTTCGATGAAGTCTTTAGTCGACTCACCATCCTTTTGCTTTGCATTAATCTTGGAAGACATGCTGTAGTTAATCTCTTACTCGTAGAAGAGAGATAGAAAAGCTGTCTCCAGGTCGTTCCAAGATTTGATGGAACCCGCAGGGAGGTTGTAGAACCATTTGAATGAAGGACCGTAGAGGGTGCCTATAAAGAGCATCCCTCATAAAGCATTATTAGTCGAGATTCTGAAAGTTTGTGACTTGAAATGAAAAAGGTGTTGATTTGGGGACGTCAGGCTTTCATATGGCACGAATGTTGGCTACCTATAATTGGCGGGGCGACTACTTCATCCCACTCGATCAAATATGTCCGACCCACCCCCACTTTTTAGAAGTTTTCTTGATTAACTAGAGACTTGAACTTGGCGTCCAAATTCTTGATTGTAGCTTCGGGAGTCATCTTGCTTCCCACGTCTTCGAGTTATGGAGCTACGAACATAGTACCGGCCTCATGATTGACTCTGTTCGTTCACTAAGTACCGATAGTTGTCGGGCTTCGTTGTGTCGCCATGGCCATCAAGGTCACTCATAATTCTTCCAGTTTTGTCTTTATATTCTTCATGCGGATGTTCGCATCTTCACTAGCACCATCAGTTTTTGTTACCATGAAGGTTGGTGCACTTCTTTGTTCAACGAAAGGCACAATATCATAAGAAGCATAGATTTATTTGACGCTTTCTGCTTCAAACTCAAACCCGATGGATTGACTACCCCTAGATGGAGTAGCATATTACATTGAATGAATCTTCGATCTAGTCCCTTAGTATACACCTTTGGTGGAACCTCTTGTTACGAATGTGTCACCCTCGCATTTTCAATCAAGGGTAGTTTGGTATTGACATGGATATTTTTTATTTTTAGGAGTATTGTATTTAATATTGTGCATGACTAATTAATTATTTTTTGTATTATTTATTTATCGTTAGTGTTAGATTTATTTTGGACTTGTGTAGTGGACCTAATTAGTTTAGTTAGATGCATGAACCCAATATTATATGTTAGTTTAGATTGAGCCCAATAATTAGGTCCATTCATTAGGAGGATAGATTAATTAGTGAAAACATTAGACTAGAACCTTCCCTCCTTAATTAATTTCTTCATATGAGGCCCCAAAAGGTATTTTGGACATTTCATATTGCTTGCAAGAGGGGTTTATGACCAGCCATTAGAGGAGGAGAGAGAGTGTCTCTCTGATTTCATTTTCTATTTCCTTTAGATATAGATTTTCCCCCTTTCTAAATTTTTTAATTCCCTCACCATTCTTCAATTGAGGCTACTACAACAAGAATCTACAATAAGGAGGAGGCCAAGATTCAGGCCCTATTCTTCAATTGAGGCTACTACAACAAGAATCTACAAGAAAGAAGCAAGGATCAAGAAGAAGGAGGCCAAGATCTACAATGAGGAGCTACTTTCCAATTTTGGAGATTTTTTATTGGAAATCCATCTTCCAATAGGTACATTTCAGTTTTCTCCCTTTTATTAGGTTCTAAATCTAAGATTTAACCATGATAAACCAACCCACATGTATAGACTACCTATAGGAATTGATTTTAGGTTCATAGGAGACCTATGGTGGAAGTTATGTACATTTTGGTATGAATTTTGGAAGAATTATGAGATTGGCACGTGTGGTATTTGTCATTTGGTCAAATAGATCAAAGTGACATGTATATTTGTTTGTGACTAGTATCGTATCCATAATTTGGTACGTGTAGGCCATATCTCGTCAATTTGATGGAACGGGTTAATTTTGGGGGGTTTTCTCCGACACGGAGACTTGTGCATATCAATTCTTAACACAAACATGTAGTTGTTATTATTATTATACGTATTATTCATATTTAGGGTATTAGACTTTCTCGTATCCTTCAGAATGTATTTGGTTGTGTGGTGGAGCCATATCGCAAGCGTATCATAGAATTAGTGTGATACGAGTGCGGTGCACTCCACGTGTTTGGTGTATTGCTCTTAATTATATATGTACTTGTGTATATATGCATGTATATTTTATTTTTGATCTATATATATATATATATATATATATATATATATATGTGTGTGTGTGTGTGTGTGTGTCATGCCCCAGTCCCAAAAATACGTAGGACTAGGACACGTAAGCATGCCAGCCGCATGGATATGGCAACTCCAATATATGGAAACCAAATCCACATGTACGCTAAAATATGAATATCAAATCCACAAGTGGTATAAAACATATGTCACAAGTCACAGGATATACTCTAGATCTCATCTACAGAAAATCAATATAAATAAATAACCATCATCTATATAACTAGATCTCAATATAAGTAGCTAAGGATGATAGTTGGATGGAAACAAATCCACTACCAACTCGAATGGAAAAGTATATACAATATAAGTACAATACCACAACACCATATAAGAATACCAGCTATCAATCACAGCTCGAAGAGAAGACATCCTCGGATCACAAGTAATCATCCAAATCTGCGATCCTGCAAATACTCAAGAACATATACACCTGGCAGAGGACCAGGTCCTCAGAGGGACGTAACAAGATACAAAAAATATGAGCCAATTTGAGTACAGTAAACATGCATAATATTTGAAAATAAATAAGTATGTTGTACAAGACAATCTATATGAATGCAAATAAGGACAACTTTTCGACGTATGGGCAAGGGTAGTCTACTCGATCTAAGCCTCACAACTCACACACCCGTCTAGAACATCAGAAATCGACATACCTCTAGGGTAGCGACCAGCGTGACTCTACAGAAATCGACATACCTCTGGGGTAGCGACCAGCGCGACACACGCCCGTATACGAACTATATACTATGGTTTACCAGAGTGGTTAAAAGTCCATACGCCTAATGATTGTCATCCCATGATACTAGGTGCCATGTGTGTGTCAACATATCTAATACATAGTAATGACTGAAGAAAAACTACACATGCAAGAACTAAACAGAAATAAAATAAATAAAAAGAAATATAAATAATATGCAAAGTACTGTAAACAATTTGGCAAGGTATCTTGTCTGGGGTCCTGCTGCTGGTATGAATCAGAGTCCAAGTCACAGTCCAAATAGCCTATGTGTTACAAATTTATCACGTCAAAAGATAATTTATTTTAATTTATTTAATTCTGGAATAATTACTCTAAAATCCTATTTTAATCTTATTATTCTGATTTTTATGTTAATTCCTAAATTTTGTCCAAAGAAACTGAATTTTATCAACTCGAGACTCATGGCACGCAAATCGAGGCGATCTGTTGACCGAAAGTCAACTGACATAAACTCAACTTTTATGCATGATTTCCTGTAGATTTCAGCGTCAAAAACATGCTGGAATTTACGGCTCATCCGAATTCAAATTCGTTTGGGAATTATGGCACATACAAAATTTTTATCGTGCACCGATGGTTAAATTCTAACCTAGAAGTTCTACAGAATTAACAGTATATAAATACTTCGAATTAAATTTTGAAAAAAACATATGTCAATTATCTCGACATTAGCTTTCCGAAACTTCAAACGGTTCATGATTCTGATTCCTGGTTCTCCCGGAATCACGAAAACATAAAAACACGTCTATTTTCAGACATGCTATGCTCTACGAAATTTCCAGAATTTTTACTCATAATTTCGTAAAATAAATTATATAAACGGAAAGTTAACCTCAATATCGTTCTAACAAAAAAAACTAGGCCTCATTTAGAGTGCGGAGCTATGCGCAATGGCTTCTGGAAGATGAAGGAATCCTATATGACAATTCTCCAAAAATTGGCTGAAGAAAAAACCCTAGAACTTAATATCTAAACTATTATATATATATAGAGGAGAGAGAAAGTGCAGTCGTGGCTCACATCGCGCCATGTGGCAGCCATCCGTGCAGCCCCACCCAGATCGAACGGTCGCAGTTCGATGCGGCTCGGCTCAGTTGAGTCCGAGTCGAACTCGGTCTCGGCTCGGCTCAAGGTCGGCTCGGCTCGGCTCGCACCCACTCAGCGGTCACTGACAGGCGGGCCCATCACTGTTCACTGCTGGAGGCTGGCAGGTGGGCCCCCTGTTTGCTGACTGGGTAGAATTAATTACTTTTTGGGTTTTCTTTTTTAGAAATTAGTTTTTAATTCAGTTTTTCATAATTAACTCAAAATAAATGCTAAAAATAATCAAAAAATTCCCAAAAAATTCTAGAAAATATATTTTATTATTTAGAATCTAAAATAGAATTTTGGGATATTTTTAATTAAGTTTGAATATAAAATAAAATTTTTAAAGTCCTAGAAAATTAGTGTTTCTAGTTTTTTAATTAACTAAAAATTATGGAAATATCCCAATAATCTAAAATAGCCTAAATATAATTCTAAATAAATATTTATATAAGTAAATATACTAAAACAAATTATTTTCTAATTTACTAAGAGAATGCTCTAAATAACTTCAACATCTATAATAAATATAATAATATAAAATATACACAAAATACCTATTTTGGGTGAGGGAGTTTACAATATGAGTATGTATCTATAGTATATGGTATACTTAAGTGTATATAGTTATATCTATATCTATGTGTAAGTATATCCATATGTAAATATGTATATGTGATTATATATATGTGCGTGTGTGTATGTGTATATATATGTGTGTGTGATTGTATATATATATGTCTATATATATATTTATCTATGAGGGTTGATATATATAGATTGAGATTATTAGAGTGTATATTGATATACATATAGATCGATTGGTGTATATATATACATAAAGAGGTAGGTATATATGTATATAGGTGTAGATATACATGCTCTGATTAGTTTCTAATTTATGATATCTCCTATGTTCACTGTACCTAGTATAGATATACATGCTCTTGACACGTTGGTTACACGGATTGGTATACACGAATCTCGTCATGAGATGTTATTCCTTATTCATGGTGTAGCTTGTACAAGACTTGTTTCCTTGTTATCTTGTGCATGTACAGACACTGATTTCCGGGGAGACTTGCTACCTCCCTAGGGAATCCCGTGCCATAGCGTACCATGATTGGATCTACTATACCAGTCGGGGGAGGGGAGTATTCTAGTATAGATATGTGATCATACCCAACTCTACATGCATCATAGCTCACCCCACATCTCACGTCGGGTGCGGCCTGACCATTTACATGCTTCATAGCTGTTACGTGTGATTAGTCTGACCTCTATATACATCATAGCTAACCAACGGTTAGCCTGACCTTACATGAATTATAGCTAATCACATGTAACCAGCCTGATCAAGTTCCCAAGCCGATCATATATTAAAGCTAGTACTCACGCACTTAGTCATAGAATTCTTGCTCATGGACATATTGTTTCTTCTCCTGCATTACTTATAGTATTTCCAGTATTTCTTTTATTTCTCGTATCTATACATGCTTCTGGTATATTTCCATCTAGAACTGCTACATAGTTTATATCATTAATATAGAACTGCTATTTAGAGATGTACTTTGCTCCATCTTATCGTGCTTTAGTTTATGTGATTGAGTATTTCTAGCATTATTTTATGATATCCATGTCTCCTTATGGAGTTGGGTATTCACGTGAGTTTGATTAGATAGGTACATGACCTAGACAGAGTTCTACCGTCGATGCTGCGACGTAGGCTGGACGTACCCACGCTCTCGTGCCCCTAAACCGGGTGCGGGTTGTGACACAAATGAGGACAACTTTTTGACATATGGGCAAGGGTAGTCTACTCGATCTAAGCCTCACAACTCACACACCCGTCTAGAATATCAGAAATCGACATACCTCTGGGGTAGCGACCAGCGCGACTCTACAGAAATCGACATACCTCTGGGGTAGCGACCAGTGCGACACACGCCCGTAGTGCAAACTATATACTACGGTTTACCAGAGTGGTTAAAAGTCCATACGCCTAATGATTGTCCTCCCATGATACTAGGTGCCATGTGTGTGTCAACATATCTAATACATAGTAATGACTGGAGAAAAACTACACATGTAAGAACTATACAGAAATGAAATAAATAAAAAGAAATATAAATAACATGCAAAGTACTGTAAACAATTTGGCAAGGTATCTTGCCTGGGGTCCTGCTGCTGGTATGAATCAGAGTCCAAGTCACAGTCCAAATAGCCTTTGTGTTACAAATTTATCACGTCAAAAGATAATTTATTTTAATTTATTTAATTCTGAAATAATTACTCTAAAATCTTATTTTAATCTTATTATTCTAGTTTTTATGTTAATTCCTAAATTTTGTCCAAAAAACTAAATTTTATCAACTCGAGACTCATGGCACGCAAATCGAGGCGATCTATTGACCGAAAGTCAATTGACACAAACTGAACTTTCATTAATGATTTCCTATATATTTCAGCGTCAAAAACATGCTGGAATTTACGGCTCGTCCGAATTCAAATTCGTTTGGGAATTATGGCACATACAAATTTTGTATCGTACACCGATGGTTAAATTCTAACCTAGAAGTTCTAAAGAATTAACAGTATAAAAATACTTCGAATTAAATTCTGGGAAAAATATATGTCAATTATCTCAACATTAGCTTTTCGAAACTTCAAACGGTTCATGATTTTGATTCCTGGTTCTCCCGGAATCACGAAAACATCGAAACACGTCTATTTTTGGACATGCTATGCTCTACGAATTTTCCAGAATTTAATACTCATAATTTTGTAAAATAAATTATATAAACAGAAATCTAACCTCAATATCGTTCTAACAAAAAAAACTAGGCCTCATTTGGAGTACGGAGCTATGCGCAATGGCTTCTGGAAGATGAAGGAACCCTAGATGACAATTCTCCAAAAATCGGCTGAAGAAAAAACCCTAAAACTTAATATCTAAACTATTATATATATAGAGGAGAGAGAAAGTGCAGCCGCGGCTCACAGTGCGCCACGTGGCATCCATCCGTGCAGCCCTGCCCAGATCGAACGGTCGCAGTTCGATGCGGTTCGGCTCAGCTGAGTCCGAGTCGAACTCGGTCTTGGCTCGGCTCATGGTCGGCTCGGCTCGGCTCGCACCCACTCAGCGGCCACTGACAGGCGGGCCCATCACTGTTCACTGCTGGAGGCTGACAGTTGGGCCCCCTGTTTGCTGACTGGGCAGAATTAATTACTTTTTGGGTTTTCTTTTTCAGAAATTAGTTTTTAATTCAGTTTTTCATAATTAACTCAAAATAAATGCTAAAAATAATCCAAAAATTCCCAAAAAATTCTAGAAAATATATTTTAATATTTTTCACCTAAAATAGAATTTTAGGATATTTTTAATTAAGTTTGAATATAAAATAAATTCTTTAAAGTCCTAGAAAATTAGTGTTTCTAGTTTTTTAATTAACTAAAAATTATGGAAAAATTCGAATAATCTAAAATAGCCTAAAAATAATTCTAAATAAATATTTATATAAGTAAATATACTAAAACAAATTATTTTCTAATTAACTAAGAGAATGCTCTAAATAACTTCAACATCTATAATAAATATAATAATATAAAATATACACAAAATACCTATTTTGGGTGAGGGAGTTTACAATCTACCCAACTTAAAACAATTTTGTCCTCGAAATTAAAATAAGGCATAATTTGTTAAATCCTTCACTTTCGTACATAAGGTACGTCAATCGTAATCTCTTCCAAAAATTTAAATAACAAAATCTATTCAAATCTATCGCGATCACTTCAAAATTAAGATAACCACTGTTTAAATTAAAATTTAACATGTCATAATCTCTTCTCGATTTTTAAATAATCAACATCCAAATCTAACTCAAGTCTATATGACATCCCACATCAAAATTTATATCACAAATTCCAACTATCATGATCTCCTCTAGACTTTTAACAATAAACAATTCTAATCAAATCTTATTCCTATTCTCAACCTAAGATTTTTGTACTCTTCAAATATTTAAACTCAATTTACATCCTCAATATTTCAAATAGGTGACCCAACAATCAAAATTGAACTTTTAATTCAAATCATCAAATTGTAAAATTTAAATCTAATTCACCAATTGTTCAAGTCTAAAATTCTATATTTATCCTCAAAATTTAAATCGATGATTCATCCTTCAATATTCAAAATTTAAATCATGTGCTCAAAGTATAAATATTTGGTCCGCAATATCAAGATTTTAAAATTCGTTAAATTCTCATTATCTTAATCCTTCTTTTAAAATTCTCCACATTTAAAAGGACTTAATCTCTCAATCTAATCCTACTTGATCACAATCTAAAAGAATTCTCCTAAAGTTTAATAATGCAATTTCTACCCAACTTAGAATTTACCCATCTATCACATAAGGCTCTTATATTTAGGAAAAATATTCCTTAATTTATTTTCTCATGTCATTCAATCCTCAAAACTTTAACACCAATTATATCATATGTGATATGCCCTTAATCAATTATGAAAGATAGTCACTAAATAATGTGATTGGCCTATGGGGTATATCTTGTACTATCCGTGTATCACTTATTTCCAAGCACGAGATTTCATCTTTCCGAAACAAGGGAAGACGGAAAGCAATGGAAAGAGTTCAAGGAGGGGTAATAGAATGGAAGTATGGGAATCAAAGCGTTTAAAGAATTCAAATGGGAATTGTCAAGACAGTTGTGGATTGAAATCTTAATTTGGTAATTTCCTATTCGCATGCTCACATCGGTGCAGTTATGTACTTGATATGATATGCTTTGTCGTATCTAGAGGGTAAGTATATTTGTCTACTGGTCAACTATACATCTCAATCCACATAAAATACTATTGCGAAGGGCGAATTAAGCGCATTATGGCTAGCTAGACCATAATGCACTAATTCTGATTAGACAATTTGTATTAGTGTGGTTGATCAGGCCCCAATAACACATATGTCATGAACAAGCTCGATATAAGATTAAGCTTGCAAAAACTAGGCTATAATAGCAGCATAATTCAAGGTAGCACAGAAAATATAATGCTGATTATGATGTGAGAAGTTACAAAATAATTCAAGTTCGCAAAAGCAAAAACAACATAAGCAATAATAATAAAAGACTCTACAATCTCTACAGTTATCATACAACCTCCTTATCTAAGTCGCTAGTCAACCAAATAGGGCAAGGACCTCTAAATTCTATAGTCTGAATAAACACTGTCGTCTTTTGCTAGCATGCGATAAATATCATTCGGTTACACTTTAATTAATAGGTCAAAAGACTATGTGATACTAGGTGTCAAACATTATGGTAAAACTTCTAACTCTAGTAGCGTCTATACTACCCTCACGTCCTCATAATACATCAAGTGGTAATAGTAAACCAATCTATAGATAAGGAATTCTAGGGTTCTCTAGATATTCTAAACTTAGTGGTGTGTCTATATTCTCGTTGTATTCTTAATAGGTGTGCTACCATAATTATCATCCTAATAATAGGGGTTCCTATATTCTAGCAGAAGGCTATTCTCAAAGAACTATTAGGGAAGTACAGGAATCAAGCAGGATGTAATTATTCGAATAGAATAGAGAGGAGGAAGATGAATCATAGTCAATTGTGGATGAGATCCTATACTCTAGTCCTAGGTGCAGGCTTGTTCGGTACAGTAACGTAACCGAGACAATATGCTCTCGACCTGCATGGGCCACCACAAAAATATGTCACGCCCCAGTCCTAAAAATACGTAGGACTAGGACACGTAAGTATACCAGCCGCATGGATATGGCAACTCCAATATATGGAAACCAAATCCACACGTACGCTGAAATATGAATATCAAATCCACAAGTGGTATAAAACATATGTCACAAGTCACAGGGTATACTCTAGATCTCATCCACAGAAAATCGATATAAACAAATAACCATCATCTATATAACTAGATCTCAATATAAGTAGCTAAGGATGATAGTTGGATGGAAACAAATCCACTACCAACTCGAATGGAAAAGTATATACAATATAAGTACAATACCACAACACCATATAAGAATACCAGCTATCAATCACAGCTCGAAGAGAAGACATCCTCGGATCACAAGTAATCATTCAAATCTGCGATCCTACAAATACTCAAGAACAGATACACCTGGCAGAGGACCAGGTCCTCAGAGGGACGTAACAAGATACAGAAAATTTTGTATATTTCAGTATTTTGAAAATAAATAAATACGCTGTACAAGACAATCTATATGAATGCAAATAAGGACAACTTTTCGACGTATGGGCAAGGGTAGTCTACTCGATCTAAGCCTCACAACTCACACACCCGTCTAGAACATCAGAAATTGACATACCTCTGGGGTAGTGACCAGCGCGACTCTACAGAATTCGACATACCTCTGGGGTAGCGACCAGCGCGACACACGCCCGTAGTGTGAACTATATACTATGGTTTACCAGAGTGGTTAAAAGTCCATACGCCTAATGATTGTCCTCCCATGATACTAGGTGCCATGTGTGTGTCAACATATCTAATACATAGTAATGACTGGAGAAAAACTACACATGCAAGAACTATACAGAAATGAAATAAATAAAAAGAAATATAAATAACATGCAAAGTACTGTAAACAATTTGGCAAGGTATCTTGCCTGGGGTCCTGCTGCTGGTATGAATCAGAGTCCAAGTCACAGTCCAAATAGCCTATGTGTTACAAATTTATCACATCAAAAGATAATTTATTTTAATTTATTTAATTCTGGAATAATTACTCTAAAATCCTATTTTAATCTTATTATTCTGATTTTTATGTTAATTTCTAAATTTTGTCTAAAGAAACTAAATTTTATCAACTCGAGACTCATGGCACGCAAATCGAGGCGATCTGTTGACCGAAAGTTAATCGACACAAACTCAACTTTCATACATGATTTCCTGTATATTTCAGCGTCAAAAACATGATGGAATTTACGGCTCGTCCGAATTCAAATTCGTTTGAGAATTATGGCACATACAAATTTTGTATCGTGCACCGATGGTTAAATTCTAACCTAAAAGTTCTATAGAATTAATAGTATATAAATACTTCGAATTAAATTCTGGGAAAAAAATATGTCAATTATCTCGACATTAGCTTTTCGAAACTTCAAACGGTTCATGATTCTGATTCCTGGTTCTCCCGAAATCACGAAAACATCGAAACACATCTATTTTTGGACATGCTATTCTCTACGAATTTTCCAGAATTTAATACTCATAATTTCGTAAAATAAATTATGTAAACAGAAAGATAACCTCAATATCGTTCTAACAAAAAAACTAGGCCTCATTTGGAGTCCGGAGCTATGCACAATGGCTTCTGGAAGATGAAGGAACCCTAGATGACAATTCTCCAAAAATCGGGTGAAGAAAAAACCCTAGAACTTAATATCTAAACTATTATATATATATAGAGGAGAGAGAAAGTGCAGCCACGGCTCATAGCGTGCCACGTGGCAGCCATCCGTGCAGCCCCACCCAGATCGAACGGTCGCAGTTCGATGCGGCTCGGCTCAGCTGAGTCCGAGTCGAACTCGGTCTCAGCTCGGCTCGAGATCGGCTCGGCTCGGCTCGCACCCACTCAGCGGTCACTGACAGGCGGGCCCATCACTGTTCACTGCTGGAGGCTGACAGGTGGGCCCCCTGTTTGCTGACTGGGCAGAATTAGTTACTTTTTGGGTTTTCTTTTTCAGAAATTAGTTTTTAATTCAGTTTTTCATAATTAACTCAAAATAAATGCTAAAAATAATCGAAAAATTCCCAAAAAATTCTAGAAAATATATTTTATTATTTAGAACCTAAAATAAAATATTGGGATATTTTTAATTAAGTTTGAATATAAAATAAATTCTTCAAAGTCCTAGAAAATTAGTGTTTCTAGTTTTTTAATTAACTAAAAATTATGAAAAAATCCCAATAATCTAAAATAGCCTAAAAATAGTTCTAAATAAATATTTATATAAGTAAATATACTAAAACAAATTATTTTCTAATTAACTAAGAGAATGCTCTAAATAACTTCAACATCTATAATAAATATAATAATATAAAATATACACAAAATACCTATTTTGGGTGAGGGAGTTTACAATATGAGTATGTATCTATAGTATATGGTATACTTAAGTGTATATAGTTATATCTATATCTATGTGTAAGTATATCCATATGTAAATATGTATATGTGATTATATATATGTGTGTGCGTGTGTATGTGTATATATATGTGTGTGTGATTGTATAAATATATGTCTATATATATATATTTATCTATGAGGGTTGATATATATAGATTGAGATTATTAGAGTGTATATTGATATACATATAGATCGATTGGTGTATATATATACATAAAGAGGTAGGTATATATGTATATAGGTGTCAGTGTGTGCATATGAGTGTATGTGGTTGTGTGTGAGTGAGAGGCTCAGTGACAGCATGAAGTGAGTTCAGCAGTATCAGTAGCAGTTTTGCCTTGTGCCCAGTGACAGCATGGAAGAGGAGATTGTGCAGTAAGCTCAACAGGAAATGAGCACTGCACAATAAGCAGTCAGTCACTGAGGGTGGTTTCAGCAAGAAGGGAGAGCTCGTGCACTGGGCATCTGCATCATTGAAGAGCCACTGTTGTGCAGTGAGCAACTTGGGGTACAGCAGCAGTATTATTGGGCTGTACAAGGAGGGAAGCTCAGTAGCTCAGTGGCAGTATTAGCAAACAGAGATCAGTTGGGAACACAGTGACACTGTGGTAGCAGTTTCATCTACATAGGAGCAGTTTTAATTCACCCAACAATGAGACAATATGCTCGAACAAGGAGGCTCAGCAGCAAGGCCCGAGCCACTACAAGGAGCAGTCCCAGTGTACAACACCTTGAACAGAACTAGAGTGGCAGTGGACAGTACATCAATCTCTTGAGTAGTGAATAGGATATACAGTGCTATCAGCAATAAAGGCAGGGGCAGCAATGTGTTCAGCCATAGTAAGAAGCATGTTGCAGTGCATCTCAGCAGTAGCCAGTGCAATATCAGCATGAAGGGGAGGGAAGCTCAGGCAAGTGCATACAGGGAGCAGTCCTACTGCAGTAGCCTTCAGCAGAGGCAGCAGGTGTGCATCAGCTCATGCATTGCTTTACAGTATATCCTAGCAGGAAGTGTAGTAGTCAGTGCATTGGCTCGTGTAGCCAACAGCAAGGGGGAGGTTCCGTAACAAGGCTCGGGCACCAGAGGGCAATTGCACACAACAATGTGTGCAATGCGATGGCAGTGAGGGAGCACAACAATGTATGCATCAACCATTGAAGAGCAGCCCTACAACAATACAGCAAGGGTACAGCAAGAGAGAGCACCTGCAGAGCAATGTGTAGCTCGAGCACATAATTGTGCAGAGAAATCCAGCAACTGTGCAGTCTCAACTCATTGTACCACAAGGTATTAACCGAGCCAAGAGCAGTTTAGTATCAGTATGTTAACAGCACAGTATCAAGTATCAGGTATCGATATCCTTTCAGCAAGTTTCACTGCATCAGTATCAGTCCAGTTCATATCAGTTTTAGGTATCCACATCAGTCTTGTTAGTTATTAGTGTCAGTATTAGTTAGTTATCAAGGTGTAGGTATAGATGAATAGTTAGTTAGTTGATCAGTGTATCAGTAGATATCAGTCCAGTTAGTTAAGGATTTTGGTTAGTAGCAGATAGGTTAGTATATTAGTCAGTTACTTGAGGTATTGGTAAGTTTATATATGTAGTAGTGATATACTTTACTAATATATAGTTAGCTATAGGTATATGTATATATATAATTATGATATTGTGTAGTTAGTATATATAGATAAATATACTAATTGTAATATTGGTTAGTAGTTAGTAATATACTGGTTTATATATATAGTTAGCTATATGTATTTATAGTTTGGTATTTACTAGCATATAGGGTATTGGGGGTTAGTGTGTTATAGTTATTTGTTATGAGTTTTGAATTACCTCGGGATACCAAGGTAATATCAAGGTTTGGGTCGATACTGAAGGTATTGGGTTTGAGTATCGGGATAGGTGTGAGGTAGTACGATACACATTGGTGCAAGGCCAAGGTATCCATATTTTATTGATTAGTTAGATACTATATACATTGACTTGTATATCTATACAAATTACTATTTTCTTATATTAAACTTGCGTATCTTAGGATACGATATTTTGATGTATTTCATAGTATCTTAGATTAGTTAGTGTAGCTTAGTTTCTTAGTGTATCGACTTAGTATCTTAGTATTAGACTTTTGCAACTTAGAATTAATCGGTTTAACTTAGAAATAGCTTTGTGACCTAGATGTTGACTAATTTAACTTAATTTTATTCCAATACCTTGTATTAATACAATATTCTATATATAGGTCTGTGTGATACCAGTTCGGACATAGTTTGACATTCATTGTTCTGGACGGCAGGCGAGTACATTCTCTGATAGTTTCCATTATTTGATAATTACTATAATGCAAGTATTTAGAAATATTTTACATGACTCTTTACATATTAGTACACGGACTAGTATACACGTAGATCTGTCATGGGATGTTATATATATTGTTCATTGTTCCTTGTGTTCTCAATGTTTAACTTAGATAATGTTTAAATGTTCAATATTCAGTGTTCAATGTTTAACTTAGACAATGTTTAACTTAGACAATGTTCAATGTTTAATGTTCAAGATTTATTGTTTACATTGCCTTGAGTATCTTGTATCATAACGTGTCATGGTTGGATCCATTGTACTAGTTGGGGGAAAGGGGAAGTGTTAGTTAGATATGTGATCAAATCCTAGACAATGTTCAATGTTTAACTTAGACAATGTTTATCCAATGTTAAAGTAGACAATGTTCACCCAAGCCAATCACATATCTAACTAGTATTTCAATCACTTAGCATAGTTACAGTTCCTCACCACATTCTAGTTTATTGCTTCATTCTATTGTCTTATTCAATTCATCGTGATCAGTGTATACCATATTGTTCATTGTTTACTTGTTTCCTCTACCATAGTTGATATTGTTCATAGTTTCTCATCTTTTATTATATTCTCTATTTCTGTTTATAGTTATTATCCATTAATTGGAACTGTTATTTGGTTGTACTTTGCTCCATTACTGACTGAAAAACATTTTTTAGATGAATGGTTAGAGAGGATGTGTCCCACTTACTACTGACCGACAGATGGAGTGTCACCTGAGGATCTAGTGCCAGTTACTGAGGCCATTTAGATTTCCTTATCTTGTTGTAGTTATTTCTATTTAGATTGTTGATTATATTATTGTTTTGAGATCTGGATTTGTGTTTAGATTTGAGCTGGACATGTGATGTATTGAGACTTATATTTTTATTCTTTCTATTACATATTGTGCTTACATCTTCCTTTAGTTTTATATGTGATTGAGTATCAATTTGGAGTTGAGTTGGCATGACAGTATTTTATATACATTGTGTGAGATATTAGATAGTATAATAGACCAAGACAACGTTCTACTGCCGATGCTGTGGCGTAGGCTGGACGTACCCACGTACTCGTGTCCCTATACCGGGTGCGGGTCATGACATAATATCCTCAATTCATCGTTAGAATATACTGACATTGCGACCATAGCTGGGGTTGGCTTGCTTCTTCTGCCCTCCTTGGCTTCTTTCGGTTGGACTCATGTCTTACTATATTGGCAGAGGTGTGTGAAAGTTCTTCGTCAGTAGCCCGTCGAGGCTACCATCTTTGAGTTCACGGTGGGACCGCTTGGAGCCTGTCAAAGATAGAAGGTCACACAAAAATAATGTGATATTTTAAGCAGTGGTACCAAATCAGAATCTGATGGCAGCAAGTTAGGCGAGAGCCCACAGTCCCTAGATCATGAAGAATTTTCCTTTAACGATTGAGCTTCTCTCGAAGGATCACTTTTCGTCATCCAAATACTGGAATTTTGACTGACATCAGGGCAGGCAACATATCTTCTTGTCGCCTTATCATTTATAAATGTATTATAGTAGCACGACTACCCCCAGATACACTATAGCTTTTAATGGGCCACCAATTGGCACGGGATTGTCTACCCCTGGAGGATTGGTTATCCTTTGTAAGTTGGTCAACTTCAGGAGCCCCAATAGAAGTTTTATGTAATAGTTCAGGCTCTAGGGGAATACTTTCTTCACACTCAAGTGCTATGCTAGAAAGATACCACCTACTGTTGGGGTTGCAAGCCTGTTTTAACATTGATAATATCGCCTTTGCCTCGCGGGAAGAAGCTCCCATAGTAATGACTCAAGCAATTTTCTTCAAATTGTCGCCTTGTCGTAACCTATTGACGGCTTGGGGTTCGACTGTATCTTTGCTCAAGATATAATCCACATATTCGTAAATGTTAAGGGCCTCGATATGCCCTATAATCTTCTCATATGAGTGAATTATGCATCCTTGTTGGCAGGATCATCACTATTGTTGATGAAGCAAGTTTGGTAAGGAAGCTCGTTATGGCGAGGTGCATTGTGCGGATCGACAGTGACCTGAGAGATCATCCCTCAAACTTTTGTTGATCAAATCTTATAATTAGGGCATTGATCAAATCTATCCATATGTATCATGGCATACAATGACACGAACTCTACGTATCCAATTATGGATACTAGGACACAAACAAAAATCAAAATAGACACCAAATTTTCCTTGGGAACAACACACAAATACTTGGTGGACACGAATTCATAATTCTACCAAATTGCCTCTAAAAACACATAGATCTATTAGAAAAAGTGTCTCTACCACCTAGTTCACCACCTATGAGATTGGATCTGACTATTAGCAGGTTCCTATAGGTTCAATTTGGGTTTCTAACATATAATATTGTTAGGAAAAATGAATTTACCTATTTGAAGTTGTGTCTCAATGAAACTCAACCAATTGGACATAATGAGGGTGAATTAGACACGATCCTCCTAGTTTGGCTCCTCTCCAATACTTCTCCTTGTGCTCTAATGCTCTAGGCCTCCATGGGAAGGGAAATTGGGTGGAAATTAAGTGGTTGGAAGTAAAATTTGGTTGGAATTGGGGTGGCTTGGTGGAGAAGAAGCATGGGAGAAGAAGAAGTAATTTTATAGGAAAAATGAATGGAAATACTTGCATAAGGGGAACGACCACTACTATGGGTGGTTGGAGTATGGAATAATTACAAGTTTGCCCCTCCTCTTCCTAATTTGAATTCTAGATCTAGTATGAATAAAATATTCTAGTTATGGAGGAAACCTAATTATTTATGGGAGGTATCTAACTAACTAATATGAAATATTCTATCCATGACAACTAAATACTAATTAATTCTAACTAACCACTTAATTAAATATACTATATAATTAACAACCAAGAGAGAAAATGACAAAAATATCCATAGTGCTAATTTTAGGTGGTAAAAAGTTTATCCCCTTAAAATAACTTTTTCTTCGAAATTAAAGACCTAAAAATAAAAAATAAAAAAAGATACCTCATGGCTCAAAAAGATCAGGATATCACTGGCGAAACTCATCTTCCCTCTTCCAGGTAGATTCATCTGGAGAGTGATGCCTCCACGCGACATGAACAAAGGGAATCATATGGTTATACAATACTTTCTCCCTGCGATTCACAATCTGCACAGGCTGCTTCGGATAACTGAGACTCGGTCCCACCTCAATCTCTGAGTGGTCCAATACATGGCTAGGATCTGCCACGTAATGTCTCATCTGAGACACATGGAACACGTTGTGCACTCCAACCAATATAGGTGGTAAGTCTAGTTGGTAGGCCACAACACCGACCTTCTCAAGAATATCGAAAGGTCTGATGAACCTTGGACTAAGCTTCCCGCCTCGACTGAAATGAATTATGCCCCGTATCAGAGAAATCCTCAGGAACACCAAATGCCAACCTAAAACCAAAATAAAACCTTAACACATAATCTACAAGCACAAACAATCACAAAACAAAAAAAAAATCTATAACTCAAACTCTAACGGTCTTCGATGGTTATCAGCCTAATGCCTCTGCCTTTCTTGTGCCACACGAAGCCTCTCTCTGATTTGCTTCACCTTCTCCGCAGCATCCACTACCATCTCAGGTCCCAATAAAGCTTTCTCACCTACGTCATCCCAAGATAATAGAGTACGACATCTTCGACCATACAAAGCCTCAAATGGTGTCATTTCTATACTGGCCTGGTAGCTGTTGTTGTATGCAAACTCTACCAAATAGAGATGATCCTCCTACGAGCCCCCAAAATCTAATACATAGGTACACAGTATATTCTCGAGGGTGGTAAGCAGTACTAAACTTGAGTTGAGTACCCAAGCTAGCCTGTAAACTCCTTAGGAAATGGGATATAGATCTGCTATTCCGATCTGAGACTGTAACTTGAACCCCATGAAACCTGACGATTTGCCTCACATACAACTCAGCAAGCTTCTCCGTAGTCAAATCCACCTTGAATGGAAAAAAGTGGGCCAATTTGGTCAACCTATCAATGATGACCCAAATTGCGTCTTTTTCTCCTAGAGAACGTGGAAGTCCGAAAACAAAATCCATACTGATATCTTCCTATTTTCATTCTGGAATCGGTAATGTCTGAAGCAACCCTCTTGGCCTTTGCCTCTTTGCCTTTTCCTACTGATACACCAGGCATCTGGAAATAAAGTGTGCCACCTCTTGCTTTATGCCATACTATCACATGTGATCTCTCAGATCCTTATACATCTTATTAGCTCCAAGATGCATAGAATACTGAGAATGAGATATGCTTCATGCAAAACCTACTTCCATAGATCAACACTCTGTACACAAAACTTAGCGCCGTGCCTCAATGAACCATCATCTACAATGGTGAAATTATCTAAAAATTCGGCATGCACTTGAGCTCTGATACTCCCCAGACTCACATCATGATATTGCGTCTCCTTGATCTTATCCATCAATCCAGACTGAATCCGCAAGCCCATTATATTTATCTCAACCACCGAAACTATAACCTCTATCTCCAAATGTCATGCCCCAGTTCCAAAATATATGGAACTCAGCCACGTGGCATTGGCCAGCAGGTACACTCCAATAGGAATCCCAATCTAGTGGGCCCGTTAGAGTGCACCTAGGCTGTATGAAACAATGATATATCTCCACTAACATAAGAAATGAAACACATAGAGAGGCAAGTCTACTAATGTGCAAAAACGAAATAAGTTTGGAAATATATCATACTACAAACCGAAAAGAGTCACGCGGGGACAAACCCGATAATACAAGTACTGAATGAAAGGAAGTACAATAAGATAACTAGAACCAATATCATCTAACTAGATAAAGATACCGAATCCAAGATGAATTCGCTACCAGATATCAGGTGAAGTCCTCGGGAAGGATCTCGTCCTTTGCGGCTACTCCTACTCTTGGATGTACTCTATGTTCGTACTCCTCCGGGTAATCCTTCTCGCTTATGCCTGGAAGGGAACTAGGTCCTCAGAGGGACATAATAAGGTACAAAAAATAACATGCCAAAGTGTAACATAAAATGAACTATATGATATGCCAGGTGTAATCTAGAATAACCGCCTGAGTGAGACACAACCTGAAGAAAATGTTCAACACGTAGGTTGTCCAAAAATAAATATAAATATAATATAAATATTCGGAGCTCCAAACACAAAATCTTCCGGTACGTAGAGAAGACCCATAGCTCCAGACACGAAATCTCCCGATAAGTAGATAGTAAATACGTAAAATAGTAATATGTGCGTAGTAACCTAAATGCCTAGTAACTGTCCTCCCCGCCCATATGACCTCGTGAATCATATCTACAATGCGCTTGGACAGATCCTCTAACTAAGATAGTCAAGTTATAATAAATCATAAAATATAAGACAAAGCTCCTAGAACCACATAGTGTTCGGTCACTCTAACAACCTCAATTACGGAAGTCTGCCTAGATGAAAGTATATGACAAGTATATTATGGTCCCGACATACCAAGTTAGGCACGACAATAATCTCCAGATACTAATCACTAACCATCGATACCAGATACTGTCGTACGTCCGCACCCAAATCTGACTCGTACGCAAGGCATCGACTAACAGTCCAAGCGGCAATGAACCACGTGACAATGGCCAGCAGCACACTTCGATGGGCATCCCATTCTAATGGACCCGACGGAGTGCACTTAAGCTGTAAAGTACAATAATAAAACCTAATCATATAACACATAAATAGTAAAACTAAATCTCATCCATATGCAACAGATATAAGAGTACATAGAGGTAATCATAACTACTAATGTGCAGAAGAGAAATAACACAAGAAATGTATCATAGTAAAAATACTAGAAGAGTCACACGGGAACAAACCCACTAGTAAAAATACTGAAATAAAGGAAAGCAGGAAGATAACTAGGAACGGTATCTGAAAGCTAGATAGTAATACAGTCCCAGGGTGAAGTCACTACCAGAGAGTCAGACGAAGTCCTCGGGAATGATGTCATCCTCTACAACTGGTCCAACTGTCGAATATGCTCCTGGTCCTTACTCCTCTGGGTAATCCTCCTCGCCTATGCCTGGAAGGGAACCAGGTCCTCAGAGGGATGTAACAAGGTAAAAAAATACAGCTTGCCAAAGTATAACGGAAAGTACAAGTGCAACGCCGGTGTAATCTAGCATAACCACCTAAGGGAGACACATTTTGAAGGCAATGTTCAACGCGTGGACTGTCCAAATAAAATCATAGCTCCGGACACGAAAATATACGGGACGTACCGCAGCTCCGGGCAAAGAGTCACACGGGTGATACAACTACTCTAGATACAGGAACACTACAGAAATAGTACATATATATATATAAGCGCGTGCAGAGGAGCCTAAACGTCTAGTAACTATCTTTCCCTTCCCAAGCTATCAATGAGTGTGCACTGAACCTAATCCTTTATCTAGTAGTCTCGTTATACTAAAGTAACTATCAACAAACGCGACCCTAAGGTCGTCCCAGATTCTGGTCATGCTGTCAGTATCAGGACATAGGAAATTTGGCAAGATGATAGTGTCTGAATGTGTCATAGGGTTATGATATACATAGGTACATAAATCAAGGTGTTGTGAATCATATATCACTCGTTACTAGACGTTACCGACGAACGTCTGCACCTGATTTTGACCCGGACGTGAAGTAACGATTCTAATCAAACACGCACATAATGCTTGTAATAAAATAATAAATATTTGGTAACTGAAATACAGGGTGGCAAGGTACACTTGCCTGAATTCGGCTGCTGAAGATGGGTCTCCGGTACAACGTCCAAGTCCGGGTCCCGTAGTACCAAGAGATGAGGCACAAGCTCAATCAATAAACTATCACAAGGCTAAAATAAGAGGTGACACACGTCTAGTATAGGCTTCAATCTCTGTTACAAATTCACATAGATACTAAGCTAGAGGGTTGACTAAGGTTGACTAACGGTATGCCACATCTAATTCAATTGATCACCGGTATAAAATTACCAGACAAAACCTCAATCTTACTATATTCATCATGATGTTCAGTAGTTCAAGCCATGACCAATCCTCAGATTTTACCCCGGTATTCACAGACGTTAACATGCATATTTAAATATCATCCTCGAAATAAATAATTATTAATTATCACAACCCTCGATTATATATAATCATTACCATTCCACAATAAAAACTACTCCGCGATTAAACTCATCATTAATTATTAGTCCTCAATCATAGATTAATAGTTTGATATCACATAATATTTCACAGTAAATTACTTGCTTCTTGATAATAAATTATAGTATTATTTTGCAATAATTTAAATCTGCTCATCAATAATAATCAATATATATAAATTAAATTGAACAACACCCAAAATTATCATACCTAGCATTCATAAACTCTACTCTCAATATTCATATTATTCCCAACCATAAAATATATATATTTTATAACATTATTTCCATAATATCAATGCATGCACATACCATCAAATGCATGTCATAAACCCTAAATATTAACTTAGGATTTTAACCATTAATTGCATATTATAACATGTATTAAACCTAAAATATCACATGCATATTTAACCCAACCCTAAAACTAACTAAATTATATAACAATATACAAAACACAAGGGGAGGGGTGAGAGTATACCTTGGCGGGTGTGGTGGTTGCTGGCCGGAGTGAGGCTCAGTGCGGGATGGAGTCGACGTTTGGTGGAGGGGCTCGGCCGAGATGGTGGAGCTTGCCGGAGTGGGGGGAGTCCGATCGACTGCTGGTGATGAAGGAAGTTGATGATAAGGATGATGATGATGAGGAAGAGGATCGTGGAGGTGGTGGTTCGAGGTGCAGCGGGTGGAGGAAGTGATAGAGAAGTCGGGGATGGTGGTGGAGCTGTGGTGGCTGGGATAGAGGAAGTACAGTCGATCGGGGTGGCTCGGCGTGGAAGTGGTGGTTTGAGGTACAGCGGGTGGAGGGGTTGCTCGGCTGTGGTGTGCTGGAGACGTCAGCGGGGTGAGGGGTTGCTCGGCCGGGTTGGATGGCCAGTCGGGTTGAGTGCAGCGGGAATGGGGTGGTTCAGGCGGTGGCTCGGGAGGGAGAGTTGGCCGGGGTCGGGTTCGGTTGGCCGGAGTAGTTGTGAGGAAGAAGAAGAAGAAGAAGAAGAAAAAAGGAAGAGAAGAAAGTTGGCTGTGGTTTTATGGAGAAGGAGGAGAGAGAGGATGGGGGTTTTCCAAGGTGTTGGGATTAGGGCCGGCATGGGTAGATGGGGAGTGATTGAGATGTTTTATAGGAGGTGGTATGAGGAATGGGTGGTAAGGATGAGATCCAAATTCAAATGGATGGCTCAGATTTTATATGGAGGAAATTGCTCATCCAAAGAAGAGAGAGGAGTGAGGTTAGACCGGTCAAGGGAGATGGGGCTTCTTTATTTGGTCTTGACCAATGAGGTGATGATACCTATTACAACATTTGTAAATAAGCCGCTTAATTTTGGGTCTTTACACAAACACATAAAATAATAGAAAAATGGTGTAGGAAGTGGTGTTTAATGTTTTGTAGGGTGAGGGGGTATTGTATGTTTTGTATGGGCTTAATTTATGAGAGATTGGGTTAAATTGGGGTCAAGTTGGGATTAGTTAAAGTAGGTATCCCAATTTAATTAAAATAAAATATTATTTGCTCTAAAATTAAATGGGGGCACATGGGGTCTCAATTTGGAGTGACACAAAGGTCATAAAAGGTGTAGGCTTGGTGTCAACCTTGGACCCTTTAATTGGTACGGCTAAACGGGTTGAGTTTGTGTCTCAAAATGGATGGCAACGACAAAGGTGCGCGACACAGGATTGAAGAATGGGTTTCGGATACGGGAAGTTGTACAATTAAATTAGAGCATAATGGATTATGATTGTGAGTGACAAAAAAGTCCAGCGCCTAGGTTGGCGTGTCAAGTCAATAGTGCAACAATTAGTTGGAAATTATGGGCTATTGTTGCGCTTTGAATATTGCAACAACGGTAGGGTGCACCAAGGGTTTAATTAAAGAATCAGACATCTGCAACCTTAATTCTAAACCTCAATTATCAGATGCTAAACCAAAATTTTTTAACCCAAAACCAGTCTATCCATAAAAATAAATGAGGGGGTTTATATCCTTCCCAACTTAGAAAAATTTTATCCTCAAAATTAAAAGTATAGCACGATAATAGCTACGAGAATTTAAAAGTAAACTGGTAATTGAATGCGGTACGTAAATTTGTACCTTGGTCCTCAAATAAATACGGGAACCGCTGCCGAATAGAATCCTCGTACTCCCAGGTAGACTCGCCTGGCGAATGATGCTTCCATGCAACTCTGACCAGTCGAAAAGTCTGACCTCTCAAAGCCTTCTCACTGCGATTGAGTATTCCCACTGGCTGCTCTGCATACGATAAACTGGGTCCGACTGTAATCGCTGAATGATCCAGTATGTCGCTAGGTCTGCCACGTATCTCCTCAACTGCGATACGTGAAATACGTCGTGTACTCCTTCTAATGATGGAGGCAATACAAAACGATAAGCTACTTTGCCAACTCGTTCCAAGATATCAAAAGATCCGATGTACCTCGGACTCAGCTTGACTCTGCCCCCAAATCTGATGGTACCACGAATAGGCAATATATTCAAAATACATGGTCACACTCTTTGAACTCCAAATGGTCTGCGGTGCGCATCTGCCCAATGCTTCTATCTATCATGTGCTGCACGCAGGTGGCTCTGAATCTGCTTTACTTTCTCCACTGTCTGTGTCACCAACTCTGGACCAAGTATCTGACGCTCTCCCACGTTACTCTAATATACCGGTGACCTATACTTCCTGCCGTACAGTGCTTCATAATATGCCATCTGTATGCTGGCCTGGTAGCTGTTATTGTAGGAGAATTCTACCAAGTATAGATGGTCCTCCCAAGATCCTCCAAAGTTGATCATGCACGCTCTCAACATATCCTCTAGTATCTGAATCATGCGCTCTGACTGGCTATCAGTCTATGGATGATATGCAGTACTGAACTTGAGATGAGTTCCTAGGCTCTCCTG
Source organism: Iris macrosiphon (assembly GCA_036927795.1). NCBI lineage: Eukaryota > Viridiplantae > Streptophyta > Magnoliopsida > Asparagales > Iridaceae > Iris > Iris macrosiphon. The sequence continues at coordinate 71,922,001 of JAYESA010000012.1, forward strand.
CATACTCTGCCAAAAGTATGACGTGAATCTGGAATCACAATCCGATATAATACTGACATGCACTCCATATAGTTGTACAATCTGCCTTATATACATATCAACTAATATCTCCGTGGACTGCCCAACTCTGAAGGTCAAGAAATGTGTAGACTTGGTGAGTCGGTCTACGACAACCCAAACTGCATCCTTCCTGCTAGGGCTCCTCCAAAATCCTATGACGAAGTCCATGGTAATGTGTTCCCACTTCCACTCGGGAATGGGAAGTGGCTGCAATAGTCCGGCAGTCCTCTGATGTTCAGCCTTGACTTGCTGAAAGACCAAATATCACACCACGAATCTCGCAATCTCCCCTTTTATTCCATGCCACCAGTAGTATTGTCTCAAATCTCGGTATATCTTTGTACCCCCGTGATCAATAAAATAAATCGAGCTATGAGCCTCAGTCATCAACTCTTGGCGTATCTTGCCACTCGAAACGTATAGGCAATCTCCATACCTCAATGATCCGTCTTCATGAATCCTGAGTTTCGTCTGCATGCCGGCCTCTGTCCTCTCTCGCAGTCGTCAGAATCTCGCATATGTAGGCAGGGCTGCCTTGATCCTCTCAACCAAGGTAGACTGAACCTCGAGACTGGCCATCTGTCCATCCATGCCTGGCAATACAATCTCTATCCCAAGCTCCTGAAGATCCTCTAACAATTGCCGCTGAGTCGTCAAAAAGTATGCCATGCGCTTTCTGCTTAAGGCATCTGCTACTACATTCGCCTTTTCAGGGTGGTACTGCAACTCTATATCATAGTCTGTCATCAACTATCACCATCATCTATGTCTCATGTTGAGCTCCTTCTGAGTGTAGACATACTTCAGACTTTTGTGATTTGTGTAAATCTTAACACGCTCTCCATAAAGGTAGTGCCTCCATAGCTTTAGTGCAAATATCACTACAATTAGCTCTATATCATGCTTTGGATAGTTCTTCTCATGAACTCTCAGCTGTCTCGATGCGTAGGCTATTACCTTGCCATGTTGCATCAGTACACATCCTAATCCGCTCCCAAATGCATCACTGTACACTACAAATCCTTCCGATCCTGAAGGAAGTATCAAAATTATTGCTGATGTCAGATCTTCTTCAGCTCATCGAAAGCCGTCTGACATTCCTCGGTCCAGATAAGCTCCTCGCCTTTATGCGTCAGTCGCGTCATAGGCGCAACAATCCTCGAAATTTTTTCTACGAACCTCCGATAATATCCGACAAGTCCGAAAAAGCTCCTAATCTCTGTAACTGATGTAGGGGTAGGCCATGTCTCTACTGCAGCGATCTTCTTCGGGTCAACTGATAGTCCATCTCTGGGGATTATGTATCCTAGGAATGGTACTCTATCCAAGCAGAACTCACATTTGCTGAGCTTGGCGTACAGCCTCTCCTGCCTCAGCGTCTCCAACACGATCCTGAGATGTCTCTCGTGTTGCTCCTAGCTCTTGGAATATACCAAGATGTCATCAATGAACACCACCACGAACTTATCTAAGTATTGGTAGAAAATATTATTCAACAGACTCATAAATACTGCTGGTGCATTGGTTAAACCAAACGGCATAACTAAAAACTCATAGTGCCCATACTTTCTCCGAAAAGTCGTCTTCGAAATGTCCTCTCTCTGTACCTTGATATGATGATAGCCGGATCTGAGATCGATCTTTGAGAATACACATGCGCTACTAAACTGGTCAAATAAATCATTGATACATGGCAGTGGGTACTTGTTCTTTATTATTATAGCATTTAATGCCCTAGAATCGATACACAAGCGTACCGTCCCGTCCTTCTTTGGCACAAATAAGATAGGTGCTCCCTATGGAGAAATACTAGCCCGAATGAAACCCTTGTCTAAAAGATCATCTACTTGGACTTTCAAATCAACCAACTCCTTCGGTGCTAGTCTGTAGACGGGGGAAGTAACTGGCTCAGTTTCGGAAGTCAACTCTATAGTGAACTCTATTTCTTTGTCAGGTGGCAGGCCTAGGAGATCCTATGAAAACACATCCTCAAACTCTGATATAAAGTAAGGGTACATTGGTTCACCTTCTGTAATATGTGTCGCTAAGGTAGGTTGGACACCATGCTCTCAGACTCCCCGAAGAAACTCAAACTCCAGGTGATCTGGGGGTCTAAAAATGATGCAACCATGGCGACAATCTAGCATTGCGTGGTATTGGCTCAACCAATCCATGCCTAGGACAATGTCATAGTCCGGCATGGAGAAGACCAGAAATTGGGCACACATCTATCACCCGCAAATAACTACTGAACAAGATCTACAAGTGTCGCTAATTGGTACTATTCCACCTCCCGTAAGAATCCTCTTAATCTTCGGAAGGGGTGAAGTTGCTATTCTATGGGTGGCCACGAAACTAGAAGCTATGAAAGAGTGTGTGGCACCAGAATCAAATAAGACTACTGTTGGTAATGAAGCTACTAAGATAGTACCTGCGATCATTTCTCCGGCTATCTTCGCCTCCTCTATAGTCATCGCATAGGCCTGACCATGCCTCGGTGTTGGCGCCCTCGACTGCTATCGAGCCTGTTGGAATCGATCTGCCTGTGGGACCAAGGGTGGCCTCTTCTGGTTTCCTCTTGGTGCTGGTGGTCATAGTACTCCAGCTCCTGTGTAAGGCAGCCACCGTCCGAGAGGCTGCTGATAAGGCCTCTGTGCTGGCAGGGCTAGCCGATGAACCATCTGTACTGGAGCCCTCTGATCTGGGCAATCTCGGACTACGTGCTGGTCTGACCCACATCTCAGACAAGCGCCCAGCCTCCATCGACAGTCCCTCAATAAATGTCCCTTCTTGCCGCAGTAATGGCATATGGGAATAACTGCTCCCTACAAGGGTGCTGCTCTCTGCTGTTGCTGCTGCTGTACCAGTGGATGCTTCACAGGTCCTCCCTATGGGGCTCGAACTGATGATGAAGATACACGGGAGTGCTTCAGGCTGGTCTCCATCTCGTTGATGTGGTCCTGGCGTCGTGCTGCTAATAACACCTCAGAGTAGGAGGTGGGGCAATAGACCCAATAAATCTCTGCGCCTCAAAACTCAGGCCTTCATAGAACTTCTCAGCCTTTGTCTCCTTGGTCGAGATCAAGTACGGTACAAATTTGCTTAGGCAGAGGAACTCAGCATTGTACTCCTCTATAGTCATACTACCCTGCCTGATTTTCTGGAATCTATCCCGAAGTTCTTCTCGGGCAGTGGATGGTATCTACATCTCCTGGAAGAGTCTAGAGAACTTTTCCCATGTGACCCGGTCTGGTCCCAAATGCTCCTCCTCTAAGAGCCACCAGTGATGAGCGTTGCCAGTAAGCTGCATCCTGATGGCAGTCATCCATCTATGTCGAGGGAGATCGGTAGCCTCTAGCTGGTGCTGAATGCTGGTGAGCTATGTATGAACCTTCGTTGGCTCTTTCGTGCCAGCAAAAGGAAGTGGTATCATACGACAAAATTCTATGACAGACCCCATCGTCGACTGGCATGCTGGTGGTAACACCTGTCCCAAGGCTGTTATAATACTCTCTCTCAAGGTCTCAGCCTGGCGCTGCTGGGCCTGCTGCTAAGCCTGCTACTGGATTTGCTGCTGGGCCTGCATCATCGCGTAGACCATATGAAACATCTGAGTTCCGTCCATGGGTTGTCCTGTGGGGAAAGGCATATGTGGCATCTGCGGAGGGAATAGAGGTGGTGGGGGCAACTGCTGCTCCTCCTGACTCGGGGTCCTCTGGTCCTCATGACCTGCCTAATACGGAGTCTGGTATCCGTCCGAAGGCACCTCTAGCTGCCCAGATGACTGTCCCTGGGGAGCTGGAGTCAACAGAAGAACAAGCCCTATTTTCGGTTCCCCGGTTGATCCTGCATCATGGGGAACATCGCCCGGCTGTGCGACACGTCCGCTACGGAGATTCATAACTCTGAAAGAAGACATGATTTAGATCAATGTTTAAGAATTTAAACAAGATGCAATTGGGAAAAGAAAACGATATAGAGGTATCATGTGAAGGATTCAAATATGTAGATGAGATTCATAATATCTATTCCTAATTTGCAGGCTCGCTTGGCACAGTCAGGTGACCAAGATGATTTAAATCGGACCTGCATGGTCCACCATAAAAACCTTATCATGCCCCAGTTCCAAATATAAAGAATCGAGCCACGTGACAATGGCCAGCAGCATACTTCGATGGGCATCCCATTCTAATGGATCCGACGGAGTGCACTTAAGCTGTAAAGTACAATGATAAAACCCAGTCACATAACACATAAACAGTAAAACTAAATCTTATCCACAGACAACAGATATAAGAGCACATAGAGGTAATCATAACTGCTAATGTGCATAAAAGAAATAACACGAGAAATGTATCATAGTATAAATACTAGAAGAGTCTTATGGGAACAAACCCGCTAGTACAAATACTGAAATAAAGAAAAACAGGAAGATAACTAGGAACGGTATCTGAAAGCTAGATAGTAATACCGTCCCAGGGTAAAGTCACTACCAGAGAGTCAGACGAAGTCCTCGGGAATGATATCGTCCTCTGTAACTGGTCCAACAATCGGATATGCTCCTAGTCTATACTCCTCTGGGTAATCCTCCTCGCCTATGCCTGGAAGGGAAACATGTCCTCAAAGGGACGTAACAAGGTACAAAATACAGCATGCCAAAGCATAACTGAAAGTACAAGTGCAACGCAGGTGTAATCTAGCATAACCACCTAAGTGAGACACAGTTTGAAGATAATTTTCGACGCGTGGGCTGTCCAAAATAAAATCGTAGATCCGGACACGAAAACAAATAGGATGTACCGCAGTTCCGGGCAAAGAGTCACACGGTTGATATAACTACTCTTGATACATGAACACTATAGAAATAGTATATATACATATATAAGCGTGTGCAAAGGAGCCCAAACGTCTAGTAACTGTCTTCCCCTTCCCAAGCTATCAACGAGTGTGCGCTAAACCTGATCCTCTATCTAGTAGTCTCGTCATACTAAAGTAACTATCAACAAACGCGACCCTAAGGTCATCCCAGATTCCGGTCATGCTATCAGTATCAGGATACAGGAAATCTGGCATGATGACAGTGTCTAAATATGTCCTAGGGTTATGATATACAGAGGTACGTACATCAAGGTGTTGTAAATCATCTATCACTCGTTATAAGACGTTACCGACGAACATCTGCACCCGGTTGTAACCCAGACACGAAGTAACAATTCTAATCAAATACACGCATAATGCATGTAATAAAACAATAAATATCTGGTAACTGAAATACAGGGTGGCAAGGTACACTTGCCTGGATCCGGCTGCTGAAGATGGGTCTCCGGTACAACGTCTAAGTCCGCGGGTCCCGTAGTACCTAGAGATGAGGCACAAGCTCAATAAATAGACTATCACGAGGCTAAAATAAGAGGTGACACACGTCTAGTATAGGCTTCAATCTCTGTTACAAATTCACATAGACACTAAGCTAGAGGGTTGACCAAGGTTGACTAATGGTATGCCATATCTAATTTAATTGATTACCTGTATAAAAATACCAGACAAAACCTCAATCTTACTATGTTCATCACGACGTTCAGTAGTTCAAGCTACGATCAATCCTCTATTTTACTCCGGTATTCACAAACGTTAACATGCACATTTAAATATCATCCTCAAAATAAATAATTATTAATTATCACAACCCTCGATTATATACAATCATTACCATTCCACAATAAAAACTACTCCTCGATTAAACTAATTATTAATTATTAGTCCTCAATCACAGATTAATGGTTTGATATCACACACCATTTCACTGTAAATCACTTGCTCTTTGATGATAAATCATAGTATCATTTCACAATAATTTAAATCTGCTCATCAACAATAATCAATATGCATAAATTAAATTGAATAACACCCTAAATTATTATACCTAGCATTCATAAACTCTACTCTCAATATTCATATTATTCCCAACCATCAAATATATATATTTTATAAAATTATTTCCATAATATCAATGCATGCACATACCATCAAATACATGTAATAAACCCTAAATATTAACTTAGGCTTTTAGCCATTAATTGTATATTCTAACATGTATTAAACCTAAAATCGCACATGCATATTTAACCCAACCCTAAAACTAACTAAACTATATAACAATATACAAAACACAAGGGGAGGGGTGAGAGTATACCCTGGCGACGTGTGGTGGTTGCTGGCCGGAGTAAGGCTCGGTGCGGGATGGAGTCGACGTTGGGTGGAGGGGCTCGACCGAGGTGGTGGAGCTCGCCAGAGTGGGGGGGAGGGAGGCCGGTCGGCTGGTGGTGATGATGAAGGAAGTTGATGAAGAGGATGATGATGATGAGGGGGAGGATCGTGGAGGTGGTGGTTCGAGGTATAGCGGGTGGAGGAAGTGATGCAGAAGTCGGGGATGGTGGTGGAGCTGTGGTGGCAGGGATGGAGGAATTATAGTCGGTCGGGGTGGCTCAGTGTGGAGGTGGTGGTTCGAGGTACAACGGGTGGAGGGGTTGATCGGCCGTGGTGGTGCTGGAGATGTTAGCGAGGTAAGGGGTTGCTCGGCAGGGTTGGATGGCCGGTCGGGTTGAGTGCAGCGGGAATGGGGTGGTTCGGGCGATGGCTCAGGAGGGAGAGTTGGCCGGGGTCTGGTTGGCCGAGTAGTTGTGAGGAAGAAGAAGAAGAAGAAGAAGAAGAAGAAAAAGGGAAGAGAAGAAAGTTGGTTGTAGTTTTATGGAGAAGGAGGAGAGATAGGATGGGGGGTTTTCCAAGGTGTTGGGATTAGGGCCAGCATAGGGAGATGGGGAGTGATGGAGATGTTTTATAGGAGGTGGTGTGAGGAATGGGTGGTAAGGATGAGCTCCAAATTCAAATGGATGGCTCAGATTTCATATGGAGGAAATTGCTCATCCAAAGAAGAGAGAGGAGTGAGGTTGGACCAGTTAAGGGAGAGGGGGCTTCTTCCTTTGGTCTTGACCAATGAGGTGATGACACCTATTACAACATTTGCAAATAAGCCCCTTAATTTTGGATATTTGCATAAACACATAAAATGATGGAAAAATGGTATGGGAAGTGGTGTTTGGTGTTTTGTAGGATGAGGGGGTGTTGTGTATTTTGCATGGGCTTAATTAATGGAGTATTGGGTTAAATTGGGGTCAAGATAGGATTTGTCAAAGTAGGTATCCCAATTTAATTAAAATAAAATGTCATGTGCTCTTAAATTAAATGGGGGCATATGAGGTCTCAATTTGGAGTGACACACAGGTCATGAAAGGTGTAGGCTTGGTGTCAGCCTTGGACCCTTTAATTGGTCCGGCTAAATGGGTTGAATTTATGTCTCAAAATTGACGGCAAAGACAAAGGTGCGCGACATTGTATAAACCCCCTCGACCAAAATTAGGCCTACTTGGCTTAGATAGAGAGACTAGGGCTAGTTTGAATCCAAATAGAAATAGAACACTGTATTTTAATTGATTTTTTTACAATATTTATATCACTTGGTGCACCTTACCGTTGCTTCGATAAATGGAGCACTACACTAGCCATTGCCTTCCTACAAATTTTACACCATTGTCCTAGACGTGCAAGTCATCTATTCGAACCTTTATGCAACTTATAATTATGCTCTCTTGTGCTATATTTTAGTCGCACAATATTCGTCGTAGACGTTTATATTTAATTCTAAATAAATTTAACTTTGTATCTGTGTGCATTCCAATCGAAATTGGAGACACAATCTTGACCCATTTTGTGTAACCCAATTTATGATAATACTCTATCTTGAGTCCCCTATGTCCATGATACTTGTGTCTCACCTAATTTTCATCTCATGTACTTCTAATTAATTCAAGAACACCATTTGCATTAATTTTAATTAAATTAATCTAATTTCTATCTTTGTGTAATTTTCTAATTGTTGGGCGCTTTTATGCAAAGTGCATTGAGGTATCTACGTCAATGGACACAACACATAAAGAAACCCATTTTTGCCTTCATATGAATTCTTTCTATGATTTTGGGAGTGTGTAGCATCAACATCACCCCCCCTCATCAATTCCTAGCCATGTATTTCAAACCATGCAATCCTAGCCCTCCAAACATCTCCATGTGAAGCCAAGGCCCCTTTCCAAGGATGTTGACCAAGGCCTAACTACCTAGGTCAAAACCCAAACCTATTTCTACATACATACATACATACATACATACATACATACATACATATATATATATATATAATTTTCTCTTTGTTTTCATTCAACAAAATATTACCAAAACCTAAACCACCTAGCCGACATCTCAACCCCTCTCCCTTCCCTGTTCACCATCTCCTACCTCCCTACTGACGGAGCAGCCTCACCGGAAGCCGCCTGAGCACGTTGAGAGCCACCCCAACCCGTTGAACCGCCGCTGCCCGCCACCAGTCTCCACCACCCTCTTTATCTTCCCTGTCCATCCTTCCTACTAGCCTGAGCACATTTATACCACCATTACCACTATCACCTCCCCTGCCAATGACTGCAGACCCGCCGGCCGAGACCAGACCCCGCCATCCACGCCTGAGCCCACTGTCACCACCGCCAGTAACGCCACCAACACCACCATTAACACCACCGTCATCGCCGAGCCACGACCTCTACTCTCTTCCATGTCCTCCTTTCTCCGCCGGAGTCGACGACAACAGCAATCGACTCTCCTTGACTTCACCTCCGCCTGAATGCTCCCTGCCACCACCCATCACCACTATTAACCTCCGGCCATCCCGACCTCCTGAAACCACCGCTCACCACCACCCCCTGTCCTCTTCTTCCTTCCTGTCATCCTCCTCCGCCTCCATTAACGTCGGAGCAACCATCATCACCACCGCCTGACCTCCACCATTCCCTCGACTCGCCCAGAGCACCACCACCCCTCTCCCTACTCTCTCCTCCTCCTCCTCGACCACAACCTCCCCTCGTCGACTCCCTCTCCACTCTCCTCCTCCTCGAGCCGCCTGAGTCCTGGCCGAAGCAGCAACTTACCGTTATCCTCATCATCATTCCCATCTTCATAATCACAACCTACACCATTATCTCATCACTATCATCATCCTAATCATCCCTTAATCATCATCATCCTCACCTTAATCCCCTTCATCAATCATCATCATCATCATCCCCATCATCATTCCCATCATCACCTTAATCACCATTATCATTCCTTTCATCATTAATATCCTCATCACCAATGATCACCCTTATCATCATCATCATTACCCTCATCATAGCTATCATCATCACCATCATTATTACCCTCATCATCACAATCATCAATACCCTTGTCATCAATATCGATACCATCGTCGTCATCGTGGACCCGTCAACCTCGCCAAAGATGACCTGCAGCAGTCCCCCCCTGATCCTCGTGCTGTGCATGCTAAACCCAAGGTTCGAACCTGTCCCTCTTCTTTCATTTTATGTGTGCTTGTGATTAGTATTGCTTCATGGTTCAGTTTAGTTCAGACCGTGTCGGTTTACCTAAAGACAGTGTGCGTGTGTGTAGGATAATTAATTGGTGCATATACATTGTGTGGTAATTAATGCTAGTACTAGGTATGACTGTATTATAGATGTTGAGTGACCTAAGTGTTAGTAGTGGATACCCTATATTGGCATTTGACCGTATGACCCATATACGTACACATATGCGTATGTATATAATATTCAGATTGGTATATATATATGTATTGTATAAGTAATTAAATGCTAAACCTAATTATGACCATATAAGTAATTATACTGTACGACCCTAGGACACCATAGATTTTCCTGCATGTTTGCAAATGACTTTGTGACCTGAATATTAGGGTATTGTCTTCCTTGTGTACATTAACATAATGTCTTAGACACATGTTAGTTGACTGTCTGGTTATTCTCAGCGTTTGAAGACGTGACACAGCATAATTAGACTCACAGTTGACCCTGTTAGTGGACCAGTGTCACCCCTAGCGTACTCTCTGAGTCCAGTATATTTATGGTTGTGTATGTGCTAGTGGAATGGCTGATGTTATATTGTATTATATTATATGTATATAGGACCTATCGGATTGTTCTGCGAGACTTCAGAAGCAGGTTATAGGCACTACGCAGCTTCCTTGTCAGGCAAGTATATCTTGCCTTGTTGTACTGTTTAAATTCAGTTATTGCTTAGTTGCATATTTTATTATTTTAATATTGTATTTAATTGTGCATGTTCGAGAAAGACTCGGGTGCAGTCAATGAAGGCATTTACGTTAGGACTTGTGTCTGACCTAGTGTCTAGTGGACGCACCTAAAGTTGTGAAGTTATCGGTATGACGCCCTAGGCCTTGACACATATCATTGCACATTACATGATGAGTTTATGTAGGGACGCGTACTTCATACTCGACTGGCCATCGGTGTGAGTAGCACGTGTGACGGTATTTAGCTTAGTTGATTATTTTTATAGAGACTTGCATTATAGTACGAGATGTCCACATCGTATTTACGACTTGTACATTTGCATTGGGGGGGAGGACGACTAGTAGGTGTATAGGACACCCACCTCCTTTATACAAATACCACGTTTTTCGGAGCGATATGGACGTATATATTTATGTAGATACTACGTTCTTTAGAGTGTTGGACGTTACTTGTAGTTTTGCTGATACCACACTCTATAGAACGTTGGACGTTATTACTTATACAGATACCATACTCCTCGGAGCTGGATGTTATTATATTGCAGAGTGCCCTTATTATGGGGGCATATGTGGCATATACTTGCCAGCTACGGCGATTGGTGAATTATGTCAACATATGTCTAGCCTATACTTTCCCATACGCACAAAGTTGTCCTCAAATTGCATTCACTTAGATGGTTAGCACACCCCCTTTATTTATTCAGTATTTACTTTATTGTATGATTTTATGTATCTTGTTATGTCCCTCTGAGGGCCTGGTCCCTTTTCAGGTGTAGATGTTCATGAGTATTCGTAGGAGCGTAGATCCGGACTTAATACTTATATTTTGAGGAGGTTTTCTCTTCGAGCCTTATTGCTTATTAATGGATGTACTTGGCTTATTTATTTTATATTCTAGTTTGGCAGTGGATTTGTTTCTACCCGACTATCATCTTTTGATACTTCGTATTAAGATTTAGTCACATAGATATTGGTTATTTATTTATTTTTAATTTCTGTGGATGAGATTTAGTTATGTCCTGTGACTTATTATAATTATATACCACTTGTGAATTATTGTTCATAATACAGCGTACACATGTGTTATGATTTTCATATATTGGAGTTGCCATATACATGCGGCTGACATGCTTACGTGTTCCTAGTCCTACGTATTTTGGGACTGGGCGTGACATATTTTTAGTGGTATCCCATGCAGGTCGAGAGCATATTGTCTCGGTTACATTACTGTACTGAGCAAGCCTGCATCTAGGATTCGAGTTTTAGGTCTCATCCACATACTTAACTTTTTCTTCTTGATTTTGTTCCAAATTATTGAACTCACTTTTCTTCCAATCTGTTCTATTTAAATAATTGCATCCTTCTTGATTCATGTGCTTCCCTAGTAGTTCCTTGAGTATAGCCTCTGCTAGAATATATGAATCCCTGTTGTTAGGATGATAATTAGGGTAATATTCTTACTAAGAATACAACTAGAATATTGACACATCACAAAGTTTAGAATACCTAATGAATCCTAGCATCCCTTACCTGTAGATTGGTTTACCATTATCCCTTGATATATTTATGAAGGACTTGAGAGTAGTATAGACACTACTAGTGTTAGTTAGAAATTTGACCGTATTGTTTGACCCTAGTATTAAGGAACAAATAGAAATTCAAGGTTGAATATTTGGACTAAACCTAACTTTCATAGCGAGATAGTATTAGAGAACAAAAAATTTAGCTCCTTGTCTTGATACTAGCAGGACAATACCTTAGGAAGCCAAGAGGAATGAATATAATATTTCTCTTGATCATACCTCGAACACAGACATTAGCATACCACCTTTTCTTAGAGAACCATGATATTATCAAAAGTCTCTCATTATAAATTTATATCTTGTTCCCCCGGAACCTTTACGTTCGCTATTTTGCGATGACTAATTATGTTTTTCTTTTCTTTCAATTCGTGCCATTTAACTCTTATGATTGTAGGCTAAATAATTTCTTTTATGTTAAAGATATATAGTTGCTAGGATTATAGTCGTAAATCTTGAATTTTAAATTTTTGTGCTTGGTAGTTAGAACTTGATAGTTTGAGTTATTCTTTTAGATTATGATTTGATGACTATTCTTTAGTTTTTAAATCACGTAATTTATGCCCATATCTCCATATAGGTTATACCTTCTTCCATCATAATCTAGCGTATTTATATTTTCTGTACTACCTTGACTTATGCCGCTATTATAGCCTAGTTTTGCTAGCTTATTCTTTTATCGAGCTTGTTCATGACATATGTGTTATTTGGGCCTGATCAACCACACAATGATACAATTGTCTAATCATAATCAGTGTACTATAATCTGGACAACCTTAGTACACTTGGTTCGCTCTTCGCATGACTACTTATGTGGATTGAGATAAAATTGACATAGCTTCTTAGACGAATGTACTTGCCCTCTAGACATGTCTGAGCATATCGTATCGGTTACATAACTGTACTGATATGAGCATGCGAATAATAATTTACCAAATAGGATTTCAATCCACAACTGTCTTGACCACTCTATTTTGAATTCTTTAAATGCCTTGATCCCCATATTTGTATTCTATCACCTCTACCTTGAATTCTTTATTATTATTTTCTGTCTTCCCCTATTTTGGAAAGACGAACGCTCGTGCTTGGTATAAGTTTGATAAACAGAGAGTACTAGATATACCCCATAGGCCAATCACATTACTTGGTGACTATCTTTCGTAATTAAGGGCATATCATATGTGATATATTGGTGTTAAAGTTTTGAGGATTTAATAACACGATTAAATAATTTGAGGAAAATTTGTTTTGAATGTATAGCCTTATGTGATAGATGGGTAAATTCTAAGTTGGGTAGAAGTTGCATTTTTAACTTGAGAGAATTTTTTTTTAGATTGTGATCAAGTTAGATTAGATTGAGAGATTAAGCCATTTTAAATGTGGAGAATTTTAGAAGGAGGAGTTAGAGGATGAGTATTTAATGAATTTTTGAAATCTTGATATTTTGGACCAAATATTTATAATTTGAGCACAGGATTTAAATTTTGAATATTGAAGGTTGAATCATCGATTTAAATCTTGAGGAAAATAAATAGAACTCAAACATGAACATCGACGGATTGAATTCTAAATTTGATGATTTCAATTAAAAATTAAATTTTAATTGTTGGATCACCTATTTGAAATAATGAGGATGCAAATTGAATTTAAAATTTGAACAGTACAGAATTCACAAGTTGGAAATAGAAATAATATTTGATTATAATTATTTTCTAGAAGAGATTATGATAGTTGGAGATTGCGATATAAATTTTGATGTGGGATGTCATATAGATTTGAATTAGATTTGGATGTGGATTATTTAAAAATTGAGCAGATAGTACAATATGTTGAATTTTGATTTAAGCAATGGATAATTTAATTTGAAGGTGATTGCGATAGATTTGAATAGGTTTTAAATTTTTGGAAGAGATCGCGATTGACTTGCCTTATATACGAATGTGAAAGAATTAACAAATTATGCCTTATTTTAATTTTGAGGACAAAATTATTTTAAGTTGGGTAGATTGTAAACTCCCTCGACCAAAATTAGGCCTACTTGGCTTAGATAGAGAGAATAGGGCTAGTTTGAATCCAAATAGAAATAAAACACTGTATTTTAATTGATTTTTTTACAATATTTATATCACTTGGTGCACCTTACCGTTGCTTCGATAAATGGAGCACTACACTAGCCATTGCCTTCCTACAAATTTTACACCATTGTCTTAGACGTGCAAGTCATCTATTCGAACCTTTATGCAACTTATAATTATGCTCTCTTGTGCTATATTTTAGTCGCACAATATTCGTCGCAGACGTTTAAATTTAATTCTAAATAAATTCAACTTTGTATCCGTGTGCATTCCAATCGAAATTGGAGACACAATCTTGACCCGTTTTATGCAACCCAATTTATGATAATATTCTATCCTGAGTCCCCTATATCCATAATACTTGTGTCTCACCTAATTTTAATCTCATGTACTTCCAATTAACTCAAGAACACCATTTGTATTAATTTTAATTAAATTAATCCAATTTCCATCTTTGTGTAATTTTCTAATTGTTGGGCGCTTTTATGCAAAGTGCATTAAGGTGTCCACACCATTGGACACAACACATGAAGAAACCTATTTTTGCCTTCATATGAATTTTTCCCATGATTTTTGGAGTGTGTAGCATCAATATCACCCCCCTCATCAATTCCTAGCCATCATTTCAAACCATGCAATCCTAGCCCTCCAAACATCTCCATGTGAAGCCAAGGCCCCTTTCCAAGGATGTTGACCAAGGCCCAACTACCTAGGTCAAAACCCAAACCTATTTTTACATACATATATATATAATTTTCTCTTTGTTTTCATTCAACACAACTTCACCAAAACCCAAACCACCTAGCCGAATCTCAACCCCTCTCCCTTTCCTGTTCACCATCTCTTTTCTCCCAACCGCCGGAGCAGCCTCTACGGAAGACGCCTGAGCACGTTGAGAGCCACCCCAACGCGCTGAACCACCGCTTCCCGCCACCAGTCTCCACCACCCTCTTCATCTTCCCTGTCCATCCTTCCGACTTGCCTGAGCACATCTACACCACCATTACCACCATTACCTCCCCCGCCAATGACTGCAGACCCGTCGGTCGAGACCAGACCCCGCCATCCTTACCTGAGCCCGATGTCACCACCGCCAGTAACGCCACCAACACTACCATTAACACCACCGTCATCCCCGACTTCCCGAGCCACGACCTCTTCTCTCTTCCATGTCCTCCTTCCTCCGCCGGAGTCGACGACAGCAGCACTCGACTCTCCTCAACTTTACCTCCGCCTGAACGTGCCCTGCCACCACCCATCACCACCATTAACCTCCATCCATCCCGACCTCCTACAACCACCGCTCACCACTACCCTCTGCCCTCTTCCTCCTCCCTGTCATCCTCCTCCGCCTCCATTAACGCCGGAGTAACCATCATCACCACCGGCTGACCTCCACCATTCCCTCTACTCGCCTAAAGCACCACCACCCCTCTCCCTGCTCTCTCCTCCTCCTCGACCATAATCTCCCTTTGTCGACCCCCTCTCCACTCACCTCCTCCTCGGGCCGCCTGAGTCCTGGCCGGAGCAGCAACTTCCCGTCATCCTCATCATCATCCCCATCTTCATAATCACAACCTACACTATCATCTCATCACCATCATCATCCTAATCATCCCTTAATCATCATCATCCTTACCTTAATCCCCTTCATTAATCACCATCATCATCATCCCCATCATCATTCCCATTATCACCTTAATCACCATTATCATTCCCTTCATCATCAATATCATCATCACAAATGATCACCCTCATCATCATCATCATTACCCTCATCATTTCTATTATCATCACCATCATCATTACCCTCATCATCACAATCATCATTACCCTTGTCATCAACATCGACACCATCGTCGTCATCGTGGACCCATCACCCTCGCCAAAGATGACCTGCAGCAGTCCCCGCCCCCGATACTCATGCCATGCTCGCTAAACCAAAGGTTTAAACCTATCCCTCTCCTTTCATTTTATGTGTGCTTGTGATTAGTATTGCTTCTTGGTTCAGTTTAGTTCAGACCGTGTCGGTTCACCTAAAGACTAGTGTGCGTGTGTGTAGGATAATTAATTGGTGCATATACATTATGTGGTAATTAATACTAGTATTAGGTATGACTGTATTATAGATGTTGAGTGACCATAAGTGTTAGTAGTGGATACCCTGTATTGACATTTGACCATATGACCCGTACGCGTACACGTATGCGTATGTATATAATATTCAGATTGGTATATATATATATATATATATATATATATATACATATATATATATATATATATATATATATATATGTATTGTATAAGTAATTCAATGCTAAACCTAATTATGACCACATACGTAATTGTACTGTACGACCCTAGGACACCGTAGATTTCCCCGCATATTTGCATATGACTTTGTGACCTGAATATTAGGGTACCTGTGAATAAAGAAAGAAAGTTCGGGCTACTAGCGAGGACACATAAGTTCGCTTGAAGAGGTCGTCTACCTTGTGTACATTAACATACTGGCTTAGACACATGTTAGTTGACTGTCTGGTTATGCTAAGCGTTTGAAGACATGACACAGCATAATTAGACGCACAGTTGACCCTGTTAGTTGACCAGTGTCACCCCTAGCGTACTTTCTGAGTCTAGTATATTTATGGTTGTGTATGTGCTAGTGGAATGACTGATGTTGTATTGTATTATATTATATGTATATAGGGCCTATCGGATTGTTCTGCGAGACTTCAGAAGCAGGTTATAGGCACTACGCAGCTTCCTTGCCAGGCAAGTATACCTTGCCTTGTTGTACTATTTAAATTCAGTTATTGCTTAGTTGCATGTTTTATTATTTTAGTATTGTATTTAACTATGAGCATTCGAGAAAGACTCGGGTGCAGTCAACGAAGGCGTTGACGTTAGGACTTGTGTCTGACCTAGTGTCTAGTGGATGTACCTAAAATTTTGGAGTTATCGGTATAACTCCCCAGGCCTTGTCACGTATCATTGTACGTCACAGATTGAGTTCATGTAGGGATGCGTGCTTCATACTCGACTGACCATCGGTGTGAGCAGCACGTGTGACGATATTTAGCTTAGTTGTTTATTTCTATAGAGACTTGCATTATAGTTCGATATGTCCATGTCGTATTTGTGACTTGTACATTTGCATTGGGCGGGGAGGACGACTAGTAGGCGTATGGGACACCCACCTCCTTTATACAGATACTGCGTTCTTCTGAGCGATACAGACATATATATTTATGTAGATACCATGTTCTTTAGAGTGTTGGACGTTACTTGTAGTTTTGCTGACACCACACTCTATAGAACGTTGGACGTTATTACTTATACAGATACTACGCTCCACGGAGCTTGACGTTATTATATTGCAGAGTGCCCTTGTTATGGGGCATATGTGGCATATACTAGTCAGTCACGATGATTGAAGAATTATGTCAGCATATGTCTAGCCTACACTTTCCCATACACACAAAGTTGTCCTCAAATTGCATTCACTTAGATGGTCAGCATACCCCCTTTATTTATTCAGTATTTACTTTATGGCATGCTTCTATGTATCTTGTTATGTTCCTCTGAGGACCTGGTCCCTTTTCAAGTGTAGATGTTCATGAGTATTCGCAGGAGCACAGATCCGGACTTGCTACTTATATTTTGAGAAGGTTTTCTCTTCGAGCCTTATTGCTTATTAATGGATGTACTTGTTTTGTTTATTTTATATTCTAGTTTGGCAGTGGATTTGTTTTCACCCGACTATCATACTTTGATACTTCGTATTGAGATTTAGTCATATAGATTTTGGTTATTTCTTTATTTATGATTTCTGTGGATGATATTTAGTTATGCCCTGTGACTTGTGATAATTATATACCACTTGTGAATTATTGTTCATAATACATCATACGCATGTGTTATAGTTTCCATATATTGGAGTTATCATATACATGCGGCTGGCATGCTTATATATTCATAGTCCTACGTATTTTGGAACTGGGGCGTGACACACATGATTGAAGAATGGATTTCAGATACGAAAAGTTGTGCAATTAAATTAGAGCACAAGGGATTGTGATTGCGAGTGACGAAAAAGTCTAACGCCTAGGTTGGCATGTCAAGTCAAGAGTGCAACAATTAGTTGAAAATTATGGGCTATTGTTGGGCTTCGAATATTGCAACAACGGTAGGGTGCACCAAGGGTTTAATTAAAGAATCAGATATTTGCAACCTTAATTCTAAACCTCAATTATCAGATGCTAAACCAAAAATTTCTAACCCAAAACCATTCTATCCATAGAAATAAATAAGGGGGTTTACAATATGATCATAAGGTAGAAAATTATGAGAAAGCTGAATTACATATGGCAATGTACACTTGCCTGGATCTGGATGCTGAAGATGAGTTCTTGGTCCAACATCCAAGTCCAAGGATCCCAACCAACCTAAAACATAAATAAATTAATATGTAATTACTTATTAGATTAAATAACTTTACTTGAAACTAATATATTCACACATGCACACAATGGCCCTATATAACCCATTCTTTTTGCATTCCAGGCTAGCCTATTTTCTTACTGAGTAGATGGAAAGAACCAGTACCTATAACCCATTTATAAGGAAAACACACATACACTCTCCTTTAACTAATTTTCTTCTCTCCTCATTTATTTTACCACACATTAGTTTGAATACAACTTCCATCACAGCACTCATACATTTTGCTAGCTAATTCAATACAAGGATTTTGTTGGTATCTATTTACCCATAATCACTAATATTCCCTATATTCCAGGATACTTACCCATTCATCTATGAAGTATCATTTAAGATATGCAATTATATACATTATAACTTGTACCTTTTTGATGGGCCAATCCTACCAAATTTTCTTCTACCAAAATACCACCCTTCATGTATACTAATTTACCCCACATAGTTATAGGTAATTTACTAGATCCTCTCCATTGCTAATTTTCTCATGCACAGAAACACATAAGCAATGATGCATACTATAACCAGGTCTCACATCATGATTTTGGAATAATGCACAACTACCCCATTTCTAACTCCTTCTTGATTAGATTCCTACGTGTATTACTTTACATGCATCATTTCTCTCAAGAGTTTTCTTTTCCTTCAAGCTTACTTTCCCTCACCGTAGTTCCATGTAACATTATTTTCTTCTCAACGCGTTATTTTATCATTCTTATACAGCCCTGCAGTGAACAACTAGGTAGGTGCTAACACATTGATAGCAAGCTAAACCCCAAAATCATAGCCCTGCTCCTTTATACACTCCTGTTCATTCTGCCAAATAATTTTTTCACATGGGCACATTCTCGTGTATAATTCCCACTACTTATTTGTTCATGAGTAAAAAAAAACAATCACTAAACCACACTACCGGATTTCATCCTAATTCCACCTGTCTGATTTGTCTACACATTTAATATCATGAAACTAATTTCGTATACTCATATACATGACCTAAACCAAGAATACCCACACACCCTCCATTACCATGTCGGCATAGTCCTACTCCTCTAACCGTACTATGCTCTGTTTCCTCCCATGCATCAGTAAGGAAAGCATTGTATAAAAGAAACTATACATATAGGCCCTGGCAGGAAGGATAACATTCGTGAAGAATGGAAAGTATTGAATTCGATAAGAACTTATAGAGTTAGGTTGTAAGCCTAAAAGTGAACTCGTCGACGTCGATTCACCGTGCCTCAGAGGTGAAGCTATGAACGCCGGCGAGAATGGAATGGCTTATTCGCTAAGGAGCTCGCCCAAAATGAGGATCTTGTTCAGAAGATCGAGGCTTGGCCTGCGAAGACCTAGTTGCTCTGCTCCGGCAGCTCCGGTCGAGAAATAGAACCGGTTTGAGGGTGTGAAGGAAATAAGACAAAAAAAGGGAGGCGACTGGATTTCTTCTTGCTAGGGTTAGAGAAGGTTATGTTATATATATAGGGGGAGTGATAAGGGTTAGCTAAGAGTCTTGATGGAGATGGACGGCAAGATAGGGCTACCAATTGAAGGGGTGAACGGTCGAATGATGAGGAGGGTTAGGGTTTAGCTTCCAACGGTGGGATAGGGGTACTGTCATACTGCGTGCTTTCTTTTCTGGGTGGTGCAGAATATACAACACCTTCCATCCTTTTCCTAACGACAAGATGCCAACACAAATATTCAACCAGGCAAGGAAGTAAAGGGTGTGTTGGGGTCCGAGCTAGACTCTTGCTTACACAACCAAGCAAAAAAAATAATGGGTGATGGTTTAGGTAGGCTTCAGTATAGTTTAGGGTTTAGGCTAAGGCTTCAGATGATGGTGTTTAGAAATGGATGGAAAAGAGGAAAGAAGATAAAGTAATCCATTTTATGGCTGATCTCACCCCTAAGGACCTGGGTCACCCTATATCATGGGTTATTTGGAGTGATGTGTTGGCTTCTATGTGGAGAGCCAAGTGGCTGAACCAAGTTGGGATTGATGTGAACAAGAAGATGAGTAAATTAATGAGGTGGCTGGATAATAATATACCATATAGTTTTCAATATAGTGTACATGAATCAAGGCTATATTTTAATATACTGTTACTCCTAACACTCTTTATTAATGCCATAAGCTAGTGTTAGATTATTATCTACTAATAACAATAATGACCATATTGTTTATACATATATAAATATAAATATATAAATAAATAAATAAATATATATATATATATATATGTATATATATATATGTATATATATATATATATATATATATATATATATATATATATAAGAAAAAGAAAACAAAAAAGGAGAGGGTTTACATCCTTCCCTACTAAGGAGAATTTTGTCCCCGAAATTAAAGTAAATGCACGAATACGAACACGTGAATTAAAATATTAGGGTATAAAAATACAGTATGTAAGTTCGTACCTTGGTCCTCAAATAAGTGAAAAAAATGCTGTCAAATAGAATTCTCGTGCTCCCAGGTAGACTCGCTCGGGAATGATAATTTCATGCAACCTAGACCAGTCGAATAGTCTGTCCCCTAAAAACCTTCTCACTGCGGTCGAGTATCCTCGCTGGCTACTCCTGGTAAGTCATACTTGTCCCAACAAAAATCTATGAATGATCAAGCACGTGACCAGGGTCTGCCACATACCTTTTCAACTGCGATACGTAAAATACGTCATGCACATCTTTTAATGACGGAGACAATGCAAGACGATAAGCCACATCGCCAAATCGCTCCAAGAGGTCAAAAAGTTTGATATACCTCAGACTCATCTTGCCTCTGCACCCAAACATGAAGGTACGCGAGTTGGTGATATCCTCAAAAATACATGATCGCCTTCCTTAAATTCCAAAGATCGGCGGTGCACATCTTCCCAATGCTTCTGCCTGTCCTTTGCTGCACGTAGGTGGCTCTAAATCGGCTTCACTTTCTGTATTGTCTGTATCACCAACTCTAGACCAAGTAACTGACACTCTCCCACGTCACTCCAATATACCGGCGACCTACACTTTCTTCCATACAGTGCCTCAAAAGGTTCCATCTGTATGATTTTTTGGTAGCTGTTGTTGTAGGAGAATTCTACCAAATGTAGATGGTCCTCCCAAGATCACCTAAAGTCGATCATGCACGCTCTCAACATATCCTCAAGTATCTGAATTATGCACTTTGATTGGCCATTAGTCTGTGGATGATATGCAGTGCTGAACTTAACGCGAGTTCCCAAAATCTCCTGCATACTCTGCCAGAAATAAGATATAAACCTGGAATCTTGATCTAATATGTAGGTCCCTGTAATTCGAGTGAGATTGTCATGTGGACAGGCACCCCATATAATCATACTATCTGCCTTATGTACATGTCCGCCAATATCTTTGTGGATTGTCCCACTCTGAAGGAAAAGAAATACGTCGGCTTGGTGAGTCGGTCTATGATAACCCAGACAGTATCATTTCCACTAGGGTTCCAAGAAAATCCCGTAACGAAGTCCATAGTAATGTGTTCCCACTTCTACTCAAGAATGGAAAGTGGCCACAATAGTCCTGCAGTCCTCTAATATTCGGCCTTAATCTGCTGACAGACCAAATATCTCGTCACGAATCTCATAATCTCTCTCTTCATCCCATGCCACCAGTAGTACTGTCTCAAATCACGGTACATCTTCGTACCCCTGGTAAGAATAGAATAATTTAAATTGTGAGCCTCGGTCATCAATACCTGACGTAGCTCGTCACTCGAAACGTGTAAGCGGTCTCCATACCTCAATGTCCCATCCTCAAAAATCCGGAGTCCCATCTGCATGCCTGTCTCTGTCCTTTCTCGCAGTCGTCAGAATCTCATATCGGTAGGAAAGGCTGCCTTGATCCTCTCGACCAATGTTGACTGAACCTCTAGACTGGCCAAATGTCCATCCCTGCCTGGAAATACAACCTCTATCCCAAGCTCCTAATGATCCTCCAACAAATGGCTTTGATTCATCAAGAAGTATGCCAAGGGCTTCCTGCTCAAGGCATCCGCCACAACATTCTCCTTGCCAGGATTTAACTGCAAATCAATATCATAATCTGTCGTCAACTCCAACCAACGCCTCTGTCTCATGTTAAGCTCCTTCTGAGTGTAGACATACTTCAAAATTTTATGAGCTGTGTAAATCTTAACCCGTTCTCCGTAAAGGTAGTACCTCCATAGGTTTAGTGCAAATATCATCGCAGCTAGCTTTAGATCATATGTCGGGTAATTCTTCTCATGAACCCTCAGCTATCTCGATGCGTAAGCTATCACCTTGTCTTTCTTTATCAGTATACATCCTAGTACGCTCCTAAATGCATTACTGTATACTACAAATCCTCCAGATTTTGAAGGTAGTGTCAAAATCAGTGCTGTCGTCAGATGCTTCTTCAACTCATTAAAAGCCGTCTGACGCTCCTCAGTCCAGCTAAACTCCTCACCCTTACGCATCAAACGCGTCATAGGCGCAGCGATCCTCAAGAAATTTTCTATGAACCTCCTATAATATCTAGTAAGTCCGAGAAAACTCCTAACCTCCGTAACTGATGTAAGGGTAGGCCACGTCTCCACTGCAGAGATCTTCTCTGGGTTAACTGATAATCTATCTCCTATGATTTTATGACCAAGAAAAGGTACCCAGTCCAAATAGAACTCACACTTGCTGAGCTTGGCATACAGCCTCTCCAGCCTCAACGTCTTCAACACGATCCTGAGATGCTCCTCGTGTGCCTCCTGGCTCTGGGATTATGCCAAGATATCTTCAATAAATAAAACCACAAATTTATCTAGGTACTGGTAGAGAACCTTGTTCATCAAGCTCATAAACATATCTGGCATATTAGTTAAACAAAACGACATAACTAGAAACTTATAGTGCCCATACTTCATTCAAAAAGCTGTCGTTGGGATGTCCTCCTTTCGTACCTTGATCTGATGGTAGCCGGATCTAAGGTCGATCTTCGAGAATACACATGTTCCACTCAGCTACTCAAATAAATAGTCGATGCATGGTAAAGGGTAGTTGTTCTTTATCGTTATAATATTTAGCACCCTGTAATCGATGCACAAATGTACTACTCCGTCCTTCTTTGGCATAAATAAGATTGGAGCTCCCCATGGAGAAATACTAGCCCGAATAAAACCCTTGTCTAAGAGGTCATCTACTTGGATCTTGAGCTCAACTAACTCTTTTGGTGCTAGTCTGTAAACGGGGGAAGTAACTGGATCGGCTTCTGGAGTAACTCTATGGTAAACTTTATCTCCCGCTCAGGTGGCAGGCTTGAAAGATCCTCAAAAAATATTGTCACGACCCGATTCCGTAGAATCATTGAGGCGTCCTCCGAATCGTGACCGCCGTGCGGGCCTGGGGTTGTGCCCCAACAAGACTTTAATGATTTGCATAGCAAGCACATATTTGTTGTAGGGCATCCACCTACTTCTGTTGGACCGAGAATCGTGCTTCTATATTGCCTTGAAACTTGAGCTGACTCTCCTTCGCTCGCTTCTCGGCCTGTTCATAGTGAGCCTCGTCCCTTTGTTGGTTTGCCTCCAACATCCGCAACATTTGCTGGACGGGATCGATGCTTGGCACGGCTCACTGGCTCTCTGAACTTCCCGAAGTGCCTGAACTACTTCCTTGGCCTTGTGTTTCGTCCGGTGCTTGCGCTGCAGATTGCGCTGGTGCCATTCCTTCAAAAGAAGGTAAATTACATTAGAATCATAATATATTATGGACTTATTGCATGAACGTATCTCATTTTGGCCTAGAAAGTTCAAGAGTTCGCACAGAAATTTGATCGTTAAAGGAACTTTTCCAGCGCAAGAGTCTAAGGAACTTGAATCTGTGCTCTGATACCATTATGTCATGACCCGATTCCGTAGAATCATTGAGGCATCCCCCGAATTGTAACATCCGTGCAGGCCTGGGGTTGCGCCGGCACAAGACTTTAATGATTTGCATAGCAAGCACATATTCAGAGTACGCAGATAAATTGAAACACAGATTTGAAACATGGAAAAGTTCTCTTTATTGATAATGAATCTATTACAAACTCCTGAACGAGTCAGCTAATTTGCCGCACGGGCTTACAAAAGTGTTGACTCAAAATGAGATAGCAGTCCTGTACATTATATCCCTTTATAAACTTTAAAATGATAAGGACCTACAGGCTGGAGGATGGCTTTGCCACGAAGGTGCATTGTGTATGGAAAGTTGCAAGCTTCTTCTTCAAAATGCTTCAAAGGGGCGCGATGAAGATGTGCCAACAGCTGGACTAGATCGGGAAGACGACTTCGGCTCCTCGCTCGGTTCACCTTGGTACGGAGAACCTGTTTCAACGAGGGTCAGTATGTCAAAACATACTGGTGAAGGCGAGCTAACCGAACTATACCAATCAACACGTTGTTTTAATGAAGCATACATATTTTTGTGGGTTTCTATCTTGCCTTAGTTCATTTACAAGCAACAATATATATGTATGATACTGAAATAAACTTGCCACCGTTCGGTGGATTTTAGCTGCCTGTCTGAATTACCTGCACAATACTTACCATGCCTTCTCTGCCACGAAGACACAAGTTAGTTTGCAACAGGTTTAAATATACAAGATGATCACTGGCATGGTTGCCATAATGGACATAGCCGAGGACAAGGATAGCATGCTACGAGAGTACACGATTGCGCTGCAAGCTATCCTGTCCCGAACATGAAGACTATACACGAGTTTCGCCCGGATCGGATCGGTGCCAGTGCCCCAGCGACCGTCCGCAGAATCAATAGCTTGTGCACAAGTTGTCCATGATCGAACACGATTAACAAGTTAACAAGTCATGCATTTGAGGCAACATGAGTATAAGAACACGAATATAAGAACACGAGTACACGACAAGTAGTATTGCATGATTCATTTTGCATAGCCTCCCTGAACAATTATGCATATACAAGACATGATCCATACTTAGCACGGTTTATAGACCATTTGCACGAACAAGCATACAATAGGATAACAGTTCACATGTTCGATTTACAAGCATAATAACCAAGTCTATTCCCCTTTTTATCTTGGTTTCTTTTATTATTACTTGGTATCGTTTGATCGGGGCAAAGAAGAGTGCAAGATTTTAGGGTGTGAAGCTTGGAAGTAGGACTAGCTAATCGGGTTGGTAGCCACTCACTTAGATGATTGGAAGGAAGAAGGAAAGAGGCACTTAACGACTCCGCTCGCTAGCTGCCTACTGCTCGTTCTCCTGTATCACGAACAACTTGATCAATATTCCTTCCACTCTTTCCAATCTCGAAATTAAAGTGCAGTTCAATGAACAAAAATAATGAAATTCATTGAAACCGTTCAAGGAAAACAAGCAAATCCCAAAACCAACTCAAAGCACGAAAGCAACAAGCGACATAGAAATCCGAGGCAATAAAAGATAGCAACGGAGAGGTCCCTCCCGACTCTGCCGCTAAGCCGATCCTTAGGGCACGGTCCACTGAATATGGGAATCGATTCCGAAGAAACAAATCTATAACGAGGACGAGTTCTTGTTTCAATCTATCCCGATCGAATGATATCATCTTGTGTTTCTTAGCCGCGCTCTCCGCACCGGGAGAATGGGGTGCTACAAATATATCCTCAAAATCTGGTATGATGCGGGGGTACACTGGCTCACCTTCTGCAATGTATGCCGCTAAGGTAGGTTGGACACTATGCTCTCAGGCTCCCTGAAGAAACTCAAACTCAGGGTGATCTGGTGGTTTAAAGATAACACATCCATGTCGATAATCTAATTTCACATGATACTGGCTCAACCAATCCATGCCCAGAATAATATCATAGTCTGGCATAGAGAAGACTAGAAATTAGGACTGCATCTCTCGCCCACAAACAACTACTGAGCAAAA
Organism: Iris macrosiphon; assembly: GCA_036927795.1. Taxonomy (NCBI): domain Eukaryota; kingdom Viridiplantae; phylum Streptophyta; class Magnoliopsida; order Asparagales; family Iridaceae; genus Iris; species Iris macrosiphon. The sequence continues at coordinate 71,948,360 of JAYESA010000012.1, forward strand.
TCTACAAGTGTCGCTAACCGGTACTATTCCACCTTCCGTAAAAAATTTTATAATCTTCGAAAGGGGTGCAGTCGCTACTCTATGGGTGGCCATGAAACTAGCAGCTATGAATGAGTGTGTGACACCAAAATTAAATAATATTACTGCTGGTAATAAAACTATTAAAATAGTACCTACGATCACCTCTCCAGTTGTCTCTGCTTTCTCAATGGTCATTGCAAAGGCCTGGCCCTGTCCCTGTGTTGGTGTCCTCGGCTTGTTGTCGGGCCTGCTGGAAATAAACTGGTTATGGGGCCAAGAGTGGCCTCCTCTGAAATCCTCCTGGTGCTGGTGGTCGCATCGCTCCTACTCCGGCGTAGGGCACTCTTGGACCTAGAAAGACTGGCCTAAGTGGCTGTTGGTAGGGCCTCGGTACTGGTAAGGCAGGCCGATGAACCATCGGTACCAGAATCTGCTGCTTTGGATACTTCCAAACTGAGGGTTGGTCAGATCCATAACTCAAATATAATCCCAGCCTCTGCCGAAAATCCATCGCCCGGTTCCCCTTCTTGCCGCAATAATGGCAAGTGGGAACCTCTTGTCCCTGCAAAGATACTGCTTTTTGTTGCTGTGGTGCTATATGATTCTTCGGCGGTCCTCCCTGCGGAGCTCGAAGTGAAGATGATGTCGCATGGGGACACTTCAGACTGGCCTCCATCTTGTTGATGCGCTCCTAGCGTTGGGCTGCCAGCAGAATATCGGAGTAGGAGGAAGGGGATACAGATCCAATCAACCTTCGTATCTTAAACTCAGGCCTTCTTAGAACTTCTCCTCCTTCTTCTCCTCAGTCGGGATCAAGTATGGGGCAAAATGGCAAAAGTGGAGAAACTCAGAATTGTACTACTCCAACGACGAACTTCTTTGTCTGAGGTATTGGAACCTGTCCTAAAGTTCTACACTACCAGTAGACGGAATAAATATCTCCTTGAAGAGCCTAGAGAACTCCTCCTAAGTGACCCAATCGGGTCCTAAATGATCCTCCTCTGAAATCCACCAATGATGGATATTGCCGGTAAGCTGCATCCTGACCACGGTCATCTATCTATCCTTCGGGAGATCAGTGGCTTCCAACTGGTGCCTAATGTTGGTATGCCATGCATATACCTCAGTCGTCTCCTCCGTGCTAGCAAATGGTAGTGGTAACATATAGCGAAAGTCTATGACAGACCCCATCGTTGGATGACGAGTTGGTGGTGATGCCTGTCCCAAAGCCGTCATAATACTCTCCCTCAAGGACACATCCTGGCGCTGTTGGGCCTGCTGTTGAGGTTCATGCTGGACCTGCTGCTGGGCCAGCATCATTGCATAAAAAATCTAAAATATCTGCTGGCTGTCCATGGGTTGCCCCTGAGGGAAGGGCATGTATAGCATATATGGGAGAAATGGAGGTGGAGGGGGCAACTGTTCCTCCCCCTGCCCTGCGGCCCATTGTCCCTTATGCTCTGCCTGGTCCAGAAACAGGTGCTGTCCGAAGGCACCTCTGGCTGCCCAGATGACTGTCCCTGGGTAGCAGGGGTCAACAGAAGAACCTGCCTCGGTGCCGGCTCCTCAGACGATCCGACGTCCCGGGGGACATCGCCCGGCTGTGCCACACGTCCGCTACAAAGATTCATAACTCTGAAAATAAGTCATATTTAAGATCAACAATTTAGAATTAACAGGATGCAAATTTGGCAAAATAAGGCCGAAGCAGAGTGTTAAATAGAGGTAATCAAGCACGTAGATGTAATCCTAATATCTAATCCTAGTTGAAGGCTCGCTTGGCACAGTCAGGTAACCAAGATGATTTAAATTGGACCTGTATGGGCCACCACAAAAACTATGTCATGCCCTAGTTCCAAATATGTGGAACTGAGACACGTGGCATTGGCCAGCTGTTACACTCCAATGGGCATCCTAATCTATTAGGCCCGTTAGAGTGCATCTAAGCTGTATGAAATAATAATATATCCCCATATTTAAACAGAAGTAATATAACTAATCTTATACACTGACATAAAAGATGAACCACATAGAGAGGCAAGTCTACTAATGTATAAAAAGGAAATAAGTCTGAAAATATATCATATTACAAACCAGAAAGAGTCACGCGGGGACAAACACGCTAATACAAGTACTTAATAAAAGGAAGTGCAATAAGATAGCTAGAACCGATATCAGCTAACTAGATAAAGATACCGGATCTAAGATAAATTTGCTACCAAAGATCAAATGAAGTCCCCGGGAAGGATCTCGTCCTCTGCGGCTAGTTCTTCTCCTGGATATACTCCCGGTGCGTACTCCTTTGGGTAATCCTCTATGCCTATGCATGGAAGGGAACCAGGTCCTCAGAGGGACATAATAAGGTACATATAATAGCATGCCAAGTATAACTAAAAATGAACCATATGATTCGCCAGGTGTAATCTAGAATAACCGCCTAAGTGAGACACAACCTAAAGACAATGTAAGACACATGGGCTATCCAAAAATAAATATAAATATAAATATAAATATAAATATAAATATAAATATAAATATAAATATAAATATAAATATAAATATAAATATAAATATAAATATAAATATAAATATTTGTAGCTCCAGACATGAAATATCCTGGTACGTAGAGAAGACCCGTAGCTCCAGATACGGAATTTCCTGGTAAGTTGATAGTAAATGCGTAAAATAGTAATATGTGCATTGTAGCCAAAATGTCTAGTAACTGTCCTCCCCGCCCGTATGACCTAGCGAATCATATATACAATATGCTTGGAAAGATCCTCCAACTAAGATAGTCGAGTCATGATAAATCATAAAATTTAAGACCATGCTCCTAGAACCACATAGTGTTCGGTCTCTCTAACAACCTCAAGTACGAAAGTATGCCTAAATGAAAGTATGTGACAAGTGTCCTATGGTCCCGACATACCAAGTTAGGCACGACAATGATCTCCAGATACTAATCACTAACCATCGATACCAGACGACACTAACGTACATCCGCACCCGAATCTGACTCGGATGCAAGGCATCGACTAACAGTCCAAGGGGCAATGATACGATCATAAGGTAGAAAGAATACGAGAAAACTGAAATACATATGGCAAGATACACTTGCCTGGATCCGAATGCTGAAGATGATTTGCTGGTCCAACATCCAAGTCTGAGGATCCCAAAGAACTTAAACCATATGTAATTACTTATTAGATTAAATAATTTTACTTGAAACAAATATATTCACACATGCACACAATGGCCCTATATAACCCATTCTGTTTTCATTCCAGGCTAGCCCATTTTTTTACTGAGTAGATAGAATGGACTAGTACCTATAACCCTTTTATAAAGAAAACACACATACACTCTCCTTTAACTAATTTTCTTCTCTCCTCATCTATTTTACCACACATTAGTTAGAATACAACTTCCATCATAGTACTCATATATTTTGCTAACTAATTCAATACAAGGATTTTGTTGGTATCTATTTTCCCATAATCACCAATATCCCCTATATTCTAGGATATCCACCCATTCATCTGTGAAGTATCATTTTAGACACACAATTATATACATTACCACTTATACCTTTTGATGGGCCAACCATAGCGATTTTTCTTCTTCCAAAATACCACCCTTCATGTATACTAATTTTTCCCACATAGTTACAGATAATTCATTAGATCCTCTCCATTGCTAATTTTCTCATGCACAGAACCACATAAGCAATGGTGCATACTATAACCAGGTCTCATATTATGATTTTGGAATATTGCACAACTACCCCATTTCTAACTCTGGCTAGATTAGATTCTTACTTGTATTACTTTACAGGCATTATTTCTCTCAACAGTTTTCTTTTCCTTCAAACTTAATTCCCCTCACCGCAGTTCCATGTAACATTATTTTCTTCTTAATGCCTTGTTTCATCACTTATGCAGCCCTACAGTGAACGACTAGGTAGGTGCTAAAACATTGATAGCAAGCTAAACCACAACATCATAACCCTGCTCCTTTATACACTCCTATTCATTCCGCCAATCAATTCTTTCACATGGGCACATTCTCGTATATAATTCCCACTACTTATTTGTTCATGAGTAAAGAAACAATCACTAGACTACACTACCAGATTTTCTCCTAATTCCTCATGTCTGATTTGTCTATACAATTAACATCAAGAAACTAATTTCGTATACTCATATACATGACCTAAACCAAGAATATCCACACACCCTCCATTACCACATCGGTATAGTCCTGCTCCTCTAACCATACTATGCTCTGTTTACTCCCATGCATTAGTAAGGAAAGCATTTTATAAAAGAAACTATACATATAGGCCCCGGCAGGAAGGATAGCATTCCTGATGAATGGAAAGCTTTGAATTTGAGAAGAACTTACAGAGGTAGGTTGTAAGCCTAAAAGTGAACTCGTCGACGTTGGTTCACCATGCCTCATTGGTGAAGCTACGAACGCCCGTGAGAGGGGAATGGCTTCTTCGGCTACTGGCTCGCCTAAACGAGGATCTTATTCACAAGAATGAGGCTTGGCCTGCGAAGACCTTGCTGCTTGGCTCTGGCAGCTCCGATCTGGAAATGGAACCGACTTGAGGGGGTGATAGAAATGAGAAAAAAATAGGAGGCGGCTGGATTTCTTCTTGCTAAGGTTAGAGAAGGTTATGTTATATATATAGAGGGAGTGATTATGGTTAGCTAAGAGTTATGATAGAGATGGATGGCTAGATAGGGCTGCCAATTGAGGGGGTGAACGGTCGGATGATGATGAGGATTAGGATTTAGCTTCCAATGGTCGGATAAGGGTGCTGTCATACTGTGTGCTTTCTTTTCTGGGTGGTACAGAATACATAGTACCATGGATACTTTTCCTAACAGCAAGATGCCAACACAAATATTTAACCAGGCAAGGAAGTAAAGGGTGTGTTAGGGTACAAGCTAGACTCTTGCTTACACAACCAAGCAAAAAAATAATGGGTGATGGTTTAGGTAGGCTTTAGTGTAGTTTAGTGTTTATGCTTAGGCTTAAGATGATGGTGTTTAGAAATGGATGGAAAAGAGGAAAGAAGATAAAGTAATCCATGTTATGGGTGATCTCGCCCCTAAGGACCCGGGTCACCCTATAGCATGGGTTATTTGAAGTGATGTGTTGGCTTCTATGGGGAGAGCCAAGTGGCTGAACCAAGTTGGGATTGATGTGCACAAGGAGATGAATAAATTAAAGAGGTGGCCGGCTAATAATATACCATATAGTATTCAATATAGTATACTCGAATCAATGCTATATTTTAATATACTATTACTCCTGGCGCTCTTTATTAATGCCATAAGCAAGTATTTGATTATTATCTACTAATAACAATAATGACCATATTGTTTATATATATAAAAAATAAAAATAAAAATAAAAATAAAATGAGGGGGTTTACACCAAACTCTCCAAATCTGCTTACAAGTGTTGGTCCATCATCAGATACATAGCAGCTGGATACCTGCTCAAGGCATTATCAACTATATTGGCCTTCCCTGGATGATACTGTAAGAAAATATCAAAGTCCTTCATCAGTTCTAGCCATATATGTTGCCTCATATTCAACTCCTTCTGTGTAAAAATATACTTCAAGCTCTTGTGGTCAGTGAATATTTCCACTCGCTCTCCGTACAAATAATATTTCCACATCTTTAAGGAAATGATCACCGCTGCCAACTCTAAATCATAGGTGGGGTAATTCTTCTCATGTGGTCATAATTGTCTAGAAGCATACACCACCATTTTCTTGTTCTGCTCTAGAACACATCCCAAACCCTTTCCTGAAGCATCACTGTTAATGGCAAATCTACCTGATCCAGATCGCAACGTCAAGATAGGAGCCATAGTCAACCTCTTCTTCAACTCATCAAATGCTGCCTTGAAATCATCAGTCCAACAAACTCTATATCCTTTCGAGTGAGTCTAGTCATCGGCTCTGCAATCCGAGAAAATCTTTTACAAACTTTCTGTAATAGCCTACCAATCCTAAGAAACTCCTTATCTCTACAATTGAACTTAGAGTAGCCCAAGACTCTACTGCTACATTCTTCTTTGGATCCACCAAAAATCCTATCTCTAGTCAAAACATGCCCAAGAAACTCTACCTTGTCCAAGAAAAAAAAAATATTTTGAGAGCTTCCCACAGAGCTTCTCCTTCCTGAGAGTCTCCAACACAATTCTCAGGTGCTTCTCGTACTCCTCCGGCGTCTTCGAGTAAATAAGAATATCATCAATGAACACCACCATGAACTTGTCAATATACTAGTGGAACACCTTGTTCATAAAATTCATAAATACTGTTGTTTAGGATAATAAACGAGAAAAGATTTGATAAACGCGGAAAACGAGGTCTTGTGCGAAGACCCGCCCTTCTTTTATGTTTACAAACAAGATTGTACAAATTTGATCCCACACGAGGATGTCTAAGTACAATTTATTTAATTTGGGTGAATATTGCTATAGGTGTCTGATCTGCACTCGATCACTTTAGCCCTTAGACCACACGATGTTGAAGAAGTGCCGTGGAAGACAGGTAGCAGCTTCGAAGGTTGCTAAATAGGGTGGATGTACGATGCCAAAGTCGTCGATCCCTTCTCTTTGCCTGAGCTCTGGATTCTCCTCTCTCTCCCTCTTTCTTCTTTTTCTCCAATTTGTCGACCTTTTTCCTCATTGATAGAGGTCTCTATTTATATAGTTTTAGTGATAGTGACCACACAGTCGGCGTAGAAACCGAGTAGTGGAAAGTACAGCACCCTTTTATACGACGGTTTAAAATAACCAATGCCTGCGTATAAATGACCTTTTGAGTGAGCATGTGACGCGCGTCCAACTAAGGGATAGAACCCGTATATCTGCTACGAAGATCACGGCCTAGAAGCCACGTAGGTAGTTATCCCTTGTGTAGAAGAGGTTGGCATAGAAGCCAAATGACTATCACCATAGCATAGAAGCCAAGTAGGCATAGAAGCCGAGTAGGCATAGAAGCCAAGTAGGCATAGAAGCCGAGCAGGCGTAGAAGCCGAGTGGTCATAGAGGCTGAGGAGGCATAGAGGCCGAGTGGGCATAGAAGCCGAGTGGGCATAGAAGCCGAGCGGGCATAGAAGCCGAGCGGGCATAGAAGCCGAGCAGGCATAGAAGCCGAGTGGGCATAGAAGCCGAGCAGGCATAGAAGCCGAGTGGGCATAGAAGCCGAGCAGGCGTAGAAGCCGAGACGATATGGATATTTTTAGCCGGAATTACGGCACTTGGAGATATAATCAAATCTCTTGCATTAAATGCAGAGATCTGCCCCCATCCTATGCATTAAATGCAGACGCCTGTCTTTAAGATTTGCCATCATTCTGTAGATACGTGCCTCGAATCCTGTACGAAGAGTGACTGCTGATGTGGCGGTCTGTTTGCCTTCCGTGGAGCGTAAGAAGATCATGTCTGCCTGTGTAAAACTGGACAGCATATTCCCTTATATGCGTAAGAGTAGTTTACGCAAAGGGGATGCCACTACACGACGGTTCGGTGACAGTTAATCAAATCTCCTACATTAAATACGGAGATCCGCTATTATCCTGTTCATTAAATGAGGAGGCATGGTTTGAAGGTCTGCCACCCTTCTGTGCCTCAAGTGCAGAGACGTGCCTCAGGCATTTGTCAGTATTCGGCGCTTCAAATGTAGAGACGTGCCTCGATAAACTGTCACCGTTCTGTGCTTTAAATGCAGAGACGTGCCTCGAGCCCTGTACGAAGTACAACTTTTGATGTGGCAGGCTGTTTGTCTTTCGCGGAGCATAAACAGCTCACATCTACATGTGTAAAATAAGGCGACATATTCCTTCGTATATGAAAAAGTGGTTTATGCAAAGGAAATGGCAGTAAATAACAGCCTGGGTTGCAATGCCGCGCCATCATGATACCCGTCGCTTGGGTTGTCGTGCAGTACTCTTTGTCAGGAGTCCAGACGTCAGGTTCATTGCATGATCTGACAGGTTCATTTCGAAGAATACAAAGCGTTCCTCGTACACTTCAATGCTGCTTTGAAAGCAGATGAGTTTTACGCCATATAGGCGATGTAGCACCTCTTTTACGCTGAAGCAGCCTGGTCACATTGTACTACGCGGATGGTCCTTGAGCTTATATTTTACGCTGTGCTTAGCGGAGAAGCTCTATTGCAAGTTGATGGCTCTGAGGTCATCTTTTTACGCTGCCCTGTATGAACATGCTGCGTATAGCTATCCAGTATATTTTTTATGCTTCTATAAGACCCCCTTCAAAGCTTTTAAATTCCTCGTAATTTGAAACATTTTGAATGAAGCATGAACCGTTCCTCGTAACTCAAAATGCTCTGATTGGAGCCCAAAACGGTCAAGCCTGACACGTTCTTTCATGGCTGACTTTATGGTAGAGTTATTGGGGATCGGTGCTCTTTCTTGCCTATAAAATGGCTGGGGAGTTCTCCTATTCTTCCTACACTTCCTTTACCACACAGAGATGATGGTCGGAGTTTGTCGGGTCGTCTTGAAGAAGAAGGAGATCATGCTCTTCCAGCATGTAAGGAGTCGAAAAAGACGGCGTCTTCGAGCAAATATCCTCTGCAACGATGGATCATGGATGGATATCATAGCCTCCTTTGCTCGGGATAATCAGCAACTTTGTATGGTGGTTCTTCAGAAGAAAAGAGGGGTCGTATTTGACCAGGCAGCTTGCAAGTGGTGCCTTCTTCCGTTACCTCCGTGGCGCAGGATATAAGAAAGCAGAGTTACCCTGCTTTTCTTTTGTTGGTAGTATGGGTCTATGCCCAGTTTTGTATCCTTGCGTCACTGATCATCTTCTTGTTCATCGATTGTGGATATCGATGAACTGCCATAGAAGAAGAGGAAGATCTTCACCAATGCGAGAACTTGGCAGAACAGATTCTGGGTGCGATCTTCAGACGACGATGAGGAAGCCCTTTGTAGACGAGATTTCCCTCATATGTAACCACGAAAATAGAGAAAAACCCATGTAGACTGGATTTCCCTCATATGTAATCATGATTTTAATTTTAATAAGATCGTCTTTCTTCTTTGTATATGATCATGTTGCCATACTTTGCTGTGAAGTCTGAATATGTGTAGCTTTGACACATCTGATTCTTTACGCTGACTCTGTGTAGAAAGAGCGCTAGTTCCTGTCCTGTCTTTTACGCATAACTAAGGATGCGCAGAAAGTCGCTTAGCAGTCGAGTGTTCGAACTGTCCTGCTGTTAGGAACCGCGTAGAATTCTAAACTGTTCTTTGCTTCTGATAAACATAATTTTTGTTCAGACCGTCATCTTCAAGAATGATTTCTTGAAAATCCCTTGGAACAGGGCGAGAACTGGCTGTCAAACTGAGTCGCCGTCTTGGTTTTGTAGACAAAATATTCAGACTTGATTCTGCATGAACTTTGAATTGACCCATGAAGACGAGTAATTTTTAATGTTGAATTCTGTTTGGGTACTTTGGGGTATCTTGAGGTCAAGAAGGAGTATCTTCTGTGTGAACTCCTGTAATTGACCGCCTTGAGAATCGTTCAGATGTACTGTACTGGCCTGCGCATCTTTCAGATGTGCGAAAAGTCATGGAGCGTGAAATCATAAGTTCGTTGCCGCTGAGCGTAAAAAGCCACTGAGCGTGAAATCATAGACCTGTAGTTCCTGAGCGTGAAGTCGTAGGTTTGTAGCCTCTCGAGCATAAAAACTACCGAGCACAAAGGCATCCGAGCGTAAAACCATAGACTTGTAGCCATTGGAACGTAAAATTGTAGATTTGTAGCTGTCGAGCATAGAAAACTCCTTGGTGCAGAACTGTAGATTTGTAGCTTCTGAAAAGAAAATCTTTCGAGCGTGAAGTCGTGGATTTGTTGCCTCCGAGCGTAAAAAGCCACCGAGCGTGAGATCATAGATTTGTAGCTGCTGAGCGTGAAGTCGTAGGTTTGTAGCCTCTCGAGCGTAAAAGCTACCGAGTACAAAGGCATCCTGGCGTAAAACCATAGACTTGTAGCCTGTGAGCGTAAAACCGTAGATCTGTAGCTGTCGAGCGTAAAAAGTCCCTTAGCGTAAAAACCTCGTATCTTCCTCGCGCAAAAACTTTTTGAATTCGCTGACTGTCCGCCTTCTCTGAGTGATAGGCTGACGTAGTATCCAATCATAATCGGATATTAATTAGGAGATTTGGTTCGGGATTTGAAGAGTCCATCCGAACTCTATATATACCCCAAGTTTCTGAGAGAAAAACTTTTCATCCGTCTTCTGCGAAAGAAAGCCTTCGTCTATTCGAGTTCTTCTTCGTTTCTTCTCCGAGATTTTGAAGTTTCCATTAATGGCCTCGAAACAATCCTCCTCCACTTAGGGAAAGAATGTTGATTCTTCTTCTTGTTCTTCTGCTAAAGTGAGAGCGTCCTAGGTCGGGCAAGGCAAACTTCCTTCTGAGCGAAGTATCCCGCCGACGAGCAGTGCACCCGGCCTAAAAGGTAGAGCATTTGGGATGAAGAAGAACGACCAAAAATCCTTCGCACACGTTGTACGAGACCGCGCTAGGTCGTCTCCTGTGTTGATAGCCTCTTTGAGGAAGATGATGCACAGAGATATTTCATATTTTACGCCCACATTTCTAATGTGTTAGCGCAAAAACTTCATATTTTCGCAGTCCGGCGTAAAAGCTTCGACTGTCGAAAGTTGGTGTATAAAATTTGAGTGTTACGCTTCTGGATGAAGATTCTGGCATAATACCTCAATTTTATCAGTCTGGCGTAGAGCACAGACTGTATACTGCCAGCCTTGAATTTTTATGCTTTTAGGAAATGGATTCCAGTGTAATGGTCAAGTTGTAGAAGCATAAAAAATACGCTGGATAGCTCTACGCAGCATATTGATGCAAAACAGCATAAATAGAGGACTTCAAAGCCTTCAACGTACAAACAGAGCTTCTCCGCCAAAGCACAGCGTGAAATATAGGCTCAAGGACCATCCGCGTAGGGCAGTATGTCCAGGCTGCTTTAGCGTAAACAGGGTGCTTCATCGCCTTTATGGCGTAAAACTTATCCTCTTTCAATGCAGTATTAAAGTGTACGAGGGACGCTTCGTATTCTCCGAAGTGAACCTGTCAGATCCTGCAATAAACCTGACGTCTCGACTTTTGACAAAGGGATACTGCTCGACTACCCAAGCGATGGCTATAATGATGGTGTGGCACTGCAATCCAGGCTGTCATTTACTGCCATTTCCCTTGTGTAAACCGCTTTTACGTACACAGAGGAATACGCTGCCTAGTTTTACACAGGCAGATGAGAGCTCCTTACGCTCCGCGGAAGACAAATCGCCTGCCACGTCAAAAGCTGCACTCCGTACGGGACTCGAGGCACGTCTCTGCATTTAACGCACAGGGTGGTGACAGGCCCTCAAGGCACGTCTCTGCAATTAATGTGCCGAATACTGACAGATGCCTGAGGCACGTCTCTGCATTTGATGCACAGAAGGGTGGCAGACCTTTAAAACACGCCTCTATATTTAATGCATAGGATGATGGCGGATCTCCACATTTAATGCAGGAGATTTGATTAAATATCACCGAACCGTCGTTTAGTGACATCCCCTTTGCGAGAGCTGCTCCTACGCATACAAGGGAATACGCTGCCTAATTTTACACAGGCAGATGAGAGCTCCTTACGCTCCGCAGAAGACGAACAGACTGCCATGACAGCGGTTACTCTTCGTGCAGGATTCAAGGTCCGTATCTGCATTTAATGCGCAGAATGAGGGCAAATCTTAAAGACAAGCATCTGCATTTAATGCATAGGATGGGGGCAGATCTCTGCATTTAATGCAAGAGATCTTATTATCTCCAAAAGCCGTAATTCCGGCTGAGACATCCATATCATCACTCTGGCACGTTACGCAGCGGCTTCTACGCCTATTCAGCTTCGATGCCTGCTCGGCTTCTACACCCATTCGGCCTTCTGCGCCTACTCGGCTTCTACACCTACTCGACCTCTATGACCACTCGGCTTCTATGCCCACTCGGCCTCTATGACCACTCGGCTTCTACGCCTATTCGGCTTCTATGCCGGTTTGATAACTATTTGGCTTCTATGCCATGGTGACAGACATTGGCTTCTATGCTAACCTCTTCTACACGAGGGATACCTACCTACGTGGCTTCTACGCCGTGATCTTCGTAGCAGTTATACATGTTTTGTCCCTTAGTTGGACCCGCGTCACACGCTCATTCAAAAGATCATCTATACGCAGGCATTGGTTATTTTAACCGTTGTGTAAAAGGGTGTTGTACTTTCCACTACTTGGTTTTTATACCGATTGAGTGGTCACTGTCACTAAAACTCTATAAATAGAGACCTCTATCAACAGAGAAAAAGGTCGACAAATTGGAGGGTCGAAGAAGTTAGGTCTGAAAACTGATCAAGAGATCCAGTACCAGATCCAATAGTCGAGAGAGAGAGAGAGAAAGAGGAGAACCCAGAGCTCAGGCAAAGAGAAGGGATCGACGACTTTGGCATCGGGCATCCACCCTCTTTAGCAACCCTCGAAGCTGCTACCTGTCTTCCACGGTACCTCTTCAATATCGTGTGGTCCAAGGGCTAAAGTGATCGACTGCAGATCAGACACCTATAGCAATATTCACGCAGATTAAATAAATTGTACTTAGACATCCTCGTGTAGGATCAAATTTGTACAATCTTTTTTGTAAACATAAAAGAAGAACGGGTCTTCGTACAAGACCTCATTTTTCGCATTCATCAAATCTTTTCTCGTTTATTATCCTAAACAAGATGGTGACTCTGCTGGGGACGTCTTTCTCTTCTGATAAAGAAGCTATTGCTCAACACGATGCGGTATCCGTGGGATCCGTGAAGAAGATACTGGTCGTCAAGTTCGACCAGTCTGTCTATGAAGATATGCTCCGAACAAGGGGCAGCTCTCACTCTTTCTCTGTCCAAAACAACAGGAAGCTGCGTAAGGTCTGGATGCCCAAGACATCCTCTACCATTCCTGTGGACTTTCCGATCTCTCCGACCAATAAGGTTGTAGCATTGCTCCCTCCGTGCCCTGCGCGTAAAATTCAGTCGCCTGTCTCTGACAGGACCGACAAAACTTCTGGCAATGCCTCAGCGCTAACCTAGAAGTATACTCCGTATTCTGCGTGTGAAGTTCAGTATCCCGTCCTTGGCAGAACAGACAAAACTTCTGGCAATGCCTCAGCGCTAACCCAGAAGTATACTCCGCGCTCTGCACGTGAAATTCAGTCTCCCGTCCCTGGCGGAGTAGACAAAACTTCTGATAAAGTCTCAGCACCAAATCAGAAGTACAAAACACGCTCCACGCGTAAAACAACATCTGACCTCTATGGAGAACCAGATGATCCCTGGGATCTCTGCAAGGGAAGGCAGGCGGCTGACTACTCGACTTCTCGGCCTTTACGCCAGTAAGGGAACAATCTGTCCACTCTCCGAATTACACGAGATGCTGATGGCCGCCTGAGGACATCCTCGGCTTTATGCCAACCAGAGCGAAGCTCCAAATTATGCCAGACGAAGTCCCTAAGCGTAAAGAAAGCTCCAATTGCGGAAAGACACCCTCCTCGGGGATTATCCGCCACCCAGATGGCCAACTTGTTGTATACGGGTGGCACAGGGAAGACTATGGTTTCCATCATCCGCATGCCCACCGATGGGAACAGAAGGAACAAGCCATCATCTTCTTCTTTTGCAACTCCTCCTGACCTGCGCAAGTATCTAATCCGGAAACGCAAGGAGAGGAGATCTTCCAGCGTGGCTATTACGCCTCATAGCGAGCACTGTTGTAATAGTCACAGGATTGTAATTAATTGTTGCTGTTCTAAAGCAAAACGGCCAGTTTTTGACCGGCTAAGCTACTCTCCATCTTTCCTAGAAGAAGAGCCCACGTACGTATCTGTGAACATGGCTTCACATATACCTGGAGGATGCTCAGGCTCAAGACGTCTGTCCTCTAGAACTCTGAGCCGAAGGAAATTCAACATGCTCCTTAGGGACACCGAAGCTGGGGTGTTCCAGAACACTCGTTCAAGGTCACGACAACTGACTTTGTGCTCTTATAATTCCGATGCTGGGGGTCGCCAGTCTCCCGAATCAGATACTGAGAGTATAGAGTCAACTTCTGCAGCGACCTATATGCATCTTTCAATGACGCCCAGGAAGATGGAAGTTTATGCCATTGGAGATGAACACGAGGAAGCCTCGCCATCAGGGAACACTGAGCAACGCATTACTACACTAGAGACATCTCTGAAACAAATGCAATCCATGATGGAGGACATACACCAAATGATGCTAACTCAACAGGCGGCTGCTATGGCTCAAATATCGGTCCCGTCTACTCAGATACGTGTGGGGGTGGACCTACCACCATCAAACACGATCCAAGAGCCTGCTCTAGATCAAGTGTCAGCTGGTCCATCACTTCCTCACTCAGAGAATATACTACCTCCTGTGGGAGTCACGATACAACCGACTCCGCACCATTCTGTGGTCTCGCTACCAGCTGAAAATCTGATGCACGCAGTGCGGGTGTTGAAAGCCCAATTTGATACCTTGAAGCACAAAGATCAGCTCAAGAAATTAAGAATCAACCAGCCATACCCAGCTATCTGGGAAAATGTCCCTTTTCCTCCGAGGTACAAACCTCAGACTATGGCCTTGTTCGAGGGAAAAACATCACCAAGTCAGTACATGAACTATTTCAGTATGATGACGGTGTTGCTACAAGGGAATGACGCCCTCCTCACCCGGGTGTTCAAGGGCTGTCTCTCAGAAGTAGCTTACCAGTGGTACCGCAGCCTGGCGGACAACTGCATTACTTCCTTCGAAGACTTCAAGGCTTTATTCTTCACACGATTCTACGAGGGAGGAATGGACATGTCTATGTCCTCTCTCATCGAAGTCAAGCAGAGAAAAAAGCGGAAGTTCGCGCCTTCGTCGAAATTTTTCGTCAAGCCACTTTACAGATGCCTCCAGGAGTTCCAGACTCAGCATTGATGGACATTTGCAGGAAGAACCTTCTTCCCGTGATCTCGGTGTTCACAGGACCATATCAGTTCCATGACTGGCCCTCGTTCATCATCTCACCGGTAGCCGCCGAGGATAATAGTCGCAAGGCGCATAACAATGACATCATGATCTCTACCTCTGACAGAGGCAAGAGGTCATCCCCCAACGGCGACCATCCTCACAATTCCAAAGGAAAAGAAGCTCTGGCGATCAATACGTCCAGACAGAAGACTACGGCAACCACGTAGACAAAACCTGGGACTTCCAGGCCCGTCGAGGTATACTCTTTCGACGACGACGATATTCCGAGTATATTCGAGTGTCTCGTCAAAAGTGGCAAGATCACCCTTCCGGAGGAGAGGCGGCCCAGTGAAGTCGGCAGTGCCAATAACCCCAAGTACTGCATCTTCCATAGATACGTACACCACCCAACAAAGGCGTGTTACATACTGAAAAGGAAGATCCAAGAGCTGATCGATGCTAAAGCCATCACCCTGCGCAATAGCGAGAGACGGTCACGGCCAACAAGATCTCTCTACAATTTGGCAATCTGCCTCCCCAAGAAGTACCGGACGGTGTTACACCTATTTCCCGGACAACTATGAACATCGTTAATCTTCCTCCGGCAAGGGGTCAAAATCACGACCTGTTACCCCTAACTACCCAGAGAGGCAAGATTATGTGGGTTCACCCAGACTTGGTGTCGGAGCTCGAAAAAGAGACTAATGCTACTAAAGCTAAGTCCAGGAAGAACTCCAAATGTAAGCCATGCCATTTGGTTGCAACTTCTTCTACATCAGACGAAGATGAGGTTTTGGCCATAACAACCCGTTCAGGGAAGGCTTACCTCAAGGACTACGGAGCAAGTCAAGAAGATGCACTTGCAGATGCTTCAGCTGCCAAACCTTCGGAACCAGAGCCCGCCGTACCAGAGGCCGGTTCTTCGAGACCAACTTCAGCGGACAAGGAGAAGCAAAAAGAAGTGCGCTTCGATAAACCTGTGAAAAACATTCAAAACAAAGGTTTAGAGAAGCCGTACAACTTTGACATCTTGGCCCAACTGGCTAATACACCTGCCAGGTTGTCCATCTTCGAGCTACTCAGGCTCTCCCAAGACACTCGTCTAGCCCTGAGTGAGGCATTGATGCAAGCGGATACATACTTGACCCAACTCAAGTCCCCCGGCGAAGAACCCGCAGTGTATCCCCGATGCCACAGTGTGATAGAGGTGGTCCCAAACATCACTTTCACTCAAGACGACATGCTGTTAAAACATAACAGGAATGACAGACCCCTCTACCACACCGGGTACGTCGGTTCCATGGAGGTCGACCGGATTCACATAGATCCGGGATCCTCAATCAGCATCATTCCTCATAGTCTGCTCAGACCGCTGAGGATTCCTACCAGCGAACTGGCTTACATCACCACTACTATTGTGGGTTTCAACACCGGAAGAAGTAAGCCGTTGGGAAAAATTTGCCTGAGGATCCAGATTGGCAACCTCAGATCGGTGGCTACATGCTACGTCATCAATTCAGAGGTTTCCTACAACATCCTGCTGGGAAGACCATGGATCCACGACCACAACATCGTTCCTTCGACCCTACATTAATGCTTCAAATATGTAGACGCCCAAGGGACAATACAAACGGAGGTTGCTGACCTAAACCTGTTTAATGGAGTAGAATCCTACTACTCCGACGCCGTGTTATACTCTCAAGACTACACGGAAGAGGTGTCAGCACAAGCAGAGAAGGAATCCCACCGGGAGCCTGAAGAGGCTTCTGCCAAGCAACCTCTGTCAATCAAGGTGAAAGGATGGACTACCCGTCCAAAAGCCACAGAGCCTATGGCTATCCACCTGAACAAGACCAGGTCAGGGAAAGGGGGTGATCCTCTAGTGATCACTCTAAACCAGAAGCCTCCGCCCTTAATCATCAACCTTCGGTGCAACAAGCAGCCGAGTGATGTAAATGCAACCAGGAATACGGTTTCTGATAATAACAATGGACCTCTTTTCCAGTATGTCGACGCTCGGATTCCAAATCAGGAACTCTCTCCCCATGACGATATAGAGCCTATAGCACAAAAATTCTTAGCAGCTATAGATTCTTATCATCTGTACATATGGGAAGTGGCATCATCCAATGTCACCATGACATATGGACCACATGAGGATTCTATCTTCATTGTTCCATCTGCCCGCGACGATCAGCGTTCCATAGTCTTCGGCCGCATGCGCAACGAACAGACTATACAAGAGGATTCCTTCAATGACGACTCTGGTGAAATGTAAGTCCACAGGTACAGCCCGTAAGCCATGAAGATCATGCAAAATATGGGTTACAACTTGAGGATGGAACCAGGTCTCATCTACGGGAAAGGCAGACGAACACCGCTGCTTGGCAATTTCCACTATCAACAAACCCGTTTCGGGTTAGGGTATGCCATCTCCCTTACGACTTCCAAGTCGAACGAGGATATCTTTTCCTCTTTTCAAGATGGTTCATCGTCCTCCGACTCATCTCACCCTCTCGAGCAAACATTATCAGCAAATATGGTAGTGACGGATTCCTTCAAATCAGATGAACAAGAATCTGAACTGTTTGAAAATGACGCTTGGGCTCAGCAGATGGATATACAATGGGAGTTCCGCTTCGAGCAGAGAGAACCTCCCACTGAAGATGAAGTTATCCAGATTGACGTGACGTTGGGGATAAACTTTCACCAAGACCGATATTTATCAGTAACGACCTTTCCGAAAAAAGAAGGAAAAAAATTATCCAACTGATAAAAGAATATATCGACGTCTTTGCGTGGAATTATGAGGATATGCCAGGTCTTAATCCAAAGGTAGCTACTCATAAACTCGACATACTTCCCGATTCAAAGCCTGTGAAGCAGCACCAACGCCGGTTTCCCCGGACATGATGGACGCCATTGAAGCTGAAGTCAAGAAATTGATAGCTTGCAGCTTCATCTGTGAGGAACAACATTCCGACTGGGTCACCAATGTTGTCCCGGTCATGTAGAAGAATGGTAAAGTATGTATCTGCATCGATTACGGAGATCTGAACGCAGCCTGCCCCAAGGATGAGTTTCCTCTTCCCATCACAGACGTCATGATCGACAATACATGCGGTTTTGAACGTATATCTTTCATGGACGGATTCTCAGAATACAATCAGATCAAGATGCATCCTGAAGACAAGAAGCAAACTGCCTTCCGGACACCACTGGGGGTATATTGCTATACGGTCATGCCCTTCGGATTAAAGAATGCCGGGGCTACGTACCAACGGGCTATGAGCAACATATTCCATAAACATTTATGCAAGACAGTGGAGTGTTACGTGGACGATATAGCTGTCAAAAGCCGCCTCAGGGATAATCACATCCAAGACTTAAAGACAGTATTTGATGCCAAGACTTAAAGACAGTATTTGAATTAATGCGCCAACATCAACACAAAATGAACCCTACAAAGTCCTTTCTGGGGGTATCTAGTTGCAAATTTCTAGGATTTGTAATCACCGCCAAAGGCATTCAAGTGGACCCTGATAAAGTCAAGGCCATCTTAGAAATGCGACCATCCCGCAATCTGAGGGAACTCAGGGGATTTCAAGGTCGTCTGGCTTATATCCGGAGATTAATATCCAACCTCTCCGGGAGATGCCAACCCTTTTCGCGTCTCATGAAGAAAGGTGTATCCTTCGTATGGGACGAAGCCTGTCAGCAAGCGTTCGGGGATATCAAGCGCTACGTCACTAGTCCGCCAGTTCTGGTACCTCCTGTCATAGGAGACCGTTCGTGCTGTACGTCCGAGCAATGGATCATTCCCTGGGAGCGCTTCTTGCACAAAAGAATGATATGGGCCACGAGCAGGCTATCTACTACCTCAGCAGGATGATGGTCGGAGCCAAACACCGGTACAACCCAGTGGAGAAAGAATGCTTGGCCCTGATATTCTCTATCCAGGAAACGCAATACTATGTCACGGGCCAAACCATTCACTTCATCTCCAGGATCAATCCTCTGCGGGTACTAATGAACAAGCCAAGTGTTCGTAATTCCCGACTCGTGACTTGGGCGATGTTATTAACGCCATATGACATGGTGTACGTCCCTCAGAAGTTCGTCAAAGGCCAAGCATTGGCTGACTTTCTAGCTGCTCATCCGATCCCGGAGGCCACCAAACTGTACGAGGACATTCCCGACGAAGTTGTAGAGTGTAATTCCGCAACAGAAGACGATGCATGGCAACTGTTCTTCGATGGCGCCTCTAGGACTGGTCCCAGGGGAAACGTAGTTTCAGGAGTAGGGATCGTCCTAGTCACTCCTGATAAACTCGTTATCTACCGAGCATATTCTCTTAGCGAGCCCTGTTTAACAATGTGGCGGAATACAACGCTCTACTAATCGGGCTCCAAGTCGCTAAAGAGCTGGGGGTCGAATCTCTGGAAGCCTTCGGTGATTCTCTGTTGATCGTCAATCAAGTCAGAGGAATATATGAAGTCCGGAATCCCGACCTCATCCCCTATCACCGAGCAATGGTCGAGATAGCCATGACATTCAAGGGATTCTTCCTTGAGCATGTACCTCGATCTCAGAATCTTGAAGCTGATGCCTTAGCCAGTCTAGCTACAGATTTAGCTACCCGTATAAGAAGGCAGAATTCGTTAATCCTTCTTAACAGAGACTTATTCTGTGTGAAAAACAACTTTCACATCGAATGCAGCTACACGGTGGACACAGATCCTCCCAAAAGAGACTGGAGAAGTCCCTTTATAGATTTTGTAGCATACGGAATCTTGCCAGAAGATCCTAAAGAAGCAATATCTGTCAAAAGATGATCATTACGCTTCTATTTTGATGCATCGTCACAATGCCTATATCGCCGATCTTATGACAGGCTATTATTACGATGTCTCTCTGGTGATGAAGCACAGCAGATTATCCGTGAAGCTCACGACGGCGTGTGCGGGGTACATCAACCCGGTCCTAAGCTACAGGATCGTATCAGGAGAATGGGCTATTACTGGCCCACTATGATCGCAGACGCAATCAAGTATGCCAGACGATGCAGAGCCTGTCAGGTTCATACAGACTTCATACATCAACCGTCCGAACATCTACATCCTACGGTTGCATCCTGGCCCTTCGAAGCATGGGGTATGGATTTGGTCCTATTCACCTGTCTTCTTCCAGAGGTCACCGGTTCATACTGGCCATCACGAATTACTTCTCCAAATGGGCAGAGGCGATCCCTCTTGCTGAGGTAAAGACATCTAATGTGACCAGCTTCATCAAGCATCACGTCATTTACCGCTTTGGGGTTCCCCGAAGGATAATCCATGACAATGGGCGTCAGTTCATCAACCATGCGTTCTACCGATTTTACGATAAAAATCAAATACGAAATATGGCCTCTACGGCATATTATCCGGCTGCTAATGGTTTGGCGGAAGCCTTCAACAAAACCATTATCAAATTCTTGAAGAAGTTCGTCTCTTCGAACAAGAAAGATTGGAACGAGAAGCTGGGAGAATGTCTCTGGGCATACCGCACCACGGTACGAGCACCGACAGGTTGTACGCCATTCTCATTGGTCTACGGGAGTGAAGCAGTTCTTTCTATCGAAATTCAAATTCCGTCACTCAGGATAGCCGTGGCTAATGAGTTAACTCAAGAAAAGAATGACCTGTTAAGGCTTCAAGAGCTAGAAGGATTAGACGAGAAATGCCTCCAAGCTCAGCAGTGCATCGCGATCTACCAAGCACGTATTTCCAGAACTTTTAATCAAAAAGTAAAGAAAAGAGTGTTCAAAGCCGGCGAGCTAGTTTTAGCTGTAAGAAGGCCGATGATTCTTACTCACAGGAGTAAAGGAAAATTCTAGCCCAAATGGGAAGGCCCTTACGTGATCGAGACAACGTTCTCAAACGGCGCTTACAGGTTAGCCCAGCCTAATGGAGACCTGCTAATGGCTCCTATCAATGGCAAATTCTTGAAAAGGTACTATGCTTAAACCTCCTCTGCTCAAGTGGAATAAGGTGATCTCATTCTGACAAAACTACTTCCAAAACGGAACTAGTTGGATCATATTATATCATGTCCATATGACCTCTGAATAGATATGCTCTGCTAAAGCTTACCGAAAATATATCACGTCCATACTACCTCTGATATCACTTTCACCCAAACCTGTCATTTACATTCCGAAATGATGGGTCCACAAAGTCAGATGAAAAGTCTCTCTATTATTCCCAAGAGAAAAAGAGCAAAAGTATATTTGAAAAGCAAAAGCAAAAGCAAAAGTACATCATGAAGGGGGAGCGGTCAGGTCGCGAAGCTGCTGTGCCAGTACGGCCATCCTCTCAGCCCCAAAATCCAAGACATCAGCGCAGACCCGCTCCAACCGTGCCTCATCATCTATCAGGAGAGACAGTTCGGCTCTAGCCTGAAGGAAACCAGCACGGACGACTATTGCACTCGCCAAGTTCTGTTGTGCTGCGACCAGTCGGCCATTCACCACATCTAGAACTTTCGACGAATGAGAAGCCCACTCCTTTGCCTGAGCAAGCTTTGTCTCCAGTTTGCGGACCCTCGCTACATTGCCGTCATGCTCGGCCTGACACTTCGTTTGAAAGGCGATAGTCTCCTCCAAAACAACTTTTTCTTTGTCCATCTCCTGCTGGTTAGTCTCGATAAATTTATTCAGACCTTCCTTCTTTTCAACAAGATGCGCAGTCAAGGAGTCGTATCTGGCCTGGACCAGAGCTTCAATGTTGCCTCGAGCTAGCTGCAGGTATTCGTTAATGGGTTGCTCTAAACCATTAACCATCGCCTCCAGCGGGTCAGCTACCCCGGTATCACCGAATTCCCTAATCGCCTCTATCGAGAACCGAGAGGACCTCTTCAGCGACGCAAAGTCCAGCTTCTTCGCCAATACCATTGACATTAGCGTTCTCAAAGTGGTATAGAAGATACCGGTGTACTGCTCGATCAGCGCAACTAGGTCCGCATGAATGCGGGGAGTGTCCACGATCGTGGCGACTTCCCCTCCATGAATAACCACAGACGATATCGCCACGGCCGTCGCCTCAACAGGTGGTGCGACGAAAGAAGAAGCGCCAACACCGGACGAAGATACCAGCATACTCAAAGGAGGCATTGTCGCGATGACAGGCTCATCCTCCTCTTGAGATATCGGAACCTCGTCGACAGGCGAGCCGGCACCCGAAGATGCTTCCTCTTCAAAATTAGCCACATCCGTGTCGTCGCCAGAGCCAAAGGGCGCATCTACACTGCCCTCCCCGAAGAGGTCTTCCCCTGAAAGGAGGATGAAAGGAAGTTAATATCAGCATAATGTTAACTTTCCTAAAAGAAAAGGCGTAAAGACGATATTTACCCGTAGCCGACGACATATATGTCGTATCCGCAGCCTGTACAGCTAAATTATTTCTTAATGATGCTAGGCAAGCTGTCATACCTGGGGAAAGGGGTCTGCTAACAGAAGTTGACAGATAGTCTTCCAAGTCCTCCTCAAAATCCAACCGAGGCTCATCGGCTGGAATCGCGCTAGGTGCGCTCGCAGGCGCGGCAGAAGTCCCTCCCGATGCCGATCCGGCTAGAGGTATACGAAACTTTATTATACTCAGCCCCGAAGGCGACCTTGCTCCACTACCTGAAGCAATAGCAGTGACACCAGTGTCCAGCTGAGATTCTTCGGCACCACCAGCTGGAACTGTAGAAGGTCCCTCTCTAAAAGGCGAGGAACCTCCAATCAAAGAATCGTCCCCAACACGGGGAGATGCAAGCTCACTTCCAAGAGCCTCAATGCCAGGAATCCGAAGAGGATGATTTACCGCCTTCTTCTTCCTCTTACGAGGGGAAGCCACCTTAGGAGCAGGAGCCCTTCGCTTCCCAGAAACTACCAAAGCCCCCGCAGGCGAAGGTACTTTACCCCTAGGTACCGACACCAGAGGCTCAACCGGGGTAACGGACTCCTCACCCTCGTCGAAAGAAACCGAGGGGACTTCAACTCTTCCCCCAGGCTTGGAAGAGGGCACCCTAAAGCTTCCATGCATATCAAAATCGTGATAGAAGGTATTCGTTGCCACATAGAACTGGGCATACGAATGCAGGATGCGCAGCTCCGTGGAGAGTGTGATGACCGACACGGTAAAAATTGCCCCAGTGTAGCCCATGATAAAATATTGCCATCCCCTCGCTCCATCAATGAGTCCACCTCTGGACCTGAAGCTGGTGACGGCGTTGCCCACGTGCAACTGATCATACCCAAACTGTCGGGCAAACCGACTGGGCAAGTAGGGCTCCAAGAAGCAATGATCTTCGCTTCTGTACAGCAGATGGGATGGTCTGATACAGACCAACCAATTAAAAGCTTCGGGAGAGAATGGTCTTCTCTCTACCTGAATCCTCGAGCCTAATCCCCGATTGATTGCGATGTACGGAAGGGACGGTGCGAAAAATCTTCCAACTATGAATGAAGCCTAGCGCCCGCCGACAATCTATAACTGTGGTCACGTTCCAGGAAGACTTCTGGTAGTTCAACAAGAAACTACCCCCCGAACTACTGCCGGAACTGGGAGACATCACCCGGGGGTTATGGAGAATTAACCACCCCATCAAATACAAGTATGGTAATTCTATCCTGGGAAGTAAAGCTATCACGCCGAATTTCATCGACGAGCAGCCCGTCAGTCATGGCCCTCAGGCCAGCTTGTATACGGCACACCATGGCAGGGAGCAAGCCCAGTCTTGCCCCGAACACTAGACGCACTGCAGGCCATAACGTGTTGCGGTGAATGCGGTCCGCAGATGCGACTCCAGGCACTACTACTCGGCGCAGCCATATAGAGAGGAAGCCAGCCAGTTGAGCCTCCCTGGACAGAGGCCTGCGACAGCGCCTCAAATAACTATAGGCCTTAGTGCCTTCAGGATACTTTCCCGTCCCTTCGTCGAGGAACCGGTCCGGAGCACCAGCATCCCCCATAAGATCGTCAACTACCTGAGCATTAAGCGCACTCAGGGGATTCACAGGCAGATCCTTGCCCTCCAATACCTTCTCCGGCTAAGCAGTCCTAGACCGGTGGAAGAAAAGATAGGACGTCCATTTGTTGATATGAGCCAAATCTGAAGGCTCACCATAAAAAGTGGTGCAAGCGAGGTAGTGGCACATCAACTCCTGGTACACTTCCACTACCCGATGGTCTGAATCCTCCAGCTCCCGGTTCATGGGAACATACTCTTCGTATGGAGTGTCCCCCATTGGCAGTCTTGGGATCTCTGCCATCTCATGCAGGGCCAATTCCAACTCCCCCAGTGGAGTGGCGAAAGTCCCGGTAAGCGAAATATATCGCTCCATCAGTGCCAGAAACAGGTTGGGATTAGGCGGTAACCCAATACTGGTGGCACTCATAGCGACAAATAGGCCGATGTTCTCCAACTCGGTCTAAAAATGCTTCAAGGCCCAATCAACTAAGCGAGCCCATCGAAGGTTTGAAAGGGTGATCCACCCACCGCACTGAGGGTTCACCTTAGGGTATACTCCCCCGCGCCCCATAAAATCATTACAGAAAGTTGGTAATTGGACCGGCTGGATCACCAAGCCATCTTCAGTCAGGACACTGCCCGGGTACAGTCCCCTGAACAGCGTCACAGAGCCAGAAGGGCGACTGATAAACGACCCCTGGTCAGCTCCTCTCAGATGAAAGATCTTTCCTGGCTTGCCGTGAAGATCGGGGGTCAGCATCCACGACATCCTCTTGGGATGTGTAGCATGGAAGAAAGCCGAGATGGGGTAGTCTCTCGACATATTGGGCAGGTACAAGACCAAACCCTCGGCAGGAAAAACTCACAGTTCTCTCTTGGGCTTTGTTTGGGACTGCTTGTCAATCATGTCCCCGAAGTGGAAAGCCGGCTTCAGGTATTGCTCCCCGTCTACGTACGTTAGGGGCTCCCCGTTGATCAAGTTCAGCAGCGTTCGCTCGTCCTGAACCGATATCAGAATTGCCCTTCCTTCGGGATACTGGGGCCCGGAGATAAGAAATGTCACGTGCGACAAATCCTTCAGATAGTTGGAGTGCAGCATCCCGACGGCAGAGTCCATCACCTCAGCTAGCGGAGACTCACGCAAGTTGACTGCAAAAGTATAAGAGAAACACGTCAGTTCCTATAACTAGACATTACAGGACTTGCAGCATCCGCAAAAAAATCAATAGTCCGTGCTCTACGCCGAGACTGTGAAACTTGAGTTTTTACGCTGGAATCCATTCCCTAAACGTAAAATTCAAGATTGGCAGTATATGGTCTGTGCTTTATGCCAGACTGATTAAAACTGAGTTATTATGTTAGAATTTTCATCCAAAAGCGTAAAACACTCAAATTTTATATGCCAAACTTTTCGAACAGTCGAAGCTTTTACGCTCGACTGCGAACATATGGAGTTCTTACGCTGACACATTAGAAATGTGGGCGTAAAAGATGAAACGTCTCCGTGCGTCATCTTCCTCGAAAAGGCTATCAGCACAGGAGACGACCTAGCGCGGTCACGTTCAACGTGTGCGAAGGATTTTCAGGCATTCTCTTTTTCCCAAAAGCTCTACCTTCCAGGCCGGGTGCACTACTCATCGGCGGAATGCTCCGCTCAGAATGAAGTTTGCCTTGTCCAACCAGAGATGCTCTCGCTTGAGCGGAGGAACGAGAAGAAGAATCAACCTTCTTTCCCTTAGTAGAGGAAGCGTGCTTCGAGGCCATTGCTAGAAACTTTGAAGACTCGAAGAAGAAACGAAAAAAAACTTGAACAGTCGAAAGCTTTCTCTTGCAGAAGACGGATGGAAAGTTTTTCTCTGAGAAACTTGGGATATATATAGAGTTCGGATGGACTCCTCGGACCCCGAACCAAATCCCCTAATTAATATTCGGTTATGATTGGGTCCTACGTCAGCCTATTTATTCAGAGAAGGCGGACAGTCAGCGAATTCGAAAAGTTTTTCGCGCAAAGCAGGTTCGTGGTTGCTATGCTAAGGAGCTTTCTACGCTCGACAGCTTCAGATCTACGGTTTTACGCTCGCAGGCTATAAGTCTATGGTTTTACGCCCGCATGCCTTTGTGCTTGGTAGTTTTTATGCTCGAGAGGCTACAAACCTAAGACTTTACGCTCAGCAGATACCAAATTGATGATCTCATGCTCAGTGGCGCTTAGTTTACGCTCAGAGGCGACGGATCCACGACTTCATGCTCGAAAAATTTTCTTTTCAGAAGCAACAAATCTACATTTCTACGCTAAGGAGCTTTCTACGCTCGACAGCTACGAATCTATGGCTTTACGTTCGACAGCTACAAGTCTAGTTTTACGCCCGGATGCCTTTGTGCTCGGTAGCTTTTATGCTCGAGAGGCTACAAACCTACGACTTCACGCTCAGGAACTATAAGTCTATGATTTCACGCTCGATGGTGTTTAGTTTTTGCTCAAAGGCTGCCAACTTATGATTTCGTGCTCCATGACTTCCCGCACATCTGAAAGATATGCAGGCCAGAGTACGCGTAAATCTGAACGATCCTCAAGGCGGTCAATTATAGGAGTTCACACAGAAGATACTCCTTCTTGACCTCAAGATATCCCAAGTACCCGAAGCATACAGAGTTCAACATTAAAAAATTACTCTTCTTCATGGGTCGATTCGAAGTTCATCCAGACTCCAGTCTGAATATTTCATCTACCAAGATGGTAAATCAGTTTGACAACCATTTCTCGCCCTGTTCCATAGGATTTTTGAGAAATCATTCTTGAAGATGATGTCTAAAATTCTGTTTATCAGAAGTAACAGTTCAGAATTCTACGCGGTTCCTCACTCCTAAATAGCAGGATAGTTCGAACACTCGAATGCTAAAGCGGCTTTCTACGCATCCCTAAGTTATGCGTAAAAGACAGGATAGGACCTAGCACTCTTTCTAAACAGAGTCGGCGTATAGAATCAGACGTGTCGAAGCTACACATATTCAGACTTCACAGCAAAGTATGGCAAGATGATCATATGCACGGAAGAAAGACAATTTTATTAAAGATTAAAGTCATGATTACATATGAGGGAAATCCAGTCTACATGGGTTTTTTTTTATTTTTCATGACTATATATGAGGGAAATTCCGTCTACAAAGGGCTTCCTCATCATTGTCTGAAGATCGCACCGAGAAGCTGTTCTGACAGGTTCTCACATTGGCGAAGGTCTTCCTCTTCTTCCAAGACGGTTCGTCAACATCCACAGTCGATGAACAAGAAGATGATCAGTGGCGGAAGGATACAAAAATGGGCATAGACCCATCCTCCAACAGAAGGAAAGCAGGGTAAATCTGCTTACCTACAGACCACCGCCACTCTAGCCGGGACAGAGCTAGTCTGTCTGCTCTCATCCCCGGAGGTAACGGAAGAAGGTACCGCTTGCAAGCGGCATGGTGAAATACGATTCTTCTTCTCTCCCGAAGAACTACCATACAAAGTTACTGATTATCCCGAGCAAAGGAGGCTATGATATCCTTTCATGATCCATCGTTGCAGAGGACATTTGCTCGAAGACTTCGTCTTTTTCGGCTCCTTACATGCTGGAAGAGCATGATCTCCTTCTTCCTCAAGTCGACCCGACGAACTTCGGCCATCATCTCTATATGATAAAGGAAGTATGGGAAGAACAGGAGAACTCCTCAGCCTTTTTATAGGCGAGAGAGAGCACCGATCCCTAATAAATCTGCCATAAAGTCAGTCTCGACCGTTTCAAAACTCCATTCAGAAACATTTCGAGTTACGAGGAGCGGGTCATGCTTCATTCAAAGCGTTTCAAATTATAAGAAATTTAAAAGCTTTGAAGGGGGTCTTGTTGAAGCTTGAAAAATACGCTGGATAGCTCTACGCAGCATATTGATGCAAAGCAACGTAAACAGAGGACTTCAGAGCCTTTAACATACAAACAGAGCATCTCCGCCAAAGCACAGCATAAAATATAGGCTCAAGGACCATCTGCGTAGGCCAGTATGTCCAGGCTGCTTCAGCGTAAACAGGGTGCTTCATTGCCTTTATGGCATAAAACTCATCCTCTTTCAATGCAGCATTGAAGTGTACGAGGGACGCTTCGTATTCTCCGAAGTGAACCTGTCAGATCCTGCAATAAACCAGATGTCTCGACTTCTGACAAAGGGATACTGCTCGACTACCCAGGCGACGGCTATAATGATGGCGCGGCACTGCAACCCAAGCTGTCATTTACTGCTATTTCCCTTGTGTAAACCGCTTTTACGTAAACAGAGGAATACGGTGCCTAGTTTTACACAGGCAGATGAGAGCTCCTTACGCTCCGTGGAAGATAAACTGCTTGCCACATTAAAAGCTACACTCCGTATGGGACTCGAGGCGCGTCTCTGCATTTAATGCACAGGGTGGTGACAGGCCCTCAAGGCACGTCTCTGCAATTAATGCGTCGAATACTGACAGATGCCTGAGGCACGTCTCTGCGTTTGATGCACAGAAGGGTGGCAGACCTTGTATTTAATGCGCAAGATGATGGCGGATCTCCATATTTAATGCAGGAGATTTGATTAAATATCACCGAACTGTCGTTTAGTGACATCCCCTTTGCGAGAGCTGCTCCTACGCATACAAGGGAATACGCTGCCTAGTTTTACACAGGCAGATGAGAGCTCCTTACGCTCCACAGAAGATGAACAGACTGCCACGACAGCGGTTACTCTTCATACAGGATTCAAGGTACGTATCTGCATTTAATGCGCAAAATGATGGCAAATCTTAAAGACAAGCATCTGTATTTAATGCACATGATGGGGGCAGATCTCTGCATTTAATGCAAGAGATCTGATTATCTCCAAGAGCCATAATTCTGGCTGAGACGTCCACATCATCACTCTGGAATGTTACGCAGCGGCTTCTACGCCTATTCAGCTTCGCTGCCTGCTCGGCTTTTATGCCCATTCGGCCTTCTATGCCTACTCGGCTTCTACGCCTACTCGGCCTCTATGACCACTCGGCCTCTATGACCACTCGGCTTCTACGCCCACTCGGCCTCTATGACCACTCAACTTCTACGCCTATTCGGCTTCTATGCCGGTTTGATAACTATTTGGCTTCTATGCCATGGTGACAGACATTGGCTTCTGTGCCAAACTCTTCTACACGAGGAATACCTACCTACGTGGCTTCTACACCGTGATCTTCATAGCAGTTATACGCATTTTGTCCCTTAGTTGGACCCGCGTCATACGCTCATTCAAAAGATCATCTATACGCAGGCATTGATTATTTTAACCGTTGTGTAAAAGGGTACTGTACTTTCCACTACTCGGTTTTTACACCGATTGAGTGGTCACTATCACTAAAACTCTATAAATAGAGGCCTCTATCAACAGAGGAAAATGTCAACAAATTGGAGGGTCAAAGAAGTTAGGTCTAAAAATAGATCAAGAGATCCAGTACCAGATCCAACGGTCGAGAGAGAGAGAGAGAGAGAGAGAGAGGAGAACCCAGAGCTCAGGGAAAGAGAAGGGTTCGACGACTTTGGCATCGGGCATCCACCCTCATTAGCAACCCTCTAAGCTGCTACCTGTCTTCCGCGACACCTCTTCAATATCGTGTGGTCCAAGGGCTAAAGTGATCGACTGCAGATCAGACACCTATAGCAATATTCACCAAGATTAAATAAATTGTACTTAGACATCCTCGTGTAGGATCAAATTTGTACAATGTTGTTTGTAAACATAAAAGAAGGGCCGGTCTTCGTACAAGACCTCATTTTTCGCATTCATCAAATCTTTTCTCGTTTATTATCCTAAACACAAGTTTTTACGGTCTTGGCATAAAGCAAAGACTATTGATTTTTACCGTGTGCTGCAAGATCTGTAATGTTTAGTTATAGGAACTGACATATTTTTCTTGCATTCTTGCAGTTGACTTGCATGTGTCTCCGCTAGTCGACATGATGGGTTCTGTCGCAGGGATGCTGCACTCCAACTATCTGAAAGATCTGTCATACGTGACATTTCCTATCTCCGGGCCGCAGTATCCTGAAGGAAGGGAGATTCTGATATCGGCTCAGGGCGAGCGAATGCTGCTGAGCATGATCAATGGGGAGCCCCTGACGTATATAGACGGGGACCAATACATAAAGCCAGCCTTCCTCTTCGGGGACATGATTAAAAAGTAGTCCCAGACGAAGCCCAAGAGAGAACTCTGGGTTTTCCCTGCCGGGAGCTTGGTTTTGTATCTGCCCAAGATGCCGAGAGACTATCCCATCTCGGCTTTCTTTCATGCCACACATCCAAGGAAGATGTCGTGGACGCTGACTCCCGATCTTTACGGCAAGCCGGGGAAGATCTTTCATCTGAAAGGAGCTGACCAGGGGTCGTTTGTCAGCCAGCCTACCAGCAATGTGACGGTGTTCGGGGGACTGTACCCAGGCCGTGTCCCGAGTGAAGATAGCTTGGTGATCCAGCCGGTCCAATTATCGACTTTCTGCAATGATTTTATGGGGCACGGGGGAGTATACCCTAAGGTGAACCCTCGGTGCGTTGGGTGGATCACCCCTTCAAACCTTCGATGGGCTCGCTTAGTTGATTGGGCCTTGAAGCATTTTTAGACCGAATTGGAGAACATTGGTCTGTTTGCAGCTGTGAGTGCTACCAGTGTTGGGTTACCTCCTAACCCCAACCTGTTCCTTGCGCTGATGGAGCGATATATTTCGCTCACCGGGACTTTTGCCACTCCACTGGGGGAGTTGGAATTGGCCCTTCATGAGATGGCAGAGATCTCGAGACTGCCGATGGGGGATACTTCGTATGAAGAGTATGTTCCCACGAACTGGGAGCTGGGGGATTTAGACTCTCGGGTAGTGGAGGTCTATCAGGAGCTGATGTGCCACTACCTCGCTTGTACCACTTTTTATGATGAGCCCTCAGATTTGGCTCATATCAGCAAATGGACGTCCTACCTCTTCTTTCACCGGTCCAGGACTGCTAAGCCGGAGAAGGTATTGGAGGGCAAGGATCTGCCAGTGAATCCTCCGAGCGTGCTTAATGCTCAGGTAGTCGACAATCTCATTGTGGATGCTGGGGCTCCAGAATTGATCCTCGACGAAGGGATCAGATAGTATCATGTAGGTACTAAGGCCTATAGTTATTTGAGGCGCTACCGCAGGCCTCTGTCTAGGGAAGCTTAACTGGCTGGCTTCCTCTCCATATGGCTGCACAGAGTAGTGATACCTAGCGTCGCATCTACGGACCACATTCATCACAACACGCTGTGGCCTGCAGTACGTCTGGTGTTCGGGGCAAGACTGGGCTTGCTCCCTGCCATGGTGTGCCGCATTCAAGCCAGCCTAAGGGCCATGACTGACGGGCTGCTCGCCGATGAGACTCGGCGTGATAGCTTTCCCAGGATAGAATTATCATACCTGTATCTGATAAGATGGTTAATTCTTCATAACCCCAGGGTCATGTCTCCCGGCTCTGGTAGTAGTTCGGGGACTAGTTTCCTGTTGAACTACCAGAAGTCTTCCTGGAACGTGACCATGGTTCTAGACTGTCGGTGGGCGCTGGGCCTCAGTCACAGCTGAAAGCTCTTCTGCACTGTCCCCTCCATACATCGCAATCAATCAGGGATTAGGCTTGAAGATTTTGGTAGAGAGAAGACCAATCTTTCTCCTGAAGCTTTTAATTGGTTGGTCTGCATTAGACCATCCCATATACTGTACAGGAGTGAAGGCCATTGCTTCTTGGAGCCCTACCTGCCTAGTCGGTTTGCTAGGCAGTTTGGGTATGATCAGTTGCACGTGGACAACGCCGTCACCAGCTTCTGGTCCAGGGGTAGACTCATTGATGGGGCAAAAGGCTGGCAATATTTTCTCATGGGTTGCACTGGAGCAATTTTTACCGTGCCGGTCATTATACTCTCCACGGAGCTGCGCATCCTGCACTCGTATGCCCAGTTCTATGTGGCAACGAACACCTTCTATCGCAATTTTGACAAGCATGGAAGATTTAGGGTGCCCTCCTCCAAGTCTGGAGGAAGAGTCAAAGTCCCCTCGGTCTCTTCCGACGAGGGTGAGGAGTTTGTCAATCCAGATGAGCCTCTAGTGGCGGTATCGAGGGGTGACGTTCCTCTGCCTGCAGGCCCTTTAGTGATTTCTGGGAAGCGAAGGGCACCTACTCCGAAGGAGACTTCCCCTCGTAAGAGGAAGAAGAAGATGGTTAATCATCCTCTCCGGATCCTTGGTGTTGAGGCTCCTGGAAGTGAGCTTGCATCTCCCCATGTTGGGGATGATTCTTTGATTGGGGGTTCCTCGCCTTTTAGAGAGGGACCCTCTAATGTTCCGGGTGGTAGTGCCGGAGAATCTCTGCTGGAGGCTGCCGTCGCTGCTACTGCTTCAGGTAGTGGAACGAGGTCGCCTTCGGGGCTGAGAATACCTTTATGTGGCTCGGCATCGGGAGAGACTCCTGCCGTGTCTGCCAGTGCATCTGGCGAGATTCCAGCCGATGAGCCTCGGTCGGAATTTGACGAGGACCTGGAAAAGAATTCGCCGGTGTTTCTTAGAGCACCCCCTTCTCCAGGTATAATAGCTTGTCTAGCATCATTAAGGAATGATTTAGCTGTACAGGCTACAGATGCGACATATATGCCGTCGGCCATGGGTAAATGTCGTCTTCACGCCTTTTCTTTTTAGGAAAGTTAACATTATGCTGATATTAACTTCCTTTCGTCCTTTTTTTAGGGGAAGACCTCTTCGGGGAGGGCAGTGTAGATGCGCCCTTCGGCTCTGTGTCAGGTCCTGGCGATGATACGAAGGTGGCTAATTTTGAAGAGGAAGCCTCTTCGGGTGCCGGCTCGCCTGTCGACGATATTCCGATATCTCAAGAGGAGGACGAGCTTGTCATTGCGACAATGCCTCCTTTGAGTATGCTGGTATCTTCCTCCGGTGTTGGCGCTTCTTCTTTCGTCGTACCACCTGTTGAGGCGACGATCGTGTCAACATCGTCTACGGTTGTTCTCGGAGGGAGATTCGCCAACGTCGAGGCCACCCCCAGCGTCCAACCGGATATAGCTGTGCTGATCGGGCAGTACACTGATATATTCTACACCACTTTAAAAATGTTAATATCAAGGGTGTTGGCGAAGAATCTGAGCTTTGCGTCGCTGAAGAGGTCCTCCCAGTCGGCGATAATGTCGATCCGAGAATTCGACGACACTGGGCTAGCTGAAACGCTGGAGGAGATAGTTAATGGTTTGGAGCAACCCGTTAACGAATACTTGCAGCTAGCTCAAGGCAATGTTGAAGATCTGGTCCAGGCTAGATACGACTCCATGACTGCACAGCTTACCAAACAGATGGCAGGCATAAATAAATCCATCCAGATACATCAGCAGGAGATGGATGAAGAAAAAGTCGTCCTGGAGGAGACCATTGCTCTTCGAATGAAGTGCCAGGCCGAGCACGAAGGGAATGTAGCGAGGGTCCTCAGGCTGGAAATGAAGCTCGCTCAGGCAAAAGAGTGGGCTTCTCAGTCGTCAAAAGCTCTAGCTATAGTGGATAGCCGATTGGACGTAGCACAACAGAACTTGGTGCGTGCAGATGTCGCTCGCGCTGGTTTTCTTTGGGCTAGAGCCGAACTGTCCCTTATGAGCAATGACGAGGCACGACTGGAGCGGGCTCGCCATGATGTCTTGGATTCCAGGACTGAGAGGATGGTCGCATTGGCGCAGCAGCTTCGCGACCTGACCGCTCCCCCTAAATTATGTACTTTTGCTTTTGCTTTTCAATGTACTTCTGCTCCTTTTTGGAAAAAATAAAGAGACTTTCATCTGACTTTGTGGACCGATCATTTCAGAATATAAATGATAGGTTTGGGGTGAAAGTGATATCAGAGGTAATATGGACGTGATATACTCTCGATAAGTTTTAGCAGGATAAATCTTTTCAGAGGTTATATAGACATGATAGAATACGATCCCACTAGTTTCACTTTTGGAAGTAGTTTTGTCAGAAAGAGGTTTTCGCCATATTCTACTTGAGCAGAGGAGGTTAAGCGTAGTACCTTTTCAGGAATTTGCTATTGATAGTAGCCATTAGCAGGTCTCCATTAGGCTGAGCTAACCTGTAAGCGTCGTTTGAGAACGTCGTCTCGATCACATAAGGGCCTTTCCATTTAGGCTGGAATTTGCCCTTACTTCTGTGAGTGCGAATCATCGGCCTTCTCACAGCTAAGACTAGCTCACTGACTTTGAACACCCTTTCCTTCACATTTTGATTTAAAAGCTTTAGAAATGCGTGTTTGGTAGAGCACGATGCGCTGTTGAGCTTGGAGGCATTTCTCGTCTAATCCTTCTAGCTCTTGAAGCCTTAACAGGTCATTCTTTTCTTGAGTCAGCTCATTAGCCACGGCTATCCTGAGTGATGGAATTTGGATCTCGATGGGGAGAACTGCTTCACTCCTGTAGACTAATGAGAATAGGGTGCAACCTGTCGGTGCCCGTACCGTTGTGCGGTATGCCCAGAGACATTCTCCCAGTTTCTTATTCCAATCCCTATTGTTCAAAGAGATGAACTTCTTCAAGAGTTTGATAATGGTTTTGTTGAAAGCTTCCGCCAAACCATTAGCAGCAGGATTATATGCCGTAGAGGCAACATTCTGTATCCGATTTTTATCGCAAAATCGATAAAACGCTTGGCTGATGAACTGCGGTCCATTGTTATGGATTATCCTTTAGGGTATCCCGAAGCTATAAATGACATGATGCTTGATGAAGCTGATCACATTAGGTGCCTTTACCTCAGCAAGAGGGATTGCTTCCGCCCATTTGGAGAAATAATCCGTGATGGCCAGTATGAACTGGTGACCTCTGGAAGAAGACGGGTGAATACGACCAATGATATCCATACCCCATGCTTCGAAAGGCCAGGACACAACCGTAGGATGTAGATATTCGGGAGGTTGATGAATAAAGTCTGCATGGATCTGACAGGCCCTGCATTGTCTTGTATACTTTATTGCGTCTGTGATCATAGTAGGACAGTAATAGCCCATTTTTCTGATGCGATCCTGTAGCTTAGGACCAGGTTGATGCGCTCCGCATATGCCGTCGTGGGCTTCACGGATAATCCGCTGTGCTTTATCACCAAAGAGACATCGTAATAATAGTTTGTCATAAAACTGGTGATATAGACATTATGACGATGCGTCAAAATAGAAGCATAATGATCGTCTTTTGACGGATACCGCTTCTTTAGGATCCTCTGGCAAGATTCCGTATGCTACGAAATCTATGAAGGGACTTCTCCAGTCTCTCCTGGGAGGATCTGTTTTCACAGCGTGGCTGCATTCAATGTGAAAGTTGTTTTTCACACAGAATAAGTCTCTGTTAAGAAGGATTACCGAATTCTGCATTCTTATAGGGGTAGCTAAGTCTGCAGCTAGACTGGCTAGGGCATCAGCTTCTAGATTATGAGATTGAGGTACATGCTCTAGGAAGAAACCTTTGAACGTCATGTGTATCTCGACCGTTGCTCGGTGGTAGGGGATGAGGTCTGGATTCTGGACTTCATAAATTCCTCTGACTTGATTGACGATCAGCAGAGAATTACCGAAACCTTCCAGAGATTCAGCGCCCAATTCTTTAGCGACTTGGAGGCCGATTAGTAGAGTGTTGTACTCTTCCATATTGTTGGAACAGGGCTCGCTAAGGGAATATGCTCGGTAGATAACAAGCTTATCAGGAGTAACCAGGACAATTCCTACTTCCGAGACCATATTTCCCCTAGGACCAGTTCCGAAGGCGCCATCGAAGAATAGTTGCCATGCATCACTCTCCATTGCAAAATTACATTCTGCAACTTCGTCGGGAATGTCCTCGTACAGCTTAGAGGCCTCCGGGATGAGATGAGCAGCTAGGAAGTCAGCCAGTGCTTAGCCCTTGACGGATTTTTGGGGGACGTACACCATGTTATACGGTATCAATAACATCGCCCAAGTCCCGAGTCAGGAATTAAGAACACTTGGCTTGTTCATCAGTACCCGAAGAGGATTGATCTTGGAGATGATGTGAATGGTTTCGCCTGTGACATAGTGTTACGTCTTTTGGATAGCGAACATCAGAGCCAAGCATTCTTTCTCTACTGGATTGTACCGGTGTTCGGCTCCGACCATCATCCTGCTGAGGTAGTAGATAGCCTGCTCGTGACCCATCTCGTTCTTTTGTGCGAGAAGAGCTCCCAGAGAATAATCCATCGCTCGAACATACAGTACGGTCTTCCCATGACAGGAGGCACCAGAACTGGAGGACTGGTAAGGTAGCGCTTGATATCACCGAACGCTTGCTGACAGGCTTCGTCCCATACGAAGGATACATATTTCTTTATGAGATAAAAAAATGGCTGACATCTCCCCGAGAGGTTGGATATGAACCTCCAGATATAAGCCAGACGACCTTGAAATCTCCTGAGTTCCCTCAGATTGTGGGGTGGTCGCATTTCTAAGATGGCCTTGACTTTATCAGGGTCCACTTGAATGCCTTTGGCGGTAATGACAAATCCCAAAAATTTGTCACTAGATACACCCAGAAAGGACTTTGAAGGATTTATTTTGAGTTGATGTTGGCGCATCAATTCAAATAATGTCTTCAAGTCTTGGATGTGATGATCCTTGATACGGCTTTTGACAACTACGTCGTCCAAGTAACACTCCACTGTCTTACATAAATGCTCATGGAATATGTTACGCATAGCCCGTTGGTACGTAGCCCCGACATTCTTCAATCCGAAGGGCATGACCGTATAGCAATATATTCCCAGTGGTGTCCGGAAGGCAGTGTGCTTCTCGTCTTCAGGACGCAATCTGATTTGATTGTATCTTGAAAATCCGTCCATGAAAGACATACGTTCAAAACTGCTAGTATTGTTAATCATAACGTCTGTGATGGGAAGAGGAAACTCATCCTTGGGGCAGGCTGCGTTCAGATCTCGAAAATCGATGCAAACTCGTATTTTCCTATTTTTCTTCATGACCGGGACAAAATTGGCGACCCAGTCGGGATATTGTTCTTCTCGGATGAAGCCGCAGGCTATCAACTTCTTGACTTCAGCTTCAATGGCATCCATCATATCTGGGCGGAACCGGCATTGGTGTTGCTTCACAGGCTTCGAATCCGGCAATATATTGAGCCTATAAGTAGCTACCTTTGGATCAAGGCCTGGCATGTCCTCATAATTTCATGCAAAGATGTTGATATATTCTTTTATCAGCTGGATAACTTCTTCCCTTTCTGCTTCGAAAAGATTGTTACTGATAAATATCGGCTTTGGCGAAAGTTCATCCCCAACGTTAATCTGGATAACTTTGTCTTCAGTGGGAGGTTCTCTCTGCTCGAAGCGGAACTCCCATTGTGTATCCATTTGCTGAGCCCAAGCGTCATTCTCAAACAGTTCGGATTCTTGTTCATCTGATTTGAAGGAATCCGTCACTACCATATTTGCTGATAATGTTTGCTCGAGAGCATGAGATAAGTCGGAGGGCGCTGAGTTGAGATGTCAACCGATGTGATAATCGATAGCCAAAAACTCGGAGAGTTTGTTCAGAGGTAATATGAACATAAAAAACTTCTGGGATGCAATTCCATCGGGGATGGAAGTACATATCTGCTCAGAGGTAATTTGGACATGGTAGTCTTTGTGGACTTAACACCACTGGCGTACTTAGAGTTAAGTACGGGTGCTAAGTTGAGTAGTCCGCCGCATGCTTTCCCTTGCATAGATTGCAGGAATCATCTGCTTTTCCCCGGAAGACAGATGTATTTTTACGTGCAGAGCGCGTTTATGATTTCTGATTTAGCGCTGAGGCATCATCAGAAATTTTGTCTATTCTGCCAGGGACAGGAGACTGAAATTTACGCGCAGAGCGCAGTTTAGGCTCCTGGACTAGCGCTGAGGCATTGTCAGAAGTTTTGTCTGTTCTGCTAGGGACGGGAGACTGAATTTTACGCGCAGAGCATAGATTATACTTCTGGGTTAGCGCTGAGGCTTTGCCAGAAATTTTGTCGATCCTGCCAGAGACAAGCGACTGAATTTTACGCGCAGGGCGCGGATTATACTTCTGGGTTAGCGCTGATGCTTTGCCAAAAGTTTTGTCGGTCCTGCCAGAGACAGGCGACTGAATTTTATAAGCAGGGAGCGGAGGGAGCAAAGCTACAACCTCATCGGTCGGATAGATCAGAGAGTCCACAGGAATGGCAGAGGATGTCTTGGGCATCCAGACCTTGCGAAGCTTCCTGTTGCTTTGGACGGAGAGGGAGTGAGAGCTACCCCCTGCTTTAAGCATGTCTTCGTAGGCCGACTGGTCAAACTGGACGACCAGTGTCTTCTTCACGGATCCCACGGATACCGCATCGTGTTGAGCAATAGCTTCCTCATCAGAAGAGAAAGACTTCCCCAGCAGAGTCGCCATCTTGTTTAGGATAATAAACGAGAAAAGATTTGATGAACGCGGAAAATGAGGTCTTCTGCGAAGACCCGCCCTTCTTTTATGTTTACAAACAAGATTGTACAAATTTGATCCCATGCGAGGATGTCTAAGTACAATTTATTTAATCTGGGTAAATATTGCTATAGGTGTCTGATCTGCAGTCGATCACTTTAGCCCTTGGACCAAACGATATTGAAGAAGTGCCGTGGAAGACAGGTAGCAGCTTCAAAGGTTGCTAAAGAGGGTGGATGTACGATGCCAAAGTCGTCGATCCCTTCTCTTTGCCTGAGCTCTGGATTCTCCTCTCTCTCGCTCTCTCTTCTTTTTCTCTAATTTGTCGACCTTTTTCCTCATTGATAGAGGTCTCTATTTATAGAGTTTTAGTGACAGTGACCACACAGTCCACGTAGAAACTGAGTAGTGGAAAGTACAGTACCCTTTTACACGATGGTTTAAAATAACCAATGCCTGCGTATAAATAATCTTTTGAGTGAGCATGTGACGCACGTCCAACTAAGGGACAGAACGCGTATATCTGCTAAGAAGATCACGGCGTAGAAGCCACATAGGTAGTTATCCCTTGTGTAGAAGAGGTTGGCGTAGAAGCCAAATGACTGTCACCATGGCATAGAAGCCAAGTAGGCATAGAAGCCGAGTAGGCATAGAAGCCAAGTAGGCATAGAAGCCGAGCAGGCGTAGAAGTCGAGTGGTCATAGAGGTCGAGGAGGCATAGAGGCCGAGTAGGCATAGAAGCCGAGTGGGCATAGAAGCCGAGCAGGCGTAGAAGCCGAGCGCGCATAGAAGCCGAGCAGGCGTAGAAGCCGAGTGGGCATAGAAGCCGAGTGGGCATAAAAACCGAGCAGGCGTAGAAGCCGAGACGATATGGACATTTTTAGCCGGAATTATGACTCTTGGAGATATAATCAAATCTCTTGCATTAAATACAGAGATCTGTCCCCATCCTGTGCATTAAATGCAGAGGTCTGTCTTTAAGATTTGCCATCATTCTGCAGATACGTGCCTCAAATCCTGTACGAAGAGTGACTGCTGATATGGCGGTCTGTTTGCCTTCCGTAGAGCATAAGAAGCTCACGTCTGCCTGTGTAAAACTGGACAGCGTATTCCCTTATATGCGTAAGAGTAGTTTACGTAAAGGGGATGCCATTACACGACGGTTCAGTGACATTTACTCAAATCCCCTGTATTAAATACGAAGATCCGCCATTATCCTATTCATTAAATGAGGAGGCATGGTTTGAAGGTCTGCTACCCTTCTGTGCCTCAAGTGCAGAGACGTGCCTCAGGCATCTGTCAGTATTCGGCGCTTCAAATGCAGAGACGTACCTCGAGAAACTGTCACCGCTCTGCGCATTAAATGCAGAGACGTGCCTCGAGCCCTGTACGAAGTGCAACTTTTGACGTGGCAAGCTGTTTGTCTTCCGTGGAGCGTAAACAACTCACATCTGCATGTGTAAAACAAGGCGGCGTATTCCTTCGTATGTGAAAAAGTGGTTTACGCAAAGGAAATGGCAGTAAATGACAGCCTGGGTTGCAGTACCGCGCCATCATAATACCCGTCGCTTGGGTTGTCGTACAGTACTCTTTGTCAGGAGTCCAGACGTCAGGTTCATTGCATGATCTGACAGGTTCATTTCGAAGAATATGAAGCGTTCCTCGTACACTTCAATGCTGTATTGAAAGCGGATGAGTTTTACGCCATATAGGCGATATAGCACCTCTTTTACGCTAAAGCAGCCTGGTCACATTGCACTACGCGGATGGTCCTTGAGCTTATATTTTACGCTGTGCTCAGCGGAGAAGCTCTGTTATAAGTTGATGGCTCTGAGGTCATCTTTTTACGCTGCCCTGTATAAACATGCTGCATATAGCTATCCAGCGTATTTTTTATGCTTCTACAACTGTCAGGACATTAGTCAACCCAAACGATACGACCATAAACTCATATTGACCATAACAAGTCCGGAATACAATCTTTGGAATGTCCTCCTTCTTTACCTTCACTTGATGGTAACTAGACCTCAAATTTATCATAGAAATTATCTTTATACCGCTTAACTGATTGAAAAGATCATCGATCCTCGGCAATGAGTATTTATTCTTGATAGTAAAGTTATTCAAAGCCCTGTAATCGTTGCACATCCACACCAATCCATCCTTCTTTGGTACAAACAATACCGGAACTCTCCAAGATGAAGAACTCGATCTGATGAACCCCTTGTCCCAAAACTCATGCACCTGCTTCTTTATCTCTGCCAGCTCACTATTATTGATCATGTAGACATGCTGTGATATTGGCTCTGCACCTTGTAGAAGCATAAAAAATATGCTGGATAGCAATACGCAGCATGTTCATACAGGGCAGCGTAAAAAGATGACCTCAGAGCCATCAACTTGCAACAGAGCTTCTCCACTGAGCACAGCGTAAAATATAAGCTCAAGGACCATCCGCGCAGTGCAATGTGACCAGGCTGCTTCAGCATAAAAGAGGTACTACAATGCCTATATGGCGTAAAACTCATCTGCTTTCAATGCAGCATTAAAGTGTACGAGGAACGCTTCGTATTTTTCAAAATGAACCTGTCAGATCATGCAATGAACCTGACGTCTAGACTCCTGACAAAGAGTACTGCATGACAACCCAAGCGACGGGTATCATGATGGCACGACACTGCAACCCAGGCTGTCATTTATTGCCATTTCCTTTACGTAAACCACTTTTTCACATACGAAGGAATACGCTGCCTTGTTTTACACAGGCAGATGTGAGCTGTTTATGCTCCGCAGAAGATAAACAGCCCACAACGTCAAAAGCTGCACTTCGTACAAGGCTCGAGGCACGTCTCTGCATTTAATGTGCAGAGCGGTGACAGTTTTTCGAGGCACATCTCTGCATTTGAAGCACTGAATACTGATAGATGCCTGAGGCACGTCTCTGCACTTGAGGCACAGAAGGGTGGCAGACCTTCAAACCATGCCTCCTCATTTAATGAACAGGATAATGGCGAATCTCCGCATTTAATACAGGAGATTTGAGTAAATATCACCGAACCGTCGTGTAGTGGCATCCCCTTTGCGTAAACTACTCTTACGCATATAAGGGAATACTCTGTCCAGTTTTACACAGGCAGACGTGAGCTTCTTACGCTCTGCGGAAGGCAAATATACCGCCACATCAGCAGTCACTATTCGTACAGGATTCGAGGCGCGTATCTGCAGAATAATAAAAAATCTTAAAGACAGGCCTCTGCATTTAATGCACAGGATGGGGGCAGATCTCTGCATTTAATGCAAGAGATTTGATTATATCTCCAAGAGCCATAATTCCGGCTAAAAATGTCCACATCATCTCGGCTTCTATGCCTGCTCGGCTTCTATGCCCACTCGGCTTCTACGCCTGCTCGGCTTCTATGCCCACTCGGCTTCTACGTCTGCTCGGCTTCTACGCCTGCTTGACTTCTATGCCCGTTCGGCTTCTATGCCCACTCGGCTTCTATGCCCACTCGGCCTCTATGCCTCCTCGGCCTCTATGACCACTCGGCTTCTACGCCTGCTCGGCTTCTATGCTTGCTCGGCTTCTATGCCTACTTGGCTTCTATGCCATGGTGACAGTCATTTGGCTTCTACGCCAACCTCTTCTACACAAGGGATAACTACCTACGTGGCTTCTACGTCGTGATCTTCGTAGCAGATATACGCGTTCTGTCCCTTAGTTGGACGCGCGTCACATGCTCACTCAAAAGGTCATTTATACGCAGGCATTTGTTATTTTAAACCGTCGTGTAAAAGGGTGATGTACTTTCTACTACTCGGTTTCTACGTGGACTGTGTGGTCACTGTCACTAAAACTCTATAAATAGAGACCTCTATCAATGAGGAAAAAGGTCGACAAATTGGAGAAAAAGAAGAGAGAGGAGAATCCAGAGCTCAAGCAAAGAGAAGGGATCGACGACTTTGGCATCGTATATCTACCCTCTTTAGCAACCTTCGAAGCTGCTACCAGTCTTCCACGGCACTTTTTCAACATCATGTGGTCCAAGGGCTAAAGTGATCGACTGCAGATCAGACACCTATAGCAATATTCACCAAGATTAAATAAATTATACTTAGACATCCTCGTGTGGGATCAAATTTGTACAATCTTGTTTGTAAACATAAAAGAAGGGCGGGTCTTCGCACAAGACCTCATTTTCTGCGTTCATCAAATCTTTTCTCGTTTATTATCCTAAACAAGATGGCGACTCTGCTGGGGACATCTTTCTCTTCTGATGAGGAAGCTATTGCTCAACACGATGCGGTATCCGTGGGATCCGTGAAGAAGACACTGGTCGTCTAGTTCGACCAATCGGCCTAAGAAGATATGCTTCGAGCAGGGGGTAGCTCTCACTCTCTCTTCGTCCAAAGCAACAGGAAGCTGCGCAAGGTCTGGATGCCCAAGACATCCTCTGCCATTCCTGTGGACTCTCCGATCTCTCCAACCAATGAGGTTGTAGCTTTGCTCCCTCCGTGCCCTGCGCATAAAATTCAGTTGCCTGTCTCTGGCAGGACCGACAAAACTTCTGGCAAAGCCTCAGCGCTAACCCAGAAGTATAATCCGCGCCCTATACGTAAAATTCAGTCGCCTGTCTTTGGCAGGACCGACAAAACTTCTGGCAAAGCCTCAGCGCTAACCCAAAAGTATAATCCGCGCTCTGCGCGTAAAATTCAGTCTCCCGTCCCTGGCAGAACAGACGAAACTTCTGACAATGTCTCAGCGCTAGTCCAGGAGCCTAAACTGCGCTCTGCGCATAAATTTCAGTCTCCCGTCCTTGGCGGAATAGACAAAATTTCTGGTGATGTCTCAGCGCCAAATCAGGAATCACAAACACGCTCCGCGCGTAAAAATGCATCTGTCTTCCGGGAAAAAGCAGATGATCCCTGCAATCTACGCAAGGGAAAGCATGCGGCGGACTACTCAACTTAGCACCCGTACTTAAATCTAAGTACGCCAGTGGTGTTAGGTCCACAAAGACTACCATGTCCATATTAACTCTGAGCAGATATGCACTTCCATCCCCGATGGAATTGCATCCCAGAAGTTTGTCATGTTCATATTACCTCTGAACAAACTCTTCGAGTTTTTCGCTATCGATTATCATATCGGTTGACATCTCAACTCAGCGCCCTCCGACTCATCTCATGCTCTCGAGCAAACATTATTAGCATATATGGTAGTGACGGATTCCTTCGAATCAGACGAACAAGAATCTAAACCGTTTGAGAATGACGCGTGGGCTCAGCAAATGGATACACAATGGGAGTTTCGCTTCGAGCAGAGAGAATCTCCCACTGAAGACAAAGTTATCCAGATTGACGTTAGGGATGAACTTTCGCCAAAGCCGATATTTATCAGTAACAATCTTTCCGAAGTAGAAAGGGAATAAGTTATCCAGCTGATAAAAGAATATATCGACATCTTTGCATGGAATAATGAGGACATACCAGGCCTTGATCCAAAGGAAGCTACTCATAGGCTCAACATATTGCTGGATTCGAAGCCTGTGAAGCAACACCAACGCCGGTTCCGCCCGTATATGATGGTCGCCATTGAAGCTGAAGTCAAGAAGTTGATAGCCTACGGCTTCATCCGAGAAGAACAATATCCCGACTGGGTAACCAATGTTGTCCCGGTCATAAAGAAAAATAGGAAAATATGAGTCTGCATCGATTTCCGAGATCTGAACGCAGCCTGCCCCAAGGATGAGTTTCCTCTTTCCATCACAGACGTCACGATTGACAATACTAGCTGTTTTGAACGTATGTCTTTCATGGACGGATTTTCAGGATAAAATCAAATCAAGATGCATCCTGAAGACGAGAAGCACACTGCCTTCCGGACACCACTGGGAGTATATTGCTATATGGTCATGCCCTTCGGATTGAAGAATGCCAGGGCTACGTACCAACGGGCTATGAGTAACATATTCTATGAGTATTTACGCAAGACAGTGGAGTGTTACGTGGATGACGTAGCTGTCAAAAGCTGCCTCAAGGATCATCACATATAAAATTTGAAGATAGTATTTGAATTGATGCCCCAACATCAACTCAAAATAAATCCTACAAAGTCCTTTCTGGGTGTATCTAGTGGCAAATTTCTGGGATTTGTCATTACCGCCAAAGGCATTCAAGTGGACCCTGATAAAGTCAAGGCCATCTTAGAAA
This sequence comes from Iris macrosiphon, assembly GCA_036927795.1. Lineage (NCBI taxonomy): Eukaryota > Viridiplantae > Streptophyta > Magnoliopsida > Asparagales > Iridaceae > Iris > Iris macrosiphon. Next base: position 71,993,240 of record JAYESA010000012.1, read on the forward strand.
TACGACCGCCCAGCAATCTGAGGGAACTCAGGGGATTTCAAGGTCGACTGGCTTATATCCGGAGGTTCATATCCAACCTCTCGGGGAGATGTCAGCCATTTTCATGTCTCATGAAGAAAGGTGTATCCTTCGTATGGGACGAAGCCTGTCAGCAAGCGTTCGGTGATATCAAGCGCTACCTCACCAGTCCGCCAGTTCTGGTGCCTCCTGTCATGGGAAGACCATTCGTGCTGTATGTTCGAGCGATGGATCATTCTCTGGGAGCTCTTTTTGTACAAAAGAACGAGATGGGTCATGAGCAGGCTATCTACTACCTCAGCAGGGTGATGGTCGGAGCCGAACACCGGTACAATCCAGTTGAGAAAGAATGCTTGGCTCTGATGTTCGCTATCCAAAAGACGCGATACTATGTCACAGGCCAAACCATTCACATCATCTCCAGGATCAATCCTCTTCGGGTACTGATGAACAAGCCAAGTGTTATTAATTCCTGACTCGCGACTTGGGCGATGTTATTGATACCGTATAACATGGTGTACGTCCCTCAGAAATCCGTCAAGGGCCAAGCACTGGCTGACTTCCTAGCTGCTCATCCAATTCCGAAGGCCTCTAAGCTGTAAGAGAATATTCCCAACGAAGTTACAGAATATAATTCCGCAATGGAGAGTGATGCATGGCAACTATTCTTCGATGGCGCCTCCAGAACTGGTCCCAGGGGAAACATGGTCTCGGGAGTAGGAATTGTCCTGGTTACTCCTGATAAGCTCGTCATCTACCGAGCATATTCCCTTAGCGAGCCCTGTTCCAACAATGTGGCAGAGTACAACGCTCTACTAATCGGCCTCCAAGTCGCTAAAGAATTGGGCGTCGAATCTCTGGAAGCTTTCGGTGATTCTCTGCTGATCGTCAATCAAGTCAGAGGAATTTATGAAGTCCGGAATCCAGACCTCATCCCCTACCATCGAGCAACGGTCGAGATAGCCATGACGTTCAAAGGTTTCTTCCTAGAGCATGTACCTCGATCTCAGAATCTAGAGGCTGATGCCCTAGCCAGTCTAGCAGCAGACTTAGCTACCCCTATAAGAAGGCAGAATTTGGTAATCCTTCCTAACAGAGACTTATTCTGTGTGAAAAATAACTTTCACTTCAAATGCAGCCACGCTGTGAACACAGATCCTCCCAGAAGAGACTGGAGAAGTCCCTTCATAAATTTTATAGCATACGGAATCTTGCCAAAGGATCCTAAAGAAGCGGTATCCGTCAAAAGACGATCATTACGCTTCTATTTCGATGCATCATCACAATATCTATATCGCCGGTCTTATCATGGACTATTATTATGATGTCTCTCTGGTGATGAGCACAGCGGATTATCCGTGAAGCCCACGATGGCGTATGCGGAGTGCATCAACCCGGTCCTAAGCTACAGGATCGCATCAGGAGAATGGGCTATTACTGGCCTACTATGATCACATACGCAATAAAGTATACAAGATAATGCAGGGCCTGTCAGATCCATGCAGACTTTATTCATCAACCTCCCGAATATCTACATCCTACGGTTGTGTCCTGGCCTTTCGAAGCATGGGGTATGGATATCATTGGTCATATTCACCCGTCTTCTTCCAGAGGTCACCAGTTCATACTGGCCATCACGAATTATTTCTCCAAATGGGCGGCAGTAATACCTCTTGTTGAGGTGAAGGCATCTAATGTGATCAGCTTCATCAAGCATCATGTCATTTATCGCTTCGGGATACCCCGCAGGATAATCCATGACAATAGACCGCAGTTCATCAGCCAAGTGTTTCATCAATTTTGCGATAAAAATCGGATACAGAATGTCGCCTCTACGGCATATAATCCTGCTGCTAATGGTTTGGCGGAAGCTTTCAACAAAACCATTATCAAGCTCTTGAAGAAGTTCGTCTCTTCGAACAAAAGGGATTGGAATAAGAAACTGGGAGAATGTCTCTGGGCATACCGCACAACGGTACGGGCACCGACAGGTTGCACCCCATTCTTATTAGTCTACGGGAGCAAAGCAGTTCTCTCCATCGAGATCCAAATTTCGTCACTCAGGATAGCCATGGCTAATGAGCTAAATCAAGAAAAGAATGACCTGTTAAGGTTTCAAGAGCTAGAAGGATTAGACGAGAAATGCCTCCAAGCTCAATAGCGCATCGCACTCTACCAAGCACGCATTTCCAAAGCTTTTAATCAAAAAGTGAACGAAAGGGTGTTCAAAGTCGGCGAGCTAGTCTTAGCTGTGAGAAGGCCGATGATTCTTACTCACAGAAGTAAGGGCAAATTCCAGCCCAAATGGGAAGGCCCTTATGTGATCGAGACGACATTCTCAAACGGCGCTTACAGGTTAGACCAGCCTAATGGAGACCTGCTAATGGCTCCTATCAATGGCAAATTCCTAAAAAGGTACTATGCTTAACCTCCTCTGCTCAAGTGGAATATGGCAAAAACCTCATTCTGACAAAACTACTTCCAAAGCGAAACTAGTGGGATCGTATTCTATCATGTCTATATAACCTCTGAATAGATGTATCCTGCTAAAACTTACCGAGAGTATATCACGTCCATATTACCTCTGATATCACTTTTACCCCAAACCTGTCATTTACATTCCGAAATGATGGGTCCACAAAGTCAGATGAAAGCCTCTTTATTATTCCCAAAAAGGAGCAGAAGTACATTGAAAAGCAAAAGCAAAAGTACATCATTTAGGGGGAGCGATCAGGTTGCAAAGCTGTTGCGCCAATGCGGCCATCCTCTTAGTCCTGGAATCCAAGACATCATAGCAAGCCCGCTCCAGTCGTGCCTCGTCATTGCTCATAAGGGACAGTTCGGCTCTAGCCCGAAGAAAACCAGCACGAGCGACATCTACACGCGCCAAGTTCTGTTGTGCTACGCCCAATCGGCTACCCACCACAGCTAGAGCTTCCGATGACTGGGAAGCCCACTCTTTTGCCTGAGCGAGTTTTGTTTCCAGCCTGAGGACCCTCGCTACAATCCCTTCGTGCTCAGCCTGGCACTTCGTTCGAAGAGAAATGGTCTCCTCCATGACAACTTTTCCTTCATCCATCTCCTGCTGATGTGTCTGGATGGATTTATTTACGCCTGCCATCAGTTTGGTAAGCCGCGCAGTCATGGAGTCGTATCTAGCCTGGACCAGGTCTTCAATATTGCCTTGAGCTAGCTGCAAGTAATCGTTAACAGGTTGCTCCAAACCATTAACTATCTCCTCCAGCGTTTCAGCTAGCCCAGTGTCGTCGAATTCTCGGATCGGCATTATCGCTGACTGGGAGGACCTCTTCTGTGATGCAAAGCTCAAATTCTTCGCCAACACCCTTGATATTAACATTTTTAAAGTAGTGTAGAAGATATTAGTGTACTGCCCGATCAGCACAGCTAGATCCGGTTGGACGCTGGGGGTGGCCTCGACATTTGCAAACCTCCCTCCGAGAATAATCGCAGACAATGTGGCCACAGCCGTCGCCTCAACAGGTGGTAAGACGAAAGAAGAAGCGCCAACACCGGACGAAGATACCAGCATACTCAAAGGAGGCATTGTCACAATGACAAGCTCATCCTCCTCTTGAGATATCGGAATCTCGTCGACAGGCGAGCCGGCACCCGAAGAGTCTTCCTCTTTAAAATCAGCCACCTCCGTGTCATCCCTAGGACCTGACACAGAGCCGAAGGGCGCATCTCCACTGCCCTCCCCGAAGAGGTCTTCCCCTGAAAAGAGGATGAAAGGGAGTTAATATCAGCATAATGTTAACTTTCCTAAAAAGAAAAGGCGTGAAGACGACATTTACCCATGGCCGACGGAATATATGTCACATCTACAGCCTGTACAGCTAAATCATTCATTAATAATGCTAGGCAAGCTATTATACCTGGAGAAGGGGGTGATCTAAGAAACACCGGCAAATGCTCTTCCAGGTCCTCGTCAAATTCCGACCGAGGCTCATCGATTGGAATCTCGCCAGACGCACTGGCAGACACGGCAGGAGTCTTTCCCGATGCCGAGCCACATAAAGGTATTCTCAGCCCCGAAGGCGACCTCGTTCCACTACCTGAAGCAGTAGCAGCGACGGCAGCCTCCAGCAGAGATTCTCTGGCACTACCAGCCAGAATATTAGAGGGTCCCTCTCTAAAAGGCGAGGAACCCCCAATCAAAGAATCATCCCCAACATGGGGAGATGCAAGCTCACTTCCAGGAGCCTCAACACCAAGGATCCGGAGAGGACGATTAACCATCTTCTTCTTCCTCTTACGAGGGGAAGTCTCCTTCGGAGTAGGGGCCCTTCGCTTCCCAGAAATTACCAAAGGGTCTGCAGGCAGAGGAACGTCACCCCTCGATAACGCCACCAGAGGCTCATCTGGATTGACAAACTCCTCACCCTCGTCGGAAGAGACCGAGGGGACTTCGACTCTTCCCCCAGACTTGGAGGAGGGCACCCTAAAACTTCCATGAATGTCAAAATCGCGATGGAAGGTGTTCGTTGCCACATAGAACTGGGCATACGAGTGCAGGATGCGCAGCACCATGGAGAGTGTAATGACCGACACGGTAAAAATTGCTCCAATGCAACCCATGAGGAAGTTTCGCCATCCTATCGCTCCATCAATGAGTCCATCCCTGGACTGGAAGCTGGTGACGGCGTTGCCCACGTGCAACTGATCATACCCAAACTGCCTGGCAAACCGACTAGGCAGGTAGGGCTCCAAGAAGCAATGGTCTTCACTCCTGTACAGTAGATTGGAAAGGTCTAATGCAGACCAACCAATTAAAAGCTTCAGGAGAAAGATTGGTCTTCTCTCTACCGGAATCTTTAAGCCTAATCCCCAATTGATTGCGATGTACGGAGGGGACAGTGCATAAGAGCTTCCAGCTGTGATTGAGGCCCAGCGCCCGCCGACAGTCTAGAACCGTGGTCACATTCCAGGAAGACTTCTGGTAGTTCAACAGGAAACTGGTCCCCAAACTACTGCCGGAGCCGGGAGACATAACCCTGGGGTTATGAAGAATTAACCATCCCATCAGATACAGGTATGGTAATTCTATCCTGGGAAAGCTATCACGTCTAGTCTCATCGGCGAGCAGCCCATCAGTCATGGCCCTCAGGCCGGCTTGAATATGGTACACCATGGCAGAGAGCAAGCCTAGTCTTGCCCCGAACACCAGATGCACTACAGGCCACAGCATGTTGCGATGAATGCGGTCCACAGATGCGACGCCAGGTATCACTACTCGGCACAGCCATATGGAGAGAAAGCCAGCCAGTTGAGCTTCCCTGGACAGAGGCCTGCGGCAGCGCCTCAAATAACTATAGGCCTTAGTGCCTACATGATACTGTCCATCCCTTCGTCGAGGATCAAGTCTGGAGCCCCAGCATCCACTATGAGATCGTCGACTACCTGAGCATTAAGCACGCTCAGAGGATTCACAAGCAGATCCTTGCCCTCCAATACCTTCTCCGGCTTAGCTGTCCTGGACTGGTGAAAGAAGAGGTAGTACGTTCATTTGCTGATGTGGGCCAAATCTGAGGGCTCATCATAAAAAGGGTACAAGCGAGGTAGTGGCATATCAGCTCCTGATAGACCTCCACTACCCGAGAGTCTGAATCCCCCAGCTCCCGGTTCATGGGAACATACTCTTCATACGGAGTATCTCCCATCGGCAGTCTCGAGATCTCTGCCATCTCATGAAGGGCCAAACCTAACTCCCCCAGTGGAGTGGCGAAAGTCCCGGTGAGCGAAATATATCGCTCCATCAGCGCCAGAAACAGGTTGGGGTTAGGAGGTAACCCAATACTGGTAGCACTCACAGCTGCAAATAGACCAATATTCTCTAACTCGGTCTGAAAATGCTTAAGGCCCAATCAACTAAGCGAGCCCATCGAAGGTTTGTAGGGGTGATCCACCCACCGCACCGAGGGTTCACCTTAGGGTATACTCCCCCGTGCCCTATAAAATCATTACAGAAAGTCGGTAATTGGACCGACTGGATCACCCAGCTGTCTTCACTCGGGACACTGCCCGGGTACAGTCCCATGAACACTGTCATATTGCCGGTAGGCCGGCTGACAAACGACCCCTAGTCAGCTTCTTTTAGATGAAAGATCTTCCCCGGCCTGTCGTAAAGATCGGAAGTCAGCGTCCACGACATCTTTCTTGGATGTGTGGCATGGAAGAAAGTCGAGATGGGATAGTCTCTCGGTATCTTAGGCAGATACAAAACCAAGCTCCCGGCAGGAAAAATCCAGAGTTCTCTCTTGGGCTTCATCTGGGACTGCTTGTCAATCATGTCCCCGAAGAGGAAGGTCGGCTTTATGTATTGGTCCCCGTCTATATACGTCAGGGGCTCCCCATTGATCATGCTCAGCAGCATTCGCTCGCCCTGAGCCGATATCAGAATCTCTCTTCCTTCAGGATACTGTGGCCCGGAGATAGAAAATGTCACGTGTGACAGATCTTCTATATAGTTGGAGTGCAGCATCCCTGCGGCAGAACCCATCACGTCGGCTAGCGGAGACACATGCAAGTCAACTGCAAGAATGCAAGAAAAATACGTTAGTTCCTATTACTAGACATTACAAATCTTGCAGCACACGCCAAAAATCAACAGTCTGTGCTTTATGCCAAGACCGTAAAAACTTGACCATTACGCTGGAATCCATTTCCTAAAAGCACAAAAATTCAAGGCTGGCAGTATACAGTCTGTGCTCTACGCCAGACTGATAAAATTGAGGTATTACGCTAGAATCTTCATCTAGAAGCGTAACACTTAAATTTTATACACCAACTTTCAACAGTCGAAGCTTTTACGTCGGACTGCGAAAATATGGAGTTTTTGCGCTGACATATTAGAAATATGGGCATAAATATGAAACGTCTCTGTGCATCATCTTCCTCAAAGGGGCTATCAGCACAGGAGATGACCTAGCGCGATCACGTACAATGTGTGTGAAGGATTTTTGGTCGTTCTTCTTCATCCCAAATGCTCTACCTTTTAGGCTGGGTCCACTGCTTGTCGGCGGGATACTTCGCTCAGAAGGAAGTTCGCCTTGCCGGACCGAGGATGCTCTCACTTGAGCAGAAGAACGAGAAGAAGAATCAACCTTCTTTCCCTTAGTGGAGGAGGATTATTTTGAGGCCATTACTGGAAACTTCGAAATCTCGGAGAAGAAACGAAGGCTTTCTTTCGCAGAAGACGGATGAAAAGTTTTTCTCTCAGAAACTTAGGGTATATATATAGAGTTTGGATCGACTCCTCGAATCCCGAACCAAATCTCCTAATTAATATCTGGTTATGATTGGGTACTACGTCAGCCTATCACTCAGAGAAGGCGGACAGTCAGCGAATTCGAAAAGATTTTGCGTGAGGAAGATACGTAGTCTTTTTACGCTAAGAGGCTTTTTACTCTCGACAGCTACAGATCTATGGTTTTACGCTCACAGGCTACAAGTCTATGGTTTTATGCCCGGATGCCTTTGTGCTCGTTAGCTTTTACGCTCGAGAGGCTACAAACCTACGACTTCACGCTCAGCAGCTACAAATCTATGATCTCACGCTCGGTGGCTTTTTACGCTCGGAGGCAACAGATCCACGACTTCCCGCTCGAAAGATTTTCTTTTCAGAAGCAACAAATCTACAGTTCTGTACCAAGGAATTTTTTACGCTCGACAGCTACAAATCTACGATTTTATGTTCCAATGGCTACAAGTCTATGGTTTTACGCCCGGATGCCTTTGTGCTCGGTAGCTTTTATGCTCGAGAGGCTACAAACCTACGACTTCACGCTCAGGAACTACAGGTCTATGATTTCACGCTCGATGGCTTTTTACGCTCAGCGGCAACGAACTTATGATTTCATGCTCCACGACTTTCCGCACACCTGAAAGATGCGCAGGCCAGTACAGTACATCTGAACGATTCTCAAGGCGATCAATTATAGGAGTTCACACAGAAGATACTCCTTCTTGACCTCAAGATACCCCAAGTACCCAAAATATACAGAGTTCAACATTGAAAATTACTCTTCTTCATGGGTCGATTCGAAGTTCATCCAGAATCAAGTCTGAATATTTCGTCTACAAAACTAAGACGGTGACCCAGTTTGACAGCCAGTTCTCGCCCTGTTCCAAGAAATTTTCGAAAAATCATTCTTGATGACAATGGTCTGAACAAAAATTCTGTTTATCAGAAGCAAAGAACAGTTCAGAATTCTACGCGGTTCCTAACAGCAGGACAGTTCCAACACTCGACTGCTAAGAGGCTTTCTGCGCATCCTTAGTTATGCGTAAAAGATAGGACAGGACCTAGCGCTCTTCTACACAGAGTCAGCATAAAGAATCAGACGTGTCGAAGCTACACATATTCAGACTTCACAGCAAAGTATGGCAAGATAATCATATGAAGAAAAAGATGATCTTATTAAAATCACGATTACATATGAGGGAAATCCAGTCTACAAGGGCTTTTCTCTATTTTTGTGGTTACATATGAGGGAAATCCTGTCTACAAAGGGTTTCTCATTTTCATTTTTAAGATCGCGCCCAGAATCTGTTTTGACCAGGTTCTCGAATGGGCGACATTCTTCATCTATCTTCTCCGGCTGTCAGTCAGTAACAACAAACTGATTGACATATTGGTCCACAGCGGTACAGAACTGGGCGTAGGCCCATACTGCTAAGAGAAGAAAAGCAGGGTAACTCTGCTTTCTTACATCCTGCGCCACGGAGGTAACGGGAGAAGGCACCACTTGCAAGCTGCCTGGTCAAACACGACCCTTCTTCCCTCCCGAAGAACCACCATACAAAGATGTTGATTATCCCGAGCAAAGGAGGCTATGATATCCTTCCATGATCCATCATTACAGAGGACATTTGCTCGAAGATGCCGTCTTTTTTGGCTCCTTACATGCTGGAAGTGCATGATCTCCTTCTTCCACAAGTCTACCCGACGAACTCCGGCCATCATCGCTGTGTGGTGAAGGAAGTATGGATAGAACAGGAGAACTCCTCGACCTTTTTATAGGCGAGAAAGAGTACCGATCCCCAATAACTCTGCCATAAAGTCAGCCATGAAAGAACGTGTCAGGCTTGACCATTTGGGGCTCCACTCAGAGCATTTTGAGTTACGAGGAACGGTTCATGCTTCATTCAAAACATTTCAAATTACGAGGAATTTAAAAGCTTTGAAGGGGTCTTGTAGAAGCATGAAAAATATGCTGGATAGCTATACGCAGCATGTTCATACAGGACAGCGTAAAAAGATGACCTCAGAGCCATCAACTTGCAACAGAGCTTCTCCACTGAGCATAGCATAAAATATAAGCTCAAGGACCATCCGCGTAGTACAATGTGACCAGGCTGCTTCAGCGTAAAAGAGGTGCTACATCGCATATATGGCGTAAAACTCATTCGTTTTTAATGCAGCATTGAAGTGTACGAGGAACGCTTCGTATTCTTCGAAATGAACCTGTCAGATCATGCAATGAACCTGACGTCTGGACTCCTGACAAAGAGTACTGCACGACAACCCAAGCGACGGGTATCATGATGGCACGGCACTGCAACCCAGGCTGTTATTTACTGCCATTTCCTTTACGTAAACTACTTTTTCATACACGAAGGAATACGCCGCCTTGTTTTACACAGGCAGATGTGAGATGTTTACACTCCGCGGAAGACAAACAGCCTGCCACGTCAAAAGCTGTACTTCGTACAGGGCTCGAGGCACGTCTCTGCATTTAATGTGCAGAGCGGTGACAGTTTCTCGAGGCACATCTCTGTATTTGAAGCACCGAATACTGACAGATGCCTGAGGCACGTCTCTGCACTTGAGGCACAGAAGGGTGGCAGACCTTCAAACCTTGCCTCCTCATTTAATAAACAGGATAATGGTGGATCTCCGTATTTAATGTAGGAGATTTGAGTAAATGTCACCGAACCGTCGTGTAGTGGCATCCCCTTTGCGTAAACTACTCTTACGCATATAAGGGAATACGCTGTCCAGTTTTACACAGGCAGACGTGAGCTTCTTACGCTCCGCAGAAGGCAAACAGACCGCCACATCAGCAGTCACTCTTCGTACAGGATTCGAGGCACGTATCTGCAGAATGATGGCAAATCTTAAAGATAGGCCTTTGTATTTAATGTACAGGATGGGGGCAGATCTTTGCATTTAATGCAAGATATTTGATTATATCTCCAAGAGCCATAATTCTGGCTAAAAATGTCCACATCGTCTCGGCTTCTACGCCTACTCGGCTTCTAAGCCTACTCGACTTCTACACCTGCTCGGCTTCTATGCCCACTCGGCTTCTACGCCTGCTCGGCTTCTACGCCTGCTCGACTTCTATGCCCACTCGACTTCTATGCCCACTCGGCCTCTACGCCTCCTCAGCCTCTATGACCACTCGGCTTCTACGCCTGCTCGACTTCTATACCTACTTGGCTTCTATGCCTACTCGGCTTCTATGCCTACTTGGCTTCTATGCCATGGTGACAGTCATTTGGCTTCTACGCCAACCTCTTCTACAAAAGGGATAACTACCTACGTGGCTTATACGCCGTGATCTTCGTAGCAGATATACACGTTCTGTCCCTTAGTTTGACGCGCATCACATGCTTACTCAAAAGGTCATTTATACGCAGGTATTGGTTATTTTAAACCATCGTGTAAAAGGGTGCTGTACTTTCCACTACTAGGTTTCTACGCTGACTGTGTGGTCACTGTCACTAAAACTCTATAAATAGAGACCTCTATCAATGAGAAAAAAGGTCGACAAATTGGAGAAAAAGAAGAGAGAGGAAGAGAGAGGAGAATCCAAAGCTCAGGCAAAGAGAAGGGATCGACGACTTTGGCATCGTACATCCACCCTCTTTAGCAACCTTCAAAGCTGTTACCTGTCTTCCACGGCACTTCTTCAACATCGTGTGGTCCAAGGGCTAAAGTGATCGACTGCAGATCAGACACCTATAGCAATATTCACCCAGATTAAATAAATTATACTTAGACATCCTCGTGTGGGATCAAATTTGTACAATCTTGTTTGTAAACATAAAAGAAGGGTGGGTCTTCGCACAAGACCTCATTTTCCCCGTTTATTAAATCTTTTCTTATTTATTATCCTAAACACACCTGACACCAAGTCGATAGAGAATTCAACATCTTTATACGGCATCAACCTCGGCAACTCCTCAAGAAATATATCTAGAAACTCTGCTATAAGAGGATGAGGCAATCCCTTCTCCTCTACCATAGCCCCATAAATAATCCTCTTACCTTGCTCTGCCGCTCCCATAGCAAACTCAAACTCTAGCTCTATTGGAGGAAAAAATAATACCTGACCTCCGTGGCAATCTATACTTACAAAGTGCATACTCAACCAATCCAATATCCCGAGGAAAATGTTGAAACTCGAAAGTAGAATTATGAGTAAGCTAGCACTCAAATCTTGGCCTCCCAAGGTAACTCTCTAACCCTTGCAAACATCAAATACAAATCACTCTCCTAGTCAGTGATGCTTGCAACTTCTACCCATGGGTACAAGATAAAATATTATTCAAGAAGGACAACAATTATCAAAGATAGAAAAGTATTCAGAATGAACAAGATTTACAAATTTAATCATATTAGAATTCCTAGTTGTGATTGAGTATTCCCTCATCCTAATATCCAATATCCTATTACAAGCTCGTTATAGTACTCTAAGCCTAGGTACTACTACGACATCATACTAGTTGCGAAGCTAGACCTGCATGGGCCACCATAAAAATGTGTCACGATCCTTATCCGAATATTTTGGCACGAGTACGTAGGTACGTCCAGCCTACGACATAGAGTCGACCGTAGGACAATGTCTAATATCTCATAATTATATAATCATAATCTATGTAATAATATCTCAACTCCATATGAAGAATAATGATATATAACAATAGTAATACTCAATCATAAGATCTAATAGGAAGATAAAGCACGATATGATATAAAGAGAAGCAAACCAAAGTCATAAGTCTAGCAACTCAAGACAACGAACACCAAGTCTAAAATTCCAATATAACATCCAAGTATCTCGAATGGTCTTCGGAGACAAATCCGATATCAAAATAGTAAAGTACTAGCTAAATAACTAAGTAGGCTCGGGCTGGGTCTCCCCCGCAACTACTCCATGCTCCTCCTAAGAAAAAGGGTCAATCTCAGTAACCTTAACCTCCTGGGGTCTATAGTATGTAGAACACCAATCCTCCAGGCAATCCTCTAAAAATATTATTCAGTTAGGATGGAACGAGTACAAGCACTGAAAGTAGTTCCAATACTAGTAGAAGCTATAAAACAGTAAATAATAAAAAAATATATGATAAGAAAAGTAAAACTAATATCATGTCATGACAAGCAATAAGAAATAGGTAAGCAAGAACAATATGACATAGACAACATATATAAAGTAAAATAAAGAAGAACTGTAACTAACTAAGTGTTTAAAATACTAGTTTCGATATGTAATCGGCTTGGGAGAAGCATAGTTTATACTAAAAGGAATATAGCTTAATCATACATGGTCTATGCTACCATACGGTATAATAGGGTATGATCACACATCTAACTAATACTTTTTCGCCTCCAACTAGTACAGTGGATCCATATTATAACATGTCCCAATACGTAAATCATAATACACGATCTAAAATACAAGCATAATGATCACAGTCTATATAATATAAGAGAGATAATATCTCATGAGTGGGATCCAAAATAAACTAATCCGTGTACTATCATGTCAGAAATCAAGTACAACATTACTATGAACATGAATCATAGAAGCTATCAAGTAAAGGAAACTATCAGAGAATGTATTCGTCTATGGTCCTGAGCTAAAAACACAAGTCAATATCCGTACCGGAGTCCAAGTGACCTATATATGACTTTCCAAGGTCAATAACAATCTTGACTAACCTTATTTTAGGTTTCTTGGTCAATATGTTAAACTATGTCAATAGCTATTGTTGGGTTCTACAATACCTTTTTGGTTGGCCTATATAGCTATCTTAGCTATTACCAAGCTATTCCTTTGTATTCTAGTCATATATATATATATATATATATATATATATATATATATATATATATATATACACCTTAACTATTTACCGAGTATCTTAACCTATTACCGTGTATCTTACCTACCTTGACCACTACCCAATATCTTAGTATCTTGACCAATACCTTAAACTTCTAGACAATTACCCAATACCTTACCCCATGCCAAGATACTACCCAATATCTAATTCTAATACCTTGATAGCAAATAGGATACCTCACACAAATCCATCTTACTTACCCTTATCCATTAGTACTTGATATCATGATACTACATATCATGGTAATCAAGTATTACATGATACCAAGATACCACTACTTAACATTTAACACACTTCTAACTTGATCCTCATACTACCTAACTTCAATCCTCCACACACTCACTCATATATCTACAGAACCTCACAAATAACTTACCTACACAACCATGCCCCTCACTTCACTGCTGTAGAATACATCATGTTGTTGTTGCAGTTTACCTACTGTTATTACTGCAAGATTCAAATGCAACATAGACTGCTATTATACCCTGCTGCCAAGCTATAACTATGTTCCTTGGTGCACCATTGCAGCTGAACCTGGCAGAGCAAGATACCTGCTGTGCTATAATTTCTTGCTGTAATGTCGCAAGCTAGCAGCTGCTGAATACCAGATCAGTCCCCCACCTCCACTGTTGCACTGCAAACTGGGACAGACTCGAGCCCCTCTAACTGCTGTGCTGGACTGAAACCATCTATTCCACACACATAAATACTCTCACTAGTATCCACAAACTCAAGTACACTTGAAACACAACTATTCCCCCCTCACTACACTCATGAGCACAAATATACACCAACATCCCTCAATATCACACACATGATACTCTAGTATCACAACTCCATTCATATTATGCCCTATGATACTCCTTCCTACACCAAATACACTATAATACCATAAACCAATACTAATTGGAATACTAAAATATATAGAATTTACATGAATATAGCAAGAACAATTAGATCTATTGCAATATATAAAAATTGACACAATAGAGACACCAAAATATCCAAATTACCAAATCTATCCATACGTATCATGGCGTACCATGATAAGAACTTTATGTATCCAATTGTGGACACTAGGACATAAGAACAAACCAAAATAGACACTAAATTTCCCTTGGGAACAACACACAAATACTTGGTGGACACAAATTTATAATTCCACCAAATTGTCTATAAAAATACATGGATCTACCAGAAAAATGCTCTCTAGCACCTAATTCATCACCTATGATATTGGATCTAACTATTATTAGCTTCCTATGGGTTCAATTTGGGTTTCTACCATATAAATTTGTAGGAGAAATAAATTTACCTATTGGGAGTTGTGTCCCAATGAAACTCTCCTAATTGGACATAATGAGGGTAAATTAGACACGATCCTCCTAGCTTGGATCCTCTCCAATGATGTTCCTTGTGCTCCAATGCTGTAGGCCTCTATGGGAAGAAAAATTGAGTGGAAATTGAGTGGTTTGGAGTAGAAATTAGTTGGAATTGATGGTGACTTGGTGGAAAAGAAGCTTGGGGAAGAAGAAGAGGTAATTTGGTGGGAAAAATAAATTAGAATACTTGCATAAGGGGGCCAACCACTACTGTGGATGGAATAATACAAGTTTGCCCCTCCTCTTCCTAATTTGAATCTAGATCTATTATGAATATAATCTTTTGGTTATGGAGGGATTCTTACTAGTTATGGGAGGATATCAAACTAACTAATAGAGAATATTCTATCCACAAAAAGTAAGTACTAATTAATTCTAACTAACCACTTAATTAAATATAACAATATAATTAGCAACCAAGAGAGAAAATGACAGAAATATCCCTAGTCCTAATTTTAGGTGGTTACAACTAGAAACATAACTTGGATATTGTCTTAACTACTGAAGAGTAAAAATATATACTCCATGAGGAATGTCCTCCTAAGTCTGATGCTAAGCCTGATGAAGAGGTCAAATAGGCTTATAAGAAATGGATCAAGGAAGATGAGATAATACGGTATTACATTCTGGCATCTATGTCAAATATGCTACAACATCAGCATCTGGCCATGGCCACAACTTATGACATGATGTACAACCTCAATGAACTCTTTAGACATCAGAGTAGGGCTGCTAGGCAATTTTCTATAAAGAGTTTGATGAATACGACCATGACTGAAGGGACACCAGTAATAATGGAACTGGGGATCCCCAGGACCGTATATTGGTGTACATATCGGTCGATGTAAGATTAACAGGTTTAATATGTGATCTAGCCCTTCAATGGCAGAAACTAGGGTTTACGAATTATACCTGAAGTGCTGAGAAGTAGATGACGATCTCTAGAAAACTCGATCAACTAGAGACCTTAAGATTTTCTTCCATATTCTTTTCTTGGATTGGACGTCATGTGGGTGATGGTCTCCCAATCTTTTCTTCTCCTTGGCCGAACCTCTTTCACTCCTTACGTGAAAGGCGAATTTAGAGAAAGCTGCTCGCTTAGATACATATGACGGCTAGAGAATAGAGGATATATATATATATATATATATATATATATATATATATATAGGCTATGATAGGGACCAAGAGGAGAAATTAGGGTTAGTCTCTAATGGATATGGGTATCCCATGTTTAGCCCGAACACATAACCCAAGCCCGTTAATAATAGCTCAGTCCACTAAAGAGCTATTATTGCACTACCTTTCTAATCCCAATTTATGTTTATGGGCTCCTTCTTATTATATGCCTATTTGTATCCCCATGTTAAGATATCAAATTTTTGTTGATCAAATTAAGTTACTGAGAACTACATTGATCAACATAATTTATCCTTAAATTATACCACTCAACTTTATTTGTCATGTCGTATATAATCCACCTACATGGTTTACATAACGATCCTTATGAGCTCCTTAAGGAAACATTATCAACCCTGATGTATTGGGATATGGATTCCTTTTATAATCAATAGTCCATCATACACACAATGTTAGTACTGAATTCATAGAGGTTATTGACCCATAATAAATTTTACTTTTTTATGAGTCAAAGTAATGCACACTGCATATACATGTCTTTTATTATATCTGGATTAAGAGCACAAGTATCTATAATAACATATATGTTTGTTCTCTTATGTAGTCAATACAAAGAGAACAACCTCAAGTGGTCCTGTTCAATACACACAAAGTATACTAGTGTGAACTTATAGTCAAGATAGACTAATACCAGATTATACTACAACCTTACCAATGGTTTGTCCAAATCCATGTAGGTTATGAAATATTTATATATTCCACAGAGAACTGATAATATAATCTTTTATGTGATACCATACACCATATTATCTACAATATAGAATATGAGATACTTGTATTAACATTATAAAAAAATATAATATAAAAACATCTGCCTATATGATTCTCATTCAAAAAATAAGAAAATATAGTTAATACAAAGTGATGCTTTTAATATATTACCCTAACAATCTTTCACTTATACTCAAAGTATTTCTATTTAGTATACTATTACAAATCTTCCACTTATACTTAAAGCTATGCTGCTACGCATCTGACTCCCATTCTCTCAACATGACTATCAAAACCTTAGCTGGTAATCTCTTTGTAAAGGGATCAACTAGGTTGTCTGTTGATGCCATCTTGATTACATTAACTTCTTCTCTCTTTACAAAATTTTGTATTAGGTGGTACTTATGCTCAATATGTTTACCTGTCTTACGGTACTCGCGGTTCCTTCGAGTTTGCAACTACATCACTATTATCAGAATAAAGTTTAATAGTCTTAGTCAAACTAGGTACCACATCTAAGTCCATTAGGAAGTTTCTAAGCCAAATCACTTCTTTGGCTGCCTTAGAGGCTGCCACATACTCGACTTCCATGGTGGAATCACCAATATAATTTTGCTTGATACTCCTCCATACTATGTGTCACGATCCGCACCCGGTGTAGGGGCACGAGTAGTGAACACCATCCAGCCTATGCCACAGCATCGGGGGTAGAACGCTGTTTGGGTAAACTATCTATCTAGCAATAATGATCATCAAGATATATAATGCTACCAATGATGTATAAATACTCAATCACAGATCTATAAGATGGAACAATTGTACGAATCTGATATGGAGAACTGAAGAGTCAAATATAACTCACAAGTTAAAATAATATCCAATGATTCATCTAATATAATAAGAAATACTAATATCAAAAGTTGGAGACAAATCTAGTACAATAAACCTACTACTGAGCTATAGGTACTGGGTGGTCTGTCTTAACCGGGATGAGACCCTCCTGAGCCAAAGTCTCTGGCTCTAAGCCAACTACATCCTGAGGCCCAAAGTGAGTCGGATACCACTCCTCAATTTCATCTGAAAAAATATATCCAGTCAAGAAAGGAGCAAAGTACACCTCTAACAGCAGTTCCAATAAATGTTAAAAACTATGTAACAGTAAATAGAGCGAATATACAAGATATAATATACAAGTATAAGAGATATACCAAATAGGAATACTGGAATTAAATACAAGGAAATGAGCATTATGAGAATGAGCAAGAAATACTACTACTATGTAAGTGAGTACCAGCTTCAATATGTGATTGACTTGAAAACCTGCACAAAGATTAGGGCCTGGTTAATCATATGTGCGGTGTATGATCAACACTCACAAGGACATGCATAAGGAGAGGTATGATCACATATCTACACTAACACTCCCTGCCCCGACTGGTATAGTGGATCCAATATGGTACGTTATGACACGGAATTTACTGGGTAGGTAGCTAGTCTCACCAAGAATCAACGTCTGTACATATACAAGAAGAACGAGGAACAAGGCTTACACAAGATACACCATAAATACCAAGGAATAACATCTCATGACGAGATCCGAATATACCAATCCATGTAACCATCGTGTCAAAAAATTAAGGATATCTACACTAAATACAAGAAATATAGAGGATATCATAAATGAAAAACTATCAAATAATGTACTTGCCTGAAATTCGGTAAACAGTATCAAAAATGTCCGAAATAGCGCCTTAAAGACCTAAATATGGAATATTATATCAATACAAAGTTTTAGAATAAATACAAGTTAAACTAGTCAAATTCTATGTCATAAAGCCATTTTTAGGTCAAAATAGTCAAACTAGGTCATCTTTGGGTCAAACTAGCCGAATTTGGTCAAACTAGCTATTTCTAGATTGTATGAGTCCATCTCTAGGATATTGGGTCCATACACTATGTAACTAGGCTATACTAGCAATGTTGGGATATAAGTACTATACTGTATCGTAAGATACGTAATATAATATAAGAAAGTACTATAACAATATAAAAAATACTAGTATTCCTAGCTAACTAGTACTAAGGGATACCTTGGCTTTGAACCAACTTGATATCGCACTAGCTACCCTCATCTTGATATCCATACCCAATACCTACAATTACCTTAGCATTTCTTTGGTATCACAAGGTAATACTAGACTCGTATTAAACTTACTAACATCTATACTAACCAACGCACATCAGATTCTAACATATACATATATCAACTAACACTAATATTCATATCAACCTAACTAACAATACTTAACTTCTAACTTCTTAATTAGACAACTAACTAATCCTATCAACTAACTTAACCCATGACTAATCAACCAACTACATACTAACATATACTAAAAGATCTGACAAACAACACCGACCACCCCTATTTCCTAGAACTACTGCTGCTAATATAGCACCTAAATATTGTGCACAAGGTGCACAACCTACTGCCCCATCTCACAAGGATAGCAATTTAGAAGGCATAAAATTAATATAGCAATAATAGAAACACTTGGCGTGCATTGTACCGTATCACACCAAAACTATGATATGCTTGCGATAAGGCTCCACCACACCACCAAACATATCCTGAAGAATATGAGCAAGTCTAAAATCATAATTGGAAGTACTACAAAGAGCTAGCTACTCATCCACGTGCCTGTGTCAAAATATGATATGCTCAAACCCCCGTATCAAAGAAAAATCTCCTAAATCAACCCGTATCACCAAATTATCGTGATACAGCCTACACGTATCCATTTATGGATACGACAATAGTCTCACACAACCAAACGCATGTCAATTTGGTCTAATTGACCTATTGACAAATATATGATGTGCCAATCTCAGAATTCTCCAAAAATTGGCATAAAATATACCATAACTTCTTCCATAGGCCTCCTATGAACCTAATTTCACTTTCTATGGGTAGCCTTAGTATATGAGAGGGTTCCTAATAATTAAACTACAGATTTAGAGTCTAAATAGAGAGAGAAAATTGAATTGTACCTATTGGGAGTTGGATTCCCAATGCAAGTCTTTAAATGAGTGTCAAAAGCCTTCAACTTTTGCTCCTTCATCCTTCTTGTAGATCCTTGCATCCTCCTTGTTCTAATAGCCTCTAATGGTGAGTAGAGAAGGAATTGGAAGATAATTTGGGTAGGGATTGGTGTTGGAATAAAGAAATTTGGAAGAGAAAAATTCTAGATCTAGAAATGAGATAAATGGATGAAAAGAGAGAGTCTCTCTCCTCTCCCCCCCTATGGCCTGCCTTGCCCCCTTCTCCAAGTTACTAGAAAAGTCTATAATACCCCTTGGGGCTTATCATGAAGGAATTAATTAAGGAGAAAATGTTCTAATCCAATTGGTTTAACTAATTAAGTCATCCTCCTAATGAATGGGCTTGTTT
Source organism: Iris macrosiphon (assembly GCA_036927795.1). NCBI lineage: Eukaryota > Viridiplantae > Streptophyta > Magnoliopsida > Asparagales > Iridaceae > Iris > Iris macrosiphon. The sequence goes on from JAYESA010000012.1 coordinate 72,013,160, forward strand.
GTTGGGCTCAAATCTTGCTAGAATTAATGTTGGTCCATGAGTCTATTCTAATCTATTTAAGTCCACTAACACAAGTCCAATAAAAATATAGCATCTAATAATAAATAAATAATACAATAAATAAATATACCACAAGCATATTAATTAATTATGAAATGACAAAAATATCCTTCTTAGAAAATATGGTAGTGACAAGTCCACCCCCCTTAAACTAATTTCGTCCTCGAAATTCAAAGACAAACTACCCTTAGAACATAACAACAATAGGAAAGAACATACCTTAAGGCACAAACATATATGGGTAACGCTCTCGTATTTCATCCTCCCTCTCCCAGGTAGACTCACCCGGAGGGTGATGCCTCCATGCGACGTGTACCAAGAAAATGGTCTGGTTTCTTAACACCTTCTATCTCCGATTCAGAATCTCAGCTGGCTGCTCTGGATAACTAAGAGTAGGGTCTACCTTTATCTTCGAGTGATCTAATACGTGACTAGGATCCGCCATACACCGTCTTAACTGCGATATATAAAATATATTGTACACTCCCTCTAATGCATGTTGCAAGTTTAGTCTGTAAGAAACTGTACCGACCCTCCCGAGAATACTGAAGGGTCCGATGAATCGCAGACTAAGATTTTTGCCTCCACCAAAATAAATCGTGCCTCATGTCGGAGAAATCCTCAGAAACACCAGACCTCCAACCTAGAACAAAATACAACCTTAAGAAATTAATCTATAACAAACAACCAATATCAAGCCCAAAACAAAAATCTAAAATTATACCTCAAACTCCAAAGGTCTCCGGTGGCTATCGGCCCAAGGTCGCTATCTGTCCTGTGCCACTCGAAGTCTGTCTCTGATCAACTTAACCTTCTTCACTACATTCACAACCATCTCTGGCCCCAACAAAGCTCTCTCTAACATCGTTCCATGACAAGGAAGTACGATATCTCCTACTGTACAGAGCTATCATGACCCGTACCCGAATATTCGGGCATGAGTACATGGGTACGTCCTGCCTACACTGCAGCATTGGCGGTAGAACGCTATCCGGGTCAATTCTACTATCTAAATATTTTACACAATATATATAAGGTACGTGTCAATCATCTCAACTCCAAACGGAGGAAGAATATGGTATCTCATAAATGTAACTATACTCAATCATAATGCAAACTAAGAAAGATAAAGCACGAATGGAATAACGAAAAAAAGAATTAAGATACAATCAATAAGTCTGAAATAAAATACATGCCATGAATCTCAATAACAGTCTAATACAAGTCCACCAAAATAAACTAAACCTCCTCATGCTCTAGAACTAAGTCCTCCTGGTCTATAGGAGTATCCTCTAATGGTATGCCCTCCTACGGCCCGTATAATGTAGGACACTGGTCTATGAGCCAATCATCTAAAAAATATATCCAGTCGGGATTATAGCTATGTACATACCTCTGAAAGCAGTTTCAAATATATAATCGAGCATATAAAATAGATAATAGAAAAGAATACAAGATAACTAAAAACCAGAATAAAATGAACTAGAGTGAACAGGTAATATACTGGAAAGAAGAACATGCAATAGAATATCTGGAATAAAAAGAAATTACTGAAATCTAACCAATTTGCCTTGGAATACGAGTTCATTATGTGATCGGTTTAGGTTGAATACAAATACAATAAGGTAACTCGATTACAAGTATGGTATGTAATTGACATGTACACAAATATACTGCGGCTTGATCACATAATCAACTCCTACTCCCCCATCCCCAACTGATACCAATGGATTCAATGATGACACATTACGAACACAAATATTGACATACTAAACACAAGCAGTATTTGTACACGAATATAAGCACACTGAACACGAGCAGTATGTGAATACAAAATACAATAAATCAATACTTGATACACACGATGAAATACATGTGAAGGAGTACCCATAAACACGGTAGGGGATAACATCTCCTAACAGGATCCATGTAGCACCAGTCGAAACCACTATGTCAGAATCAAGTATATAATTCTAGAACATGAGATATATACACTATTATAAAATAAAAACTAACAGAGAAATATACTCGCCTGAGGTCCTGAGAAAGATGTGTCTCTCGATGCCAAAGCTGGTGTCACACAGACCTATATATGGGATATTATATCAATACAAGGTTTTAGAATGAAAATAACTTAAACTAGTTTAATTCTAGGTCATAAAGCCATTTCTAAGTCAAAACAGTCAAACTAGGTAAACTATATGTCAAACTAGTCAAACTAGCTATTTCTAGGTTGGATGAGTCCTTCTCTAGGATATTAGGTCCATACACTACGTAATTAGGCCATACTAGCTATGCTAAGATACTAGGATACCAATAATGTACCGTGTCATAAGATACACAAGTTATTAGATATAAAAATACTAATATATATATATATATATATATATATATATATATATATATATATATATATATATATATATATATATATATATATATATATATATATATATATATATATATAATACTCTTAGCTAACTAATGCTAAGTGGATACCTTGGCTTTGAACCAAAAGAGGGATCATACTACCTACACACCCATCTTAATATACAAACTCAATACTCATGCATATGATATTTGACCTTAACATAGTACTAATCTAATACTAAGTAACGTACTAACTGATAACACTGACATAAATTTATACTAAGAGGTATGCTAAACTGATACTCAAATTGTATCACATACTTAACTAATACAAATAACAACTACCTCATAACTGAAACATAAATAACAACTACCTCATAACTGAAACTCATATGCATTGCTACTACACAACTCGTGAAGCCTGATACACAAGGTAAAGTCTGAACTAAAGGTTAAGTCAAATTTAACTGACTCACAAGAGTCTAATACCTATTGCCCCTTAACCAGATATCTAATACTCACCCCAAGCTAATACCTGGACCCCTTACATGATTGAATGCAACCTCTTCCAGTTACTGCTACTACAGCACACCACACTGCTTGTAATTTTTGTCTGCACTGCTGCTGCTGCATCTCTTGCTGCTGAAGTTGCTGCACTGCTTGCTATTGTTGTGCATACTCTTGCTGCATACTGCACTTGCTGCTGCAGTGCTCTGCTCTAGGTGCTGTAGCATTACTGATGCTACTCTTGTTGTGTATTTGCTTGGCAATGCATTACAGTGCAAACTGCTGCACTTGATTTGCTTGCATTGTAATGTACTGTAATAAACTGCAGTACAACTGCTAGCACTTGCTGTTGCCGCTGAATGCTGTTGCAGTCGTTGCTACTGAATGCTGCTGTAGTTACTGCTAATACTGCTGATATACTGCTACTTGCTGCTGCAGTTATTGCTACTGAATGCTACTACAGTTGCTGCTAATGCTATTGATATACTGCTACTGCAGTAGCTTGCTGTTTGCACACTGCTGCAGTTATTGCAACTGAATGCTACTGTAGTTGCTGCTAATGCTGCTGATACCATTCAACCCGATCCCCTCTTATCACTGATACACTGACACTCTACACACACTTAGATACACACACGATAAATATATATATATATATATATACATACTCATCCTCAAACATATATATATATCTATATATATATACCTCCACATATATAAACATACCACATTCATATATCTATATCTACACATATATATATTATTATATATATATGTACAATTACACACTAGTGATGCATATAAACTCCCCATTCTCTCATGACCACCAACATCTGAAAATGAAACATAGAACATACATAAAAATATATATATATACATACATATATATCATATAATAATATAATTATAATATTTTAATAGCAATAACCAAGTTATATTGAATCTAAATATAAAGAAATAAATACGTGGAGTGCACCGCACCCGTATCACACTCATTCTATGATACGCTTGCGATACGGCTCCACCACACAACCAAACGTATCTCGAAGGACACGAGCAAGTCTAAAATCATAATTATGAACAACACGAATGGCTAGCTACTCAACTACGTGCCCGTGTTAAAATGTGACATGCTCAAACCACCGTGTCGGAAGAAAACTACCAAATCAACCCGTATCGCCAAATTGTCGGGATACGCCCTAGACGTATCCAATTGTGGATACGACACTAGTCACACATAATCAAACACATGTTAATTTGGCCTAATTGACCTATTGACAAACACAAGATATGCCAATCTCGAAATTCTCCCAAAATTGACACAAAATACCATATAACTTTCTCCATAGGCCTCCTATGAACCTAATTCCAATTATATGGGTAGCCCTAGTACGTGGAAGGGTTCCTAATGATTAAATTATTGATTTAGAACATAATTATAGAGGGAAAACTGAATTGTACCTATTGGGAGATGGATTCCTAATAATATTTCCAAATTGAGTGTCAAAAGCCTCCAACTTGTAGATCCTTGCTCCTCTTTGTAGATCCTTGCATCCTCTTTGTAGATCCTTGTTATAATAGTCTCCAATAATGAATAGGGAAGGAATTGAGAAGAAATTTGAGTAGAAATTAGTGTGGGAATAAAAGAATTTGAAAGAGGAAAAATTCTAGATCTAGATTTGGAATGACAAATAATGAGAGAGAGAGTCTCTCTCCATCACAATGGTGGTCGGCGCTTTACCCTCCTCCAAGCTACCATGGAAAGTCTAAAATACCCCTTGGGGCTTGTCATAAAATAATAATTAAGGAGGGAAGGTTATAGTCTAATTGGTTTCACTAATTAATTCATCCTCCTAAAGAATGTGTCACGCCCTAATCCCAGAATACGTAAAACTATGAATACGCAATATGCCAGTCGTATGTATACGATAACTCCAATGTGTTGTAAGATCGTAACACATATATACGCTGTATATGAATATCAAATTCACAAGTTGTAATATACTGTCAACACAAGTCACACGCAATCTATATCTCATCCACAACATAAAAAAAGAAATAGAAAATAAATAACTGAGTCTCAAATATGAAGTATCAAAGAATGATAGTCTGGTGGAAACAAATGCACTGCTAATCGACTATACTAAAATTAAATGAGAGAAGAGGTCAAACTCTAATATAAGATAAATGTCAATAAAAGAATAACAACTAAAATATCCATCAACTGCGAAGAATCAGGGATACTCCAAAGGTAAGACCTCCTCAATCTGGTATAAAGTGTCAGGTCCGGGTCTGTACTCCTGTGGATATTCCTGCCTGTTTACACCTGAAAAGGGACCAGGTCATCAGAGGGACGTAACAAGATACATAGAAATATGCCAATAAAGTACTAAAAATAAACATCTAATGGGTCGCCTAACCGTCTATGTGAATGCACTTTGAGAATAACTTTCTAACACGTCGCCTATCTGGCTAAAATGGGATTGGCATAATTCTCTCAGAGAATCAGGGGCCTAAAACGTATGACGTCTTTTGAACGTTAGAGGCCGCCTGTAGATAATATAGGGGTCATCTGACCATGCATCTCCTACAGAGCGTGCAGATTACACAAGGAAAGTGCAAAGGAGCCCAAACGCCTTACTTATTGTTTTTTCTGCCCATGCTCTATTCATGCCATATCCATGACACGATGACATATCTAATAACTTCCAAGGCTTCTAATTATACAAATTCTATCAGCAGTTATCGCTATCCGTCGCACGTCCTATATGTACCGGTGGCAGCCGAATACGCAAGTTCGTATCCAACATGAGACTCATACTCGTGTAACAATTGTATCATGGCCAATGAAATATAAGAATTTCTTATGATAATGGGGTGGTCTCATAAAACTAGGTCAGCATGTATAATATATAATAAAGACAAAATACGACGCCACCGTCGTTGCACCCAAGTTATTCTTGGACGCACAGTTTATATAAAAGTTAAAATATATAAACTAAATAATAGAAATAAAATGCATGCACCATATGGAATATAAATCATAGTACAATGGCAAGGTATACTTGCCTGGCAAAAAAGCTGCGTAATATAGACGTCCAAACGTCAAGCAAAAATGATCTGAAACTATGGCCTCTGAATAAATATCTCCAGATGCTGAAATAAACATCACCAACATTCCCGAAATCAATGAGATAGCTAAAAAAATACTACCCTTTCGTCCAATTTGAACACAAGGTCAAAATGGTAATTTTGGGTCAAAATGGGTCCCCATGTGGGCCACTTTACACCAAAATACGTGCCAGAGGTAAAGATCTCTAAATGGGACAAATTATAGGTCAAAAAAATTATAAACGGCGATACAAACTAACGATATGTCCAATTTTGAATTCCGGTCAGCCGATCACAAATTCGCCCTCAAAGTCAAACCGTGGGGCCCGCTAATAGGCAGCTTCGTCAACTATCTCAGAATCACGTGAAACTTGGGTCACAGGACTAGCGTGATACCAAAAATCCAATGGCATAAGTTTTGTCGCATTCCGACAAGCATATACAAAGTGGGGTGGTAGTTTACAAAGGTCATGATACGGGAACTTTTTACGGATACGGGTTGATTCCGATGCGCACACACGTCCGAATCAACTTCCGTAAAACCCACACGTCAGGACATACCATAAGCACCATTTGCTGTAATTAGTACGCGACGAGGCGGTCATGTTTGGAGGGATACACTCCGTATCACAAAATTCTAATGTTTTGGAAATAAGTTTTTCTAAGATTTCTGCCTGATTTATGTATGGTTCTCTCACAAAATAAAATAAACTAATTAACAGACAATGATCTTGGTTATATAGGCTTTACACAGAAAAAGTAGATTTTAATTTGGATATCTATGTTGAAAGATATTAGCCTCGAAATATAGGTCGTTGGGACAGTTTTATAAAAGTTTTAAAATATGGATTTTTCTCAACTTGGCTTTGATTTCTACCTAGTTTTTAACGTTGTTCAATTGAAACTAATTAATGAAGTTTAAAGAGGGATAGGTTGTGATCACACCGACGAGGATGGATCAGAAAATGATCAAGAGTGAGAAGAAAAATAATACGCGAAGGAGTGGTCGTCGCTGCCTGTTGTTGTTGGGGTTGCCCGAGCGGTTGCTGTCGCGACCGACGCTGGCGGCTCTCCTGTAGCGACGAGGGTGCAGGCGGCTCTCCAACGGCGGGGGGGGGGGGGGGGTACAGGAGGAGGAAGGGGAATAGGATTAGGGTTTATATCATTTATTTATATATAGAAGGGAGCGGGGGAGAGATGGATCAGAGTAGCCTGGGCCGCCGGGGGGGGGGGGGACTAGCTGCGGATAAGGTGTTGGTTTTGCTTAGGTGTTGGATTTTAGGTTTTAAGAATTTCTTTTTATTTCCTTTGTTTACTTTCTTATTTAATATTATACATTTATTTATATATATATATATATATATATATATATATATGAGGTATAAAAATCCAAAAAAACATTTGTACACAAAATTAAATTCTAAAAATCTATCACCCTTTAACAAGGATTCCTAAAATAAAATAAAATAAAAATAATAGTTTTATGAAATAATTCTAAATGAGTATTTATCCAAGTAATTAAATCAATAAAATTTATTTTCTAATTAACTAAGAAATAATATAAAAAAATTCAATAATTAAATAAATAAATATAATATTTAAAATTAGGGGATTTTACATTCAACCTAACTTACAATAATTTCGTCCTCGAAATTAAAGCCAAACCACGATAGGGAATCAAGAATGGTGTATGGTAGAAAAGAACAAAGTAAAATCATACCTTGATCTTTGAACAGATGCAGAAAATGTTTGCGCATGTCATCCTCACGCTCCTAAGTGGATTCTCCTGGCGCATAATGTCTCCATGCCACGCGGACCAAGGGAATAGACTGATTCTTCAATAATTTCTCTCGACGATCAAGGATCCCACGGGTTGCTCTTGGTATGACAAGCTCGGTCCAGTATGATCTCAGAGTGGTCGAGAACATGACTGCTATCTGTCATATATCGCCTAAGTTGTGACACATGGAATACATCATGCACTCCCTCGAGTCAAGGTGGTAGTGCATGTTGATACGCCACTTTCCCCACTCGCTCTAGCATGTCAAATGGTTCAATATACCTTGGTCCAATATACCTTGGGCTCAACTTGCCACGTCCTCCAAACCGAATAGTGCCTCTAGTAGGTGATATCCTCAAGAAGACATGATCACCTTCTTTAAACTCTAAGGGACGACGGTGAAGGTCTGCCCACTGCTTCTGCCTGTCTTGAGCTGCTCGCAAGTGCCCTTGTATCTTCTTCACTGTCTCTACAGTGTTGACTACCAACTCTGGTCCCAGAATCTGACATTCTCCCACGTCACTCCAACATACGGGAGACCTATACTTTCTTCTATACAATATTTCAAACGGAGCCATCTGGATGGTCGCTTGATAGCTATTATTGTAAGAAAACTCCACAAGATCTAGGTGGTCCTCCCATGATCCTCCAAAGTCTAATATACAAGCGCTCAACATATCCTCCAGTGTTTGAATAGTACGTTCGGACTGTCTATCTGTCTGCGGGTGATAAGACGTACTGAACTTCAGACGAGTCACAAGACTCTCCTACATGCTTCTCTAAAATTGAGATTTAAAACGCGAATCCCTGTTTGACATAATGCTGACCGGAATGTCATACAACCTCATAATCTACCTCATATATAAGTCAGCCAAAGCTTCTGTAGACTGGCCAACTCTAAAAGGCAAGAAATATGCGGACTTGGTGAGTCGATCCACTATTACCCAAATAGTATCTCGCCCACTTGGACTCCTCGGGAAACCCGTGACAAAATCTATAGTGATGTGCTCCCACTTCCACGCAAAAATCAGAAGTGGTTGCAGTAGCCCTGCTGTTCTCTGATATTTTGCCTTCATCTCCTAACATACTAGATATTTGGCCACAAAGCAAGCTATCTCCTTTTCATCCCATGCCACCAAAAGTGCTGTCGCAAGTCACGGTACATCTTGGTGCCTCCAAGATGAATAGAATATATCGAACTATGAACTTCTGCTATCAGGTCCTGTCGAATCTTTCCATTGGGAACATATAGACGATTACCACATCGTAATGTCCCGTCACCATGAATGTGCAATCCTGTCTGCTCTCCGGCCTCTGTCATCTCTTTCAATCTCCTGAACCTGGCGTCCGTAGGCAAAGCTACCTTGATGCTCTCTACTAGTGATGACTGTACTTGCAAGTTGGCTAGTGTCCTATCTGCTCTTTATAATACCACTTTTATGCCAAGCTCTTGCAAGTCCTCCAGTAACTCTCTCTGCGTCGTCAAGAAGTAAGATGCAGGCTTCCGGCTTAATGCGTCTGTTACTATGTTAGCCTTGCCTGGGTGATAATGCAGCTCTATCTCGAAGTCCTTCATCAACTCAAGCCCCCGACGTTGCCTCATATTTAGCTCCTTCTGCGTGAAGACATACTTAAGGCTTTTGTGGTCTGTATAGATCTCTACTCGTTCTCCATATAGGTAATGTCTTCATAGCTTCAGAGCAAAAATAATGGCTGCAAGCTCCAAGTCATGAGTTGAATAATTCTTCTCATGTACTCTTAACTGTCTAGATGCATATACAATCACCTTACCATGCTGCATCAACACGCATCCCAAGCCTTTCCCTGATGCATTATTGTAAATCACATAACCTCCTGATCCTGATGGAATAGTCAATACTGGTGCTGTGGTCAGTCGCTTGTTCAACTCCTAGAAAGCGGCTTGACACTCGTCGGTACATATGAACTCTTGGTCCTTGCACGTCAACCGTGTCATAGGCGCTGCTATCCTTGAGAAGTTCTCCATGAACCGTCGATAATATCCCGTAAGTCCAAGGAAACTCCTCACCTCTGATGCTGATTTAGAAATGGGCCATGTCTAGACTATCGAGATTTTTTCTGGATCAACAGAAATACCATCTCTCGTGATGACATGCCACAAAAATGAGACCCTGTCCAAGAAAAACTCATATTTACTGAGCTTCACATATAACTGCTCTTCCCTCAAGGTCTCTAGGACAATCCACAGGTGCTTCTCGTGATCCTCGTAGCTCTTCGAATATACAAGTATATCATCTATGAAGATGACCACTAATTGGTCCAGATACTGATAGAATACTCGATTCATTAAGTCTATAAAGACAGCTGGAGAATTGGTCAATACAAATGGCATGACCAAAAACTCATAGTGTCCATATCTTGTCCTGAATGCGGTCTTTGGGATGTCCTGCTTCCGCACCTTCACCTGGTGATATCCCAATCTTAAGTCCATCTTCGAGAACACCTTGGCTCCACTAAGCTGATCAAATAAGTCATCAATGCATGACAATGGTGTAAACACCTGAAATTTTTAGAATATTAAAACTAAATTTTTAGAATTTATTTAGAATTTTTTGTAATTTTTAACAAAATAAAACTAAGGTATTCTGATTTAAAATGATTTTTAAAAGATATTAATTAATACTAAAATGTTATGAAAATTATATTTTCTAGTATAAAATAAAAATCTAGACATAGGATAATTTTTTGGGAACTTATTGGACCCCGGAAGTATTTTTAAAACCCTAAAAACTATTATTTAATTAAACCTAATTATACCTGAACCCGGTTCAATTAAACCTAATTAAATCAAACCAATTGACCCGAACCGGCCGGTCTGACCAAACAAAACCAACCCAATCTTAGCGGGTCGGATCCGGGTCTGACCCGACCCGCTTAGGAACTGACTCGTTTGGAGCCTTAACCCCTAATCCCTTCTCCTTCCCGACTATTCTTCTCCGGCGGCCGTTTTTGCCGCCGTGGCCGCCGGAGACCTTCCCTCTTCACCTTCCCCCAACGCCGCCCACTTCCCCTTCCTCTTCCGGCAACCCCCGGCGCCTCCTCTTCCTATTCTGTCAACTCCGGCCGATCTCCTTCCCTTTCCCTCTATATAACCCGTAGCCGGCCACCGAATTCTCCCTTTCCCCTTCTTCTCCGGCTAGAACCCCCAACTCCGGCCATCCTCCTTCAGCCCTCCACCAGCCCTAGCCCGACCTCGCCGCCACCAGAAGCCCTCTCCTCCGCCCAGCCCCGCAGAGCTCGACTCAAACCCGCCCCAGCCGAGCCCGACGCCTCCAGACACCCGCAGCACCCGCCGCCGCCTCCACCAGTGAGCCCCGGCCTCCGGCAATCTCGGACACAAAAGAACCCTAAACCCTAACCAGGACACAGTGACCGGACACAGTAGACTCGAACGCGGATACGCGCAACTCAGTTTTTGGAGCCCTGTTGAGGTACCCATTTTTCTTTCCTCGCTGCCCCGATTTCTGTACCGTCAGTTGTGTCGCATAGATTGCATGACCCCCTCGATGCCTGTGCAACCCGCTCGATGCATCGCGTCCTGTGGTAATCGCGAACCGCGATCCAAAAACAGGAAAACCAATGCCCTGTTTCACCCCGGAATCAACACGTATCCGCCGACAACGTCCCGTATCCGTCCTTTCTGGATCTTGTTGTAACTTAGTGTACACACGTCGGATCGAGACAAAACTTGCTCCATCGGACTCGTAGCAATATGCTGGTCCTGTGACCCAAGTTTGGTTCGATTCTGAGAACGTTGACAAAATCACGTATCGTGGGCCCCACAGGCTCTACTTGACGGACGATTTTGTGAATGGCTCATCGGAATCCATTTCTGGAAGTTTTGTTGGGTTCGTATCATCGTTCCTGACATGTTGATACTAATTTTGACAGATTTCAAGACCTTTGGTTCTGACACATTTTTTGGTGCAAAGCGGCCCACATATGGACCCCGCTTTGACCAAAAACTGTCATTTTTGCCCCTGTGTCCAAATTGGACTCAAGGACAGGCGTTTCTAGCTAATTAATATTTTTTGGATCTGATGGTGACGTTTATTTTAGCAAACGAAGAACTGCCTATAAATCCCGCTGAAGTCAAATCCACAATTGGAGTCAAAACCCCAAGCAAGTGTACCTTGCCAAATCCTGCAGTTTTTGCTACTTATTTTCTTGACATATATAATTATTGTACATGCTTAAACCTAGGACCGTGTAACTTACTTAGCGTCCGATTAATAGTAGGGTGCCAACAATGTACGCAGAGTTGTGTAACGTCACCTAGAGATGGATATCGACACCCTTTATATCCTCGTACTTACATTATCAAGTACGTTATACCCAGGACACCTGACACGAATCATGAGACAGAATCTTCTTGAAATATTCAAGGTGATTCTGTGTAGGTTACAGGATTTATGACATAGACATGATATTCTTAGACATTATATTCATAGACATAGTATGACTCACTGCATTAGATATGATCTTATGTGACATGGACATGAGGCATTGTGGACATGAGACGTATGATTACATTGGGTGGGGAGAGACACACAGGCTATAGGCTGATTATATATAGGCCATAACATAGTAAATTATATAGCATAGTATAACAGCTACCGGCTCCCCGACACAGAGCTGTAGTGGTATCAGCCTAAGTTCTAGTGATGCTTTCAACTTGCATTTCACATAGATGGTTATATAGTTTACCCTATTATTTCATTTATTGTTGCACTGTATTTATTTTGGCTTGTATTATATGTACCTTGCAATGTCCCCTGAGGACCTAGATCCGGATTATGTCCCCAGGAATAGCAGACGAGGTCTATCCAGAGGTATACGAAACATGAGCACTTCTCGGAACAGTACCAGACCCTGAGGACGAGGTATGTAAACACCCTGATTTTTCAAGATTTTTAAAACTGGATTTTTTCGGAATTTTCTGGGATTTTTGGGAATTTTTGCTAATTAAAAAATAGGTATTTTTGGCATTAAATAAAATTAAATGTTTTTAAAATATATTAAAATATTATAAAAATAATATTTTTGGGTGTAAAATGAAAAACTGGACTTAGGATAATTTTCTGGGAATTTATTGGACCCCGAAAACGTTTTTAAAGACCCAAAAACTATTTTTAATTAATTAATTTAGAATACCCAACCGAACCGGGCTGAACCGGGTTCAAACCGGCCTGAACCGGCTGAACCCGGTCCAGATGAACTGGGCCGGTCCAACCCGCCTAGCGGGTCGGGTCGGGTCCGCCAGACTGAACCCGACTCGCTCGAAACTCGCTTCCACCACTCCCCTGCCCAACTCCGCCCGCGTCCCCCGCTCGGACCGATTCTCCCGTCGGCCGCGTCGCCGGAGCCCTCGCCGTCCCCTCCGGCCCACGATCACACGACCCCGGCCACCTGGCCGCCTTCTCGGCCTCCCTGACCTAAACCTAGCTCCCCTATAAATCCCCCCGAACTCAGCCCTCTCCGGTCATCCCTCCTCCGCCCGATCCCGCCGCGCCCCGCACCCCTTGGCCGTCCCCGTACCGGTCGCCGCCTCCCTCGGCCTCCCCGACCTCCTCCTCCACCTATAAATCTTCCTCCATATCAACCCCTCCGGCCATCCCTCCGCCCGACGCCGCCGTGCCCAGCCCCGCGTCCCCCAGCCGCCTCCGCCCCTCCGGCGACCCTCCCCCCCGACAGCACCCGAGCAGCAGCAGCAAGGGGCAGAACCCCGCAGCCTCCGGCCGCCTGCCAGCGCCGCCTCCTCCGCCCAGCATCGCCGACGCCGCCCAAGCCCCCTCCGGCCGGCCTCCCCCGTCGCAGCGCCGTCCAGCTCCGGCCGCCGCCCAGTTTCCCAAACCCTAACCCTAGGCGACTCAGCCCTCGGACACGTGTAGGACACAGAAATTTTGGTTTCCAGGAGCCCTGTTCAGGTACCCGTATTTCTCTACTCGTCTACCCGTTTTCGATTCCATCTGTTGCATCGCGAACCCTGCGTGACCCTCTCGGTGCCCGTGTAACCCGCTCGGGGCATCGCGTCCTATGGCGATCGCGAACTGCGATCCAAAAACAGAAAAAACAATACCCCGTTTCACCTTAGAACTGAGTACGCCCAGCCAAACGGGACGACTTGGTCGCGTGTGGTCTTTATAGATACGTGCACGTCGTTGATACGGACGTGTGGGATTTCGCAGAAGTCGATTCGGGTGCGCGTGCACACCGGAATCAACGCGTATCCGCGGACACCGTCCCGTAGCCGTCAGTTCTGGAACGCGTCATAACTTTGTGTACACAAGTCGGATCAAAACGAAACTTACGTCATTGGACTCGTAGCGATACGCTGGTCCTGTGACCCAAGTTTGGTTCGATTCTGAGAACGTTGACAAAATCGCGTATCGTGGGCCCTATAAGCTCCACTTGACGGGCAATTTTGTGATCGGCTCATCGAAATCCAATTCTGGAAGTTCCGTTGGGTTCATATCATCATTCTGGACCTGTAGACACTAAGTTTGACGAATTTGGAGACCTTTGTCCCTGACACATTTTTTGGTGCGAAGCGGGCCACATGTGGACCCCGCTTTGACCCAAAATTATCATTTTTGTCCTTGTCTCCAAATTGGACTCGAGGACAGGCATTTCTAGCTATTTGATATTGTCTGAATCTAATGGTGATGTTTGTTTCAGCATCCGGAGATGTTTCTGGAGATTTCACGAATACCAGAGCCACAGTTGGAAACCAAACACCAAGCAAGTGTATCTTGCCAAAACTTGCAGTTCTTGTTACTTATTCCCTTGGCATATATATATATATACTGTTGTGCATGCTTAACCCTAGGTCCGTGTGACTTGCTTAGCGTCCAATTAATAGTCGGGTGCCAACACTGTAAGCGGGGTTGTGCAACGTCATCTAGAGATGGATATCGTGACATTTACATGCTCGTACTTGCCATATCAAGTACATTATACCCAGGACACCTGACACAGATCATGAGAACAGAATCTTCCTGAAATATTCAAGGTGGTTCTATATAGGATACAGATTTCATGACTTGGACATTACTTTCTTAGGTCTTAATATATGACTTGTTGCATTAGTTTTGATCCTGCGTGTCATGGACATGAGACGTGAGATTACATTGGGTGGGAAGAGATTTACCATACAAAAGGCTGATTATATATATATATTACTTTACTTGAAGTGCCTTAGTCTCTGGCAACAGAACTATGGTACCTTACTGGCCCTTCGAGAAAATACTGGTATGGGTTTCACCGACACTGATCCAGTAGTAGTCTCAGCCCGAGTATGACTAAAACTCTCAACTTGCATTTCACATAGATGGTTATATAGTTTACCCTATTTATTTCATTTACTATTACACTGCATTTTGGCTTGTATCTTCTGTACCTTGTTACGTCCCTCTGAGGACCTGGTCCCTTGCCAGTTTTGCAGCATAGACTGCTGTGGAGCCGGTTTGGAGTTGCTGATGTGTTGTTTTGTCATACAAGAATTTGGTGCCAGGTACTTATATCTTTTCTTCCAAAATATTGGTTATTATTCATATTGTTCACTCATCTGCTGATATAGCCTAGTTTAATAGACTCACATTCATTTTCGAGTCTATTCGAGCTTATGGGTTACTGGCGGCCGACTTTAGCACATGTAGCTCATTCTTGTATATTCTGTTCATTGTGGATTGAGGCATAGATATTTATATTCACTTGATTAAATAGATAGTGACCCTTTTAGTATAGCTTATACGTATTCGAATCGGACCAGAGTCTGGTCGAATGCGTAGCTGGCATGTTACGTATTCCTGGTCCTACGTATTTTGGTACTGGGGCGTGACATATTTTTGTGGTGGCCCATGCAGGTCCTGATTAAATCGTTTCGGTTACTTTTCGGTACCGAACGAGCCTGTAATCAAGGTTAGCAGTGTTAGCATCTCAATCCATAATTGACTTGAAAATTCTTTAGCACTTTATTATCGCCCTTGGACCTTGTAATTATACTCTTTCAAATCTCCTCGACATCCTTATTATTGTTTATCATCTCTTCCTATTTCGGAGAGATGAATGATCGTGCACGGTGTTTACTCCAGAAGTGGATCCTCGTCAAGGCAGAAGAAGTTATGCTGGATATAAATATTTGAAGACGGTTACCCTTAGTAGGATAGTAGATAGGTTATTCCTATATGCTAGAGTTAGTGTAGAGTTTAGCATGAGAATTGAATATAGTATCAAAGACCTAGAACTAATAAAACCTTACCCTTGCTTATAGGTAGCAAGTAATTTGGAGTATTGGAAGAAAGAAAAGAGGGTTTAACTCTAAATACTTTAGGGATTACATAGCTAGATGCTAGGGATCAGATGTGACTCATGATGGTGATACAAGGAATTACATTATGACCTTAAGAAAACGGAACCTTAGATAGCAAGCCAGAGTGGTTAAATCTTTAGATATCTTGTGACTTTTAGTATCAAGATTTGATCTAATGACCCAGCTGTTACACCCCTACTATTGTGCCGAAGAAGAATAGGACGGTACATCTGTGTATAGGACATTGAACCCTGTAACCATCAAGAACCGGTCTTCCTTGCCATGCATTGACAACCTATTTGACCAGTTGAGTGATGCGAGTGTATTCTCAAATATAGATCTTAGATTCGGTTATCACCAGATTAGAGTATATAGAGAGGATATACAGAAAATAGCCTTCAGGACCAAGTATGGACACTAGGAGCTCTTAGTTATGCCGTTAACCAACGCACCATCTGTGTTCAAGAGTTTGATGAAAGGAGTTTTTATACCTGGACAAGTTAGTGGTTGCATATTGATGACATCTTGATATATTCCAAGAGCCACGTAGAGCACGAGCAGCTCTCTTTCAGCAGGCCCGACAGCAGAAGGGGGCACCACCACAAGGTTATGGGACAAGCTTACGCGATGACCTTGGAGAACGCGCAGATTCATGGAGTAGCTAATGCACGTAAGTGATTCATAGTTATCGATCATAGTATTGTTTTAGCTCGTGCCTATTGGTTCGTGACCTCAGCCCCAACCTAGTAATTTGGAACTTGTTAATAATAACCTAGTTTTTCCAAAAAAATTGTAGTTCTCTTGCTTTAACTAGATTTCTTTACTCTGGAAAGTGCATAACTTTCATTCTTAGGAAAA
Source organism: Iris macrosiphon (assembly GCA_036927795.1). Classification (NCBI taxonomy): domain Eukaryota; kingdom Viridiplantae; phylum Streptophyta; class Magnoliopsida; order Asparagales; family Iridaceae; genus Iris; species Iris macrosiphon. The sequence continues at coordinate 72,030,196 of JAYESA010000012.1, forward strand.
CGACATTTTCCCTAAGTGTCTTGTGATATGTCTCGAACAATACTTGCAACCGTGTCATCTCTGTTGACCGGTTATTCTTTGATTGCGAGGACGCAATCCTCTTAAGGGGGGTAGATTGTAAACCCCCTGATTTTTCAAGATTTTTAAAACTGGATTTTTTCGGAATTTTCTGGGATTGTCGAGAATTTTTGCTAATTAAAAACAAGATATTTTTGGCATTAAATAAAATTAAATATTTTTAAAATATATTAAAATATTATGAAAATAATATTTTTGGGTGTAAAATGAAAAACTGGACTTAGGGTAATTTTTTGGGAATTTATTGGACCCCGAAAATATTTTTAAAGACCCAAAAACTATTTTTAATTAATTAATTTAGAATACCCAACGGAACCGGGCTGAACCGGGTTCAAACCGGCCTGAACCGGCTGAACCCGGTCCAACCCGCCTAGCGGGTCGGGTCGGGTCCGCCTGACCGAACCCGACCCGCCCGAAACACGCTTCCACCACTCCCCTGCCCGATTCCGCCTGCGTCCCCCGCTCGGACCGATTCTCCCACCGGCCGCGTCGCCGGAGCACTCGCCGCCCCCTCCGGCCCACGATCCGACGACCCCTGCCACCTGGCCGCCTTCTCGGGCTCCCTGATCTAACCCTAGCTCCCCTATAAATCCCCCCGAACTCAGCCCTCTCTGGCCATCCCTCCTCCGCCCGATCCCGCCGCGCCCCGCACCCCTCGGCCGTCCCCGCACCGGTCGCCGCCTCCCTCGGCCTCCCCGACCTCCTCCTCCACCTATAAATCTCCCCCCATCTCATCCCCTCAGGCCATCCCTCACCCGACGCCGCCATCGCTTCGCCCGACGCCGCCGTGCCCAGCCCCGGTCCCCCAGCCGCCTCCGCCCCTCCGGCGACCCCCCCCCAACAGCACCCGAGCAGCAGCAGCAAGGGGCAGAACCCCGCTGCCTCCGGTCGCTTGCCAGCGCCACCAACTCCGCCCAGCGTCGCCGGCACCGCCCACCGCAGCACCGCCCAGCTCCGGCCGTCGCCTAGTTTCCAAAACCCTAACCCTAGGCGACTCAGCCTTCGGACACGTATCGAACACGTGTCGGACATAGAAATTCTAGTTTCCAGGAGCCCTGTTCAGGTACCCGTATCTCTCTGCTCGTCTACCCATTTTTAATTCTGTCTGTTGCATCGCGAACCCTGCATGACCCTCTCGGTGCCCGTGCAACCCGCTCTGGGCATCGCGTCCTGTGGCGATCGCGAACCGCGATCCAAAAACAGGAAAAACAATGCCCTATTTCACCTCGGAACTGAGTACACTCCGTCAAATGGGACGACTTAGTCACGTGCGATCTTCACAGATACGTGCACATCGTTGATACGGACGTGTGGAATTTCGCAGAAGTTGATTCGGGTGCACGTGCACACCGAAATCAACGCGTATCCGCGGACACCATCCCGTATCCGTCAGTTCTAGAATGTGTCATAACTTTATGTACACACGTCGGGTCAAAACGAAACTTGCGTCATCGGACTCGTAGCGATACGCTGGTCCTTTGACCCAAGTTTGGTTCGATTCTGAGAACGTTGACAAAATCGCGTATCGTGGGCCCACAAGCTCCACTTGACGGGCGATTTTGTGATTGGCTCATCGGAATCCAATTCTGGAAGTTCCATTGAGTTCGTATCATCGTTCTGGACCTGTAGACACTAAGTTTGACAAATTTGGAGACCTTTGTCCCTGACACATTTTTCGGTGCTACGTGGGCCACATGTAGACCCCGCTTTGACCCAAAATTGTCATTTTTGTCCTTGTCTCCAAACTAGACTCAAGGACAGGCATTTTTAGCTATTTGATATTGTCTGAATCTAATGGTGATGTTTGTTTCAGCATCCGGAGATGTTTTTGGAGATTTCACGAATACCAGAGCCATAGTTGGAAACCAAACACCAGGCAAGTGTACCTTGCCAAAACTTGCAGTTCTTGTTACTTATTCCCTTGGCATATATATATATATACTGTTGTGCATGCTTAACCCTAGGGCCATGTGACTTGCTTAGCGTCTGATTAATAGTCGGGTGCCAACACCGTACGCGGGGTTGTGCAACGTCATCTAGAGATGGATATCGTGACATTTACATGCTCGTACTTGCCATATCAAGTACATTATACCTAGGACACCTGACACAGATCATGAGAACAGAATCTTCCTAAAATATTCAAGGTGGTTCTATATAGGATACAGATTTCATGACTTGGACATTACTTTCTTAGGTCTTAATATATGACTTATTGCATTAGTTTTGATCCTGCGTGTCATGGACATGAGACGTGAGATTACATTGGGTGGAGAGAGATTTACCATACAAAAGGCTGATTATATATATATATATATATATTTTTTATTTGAAGTGCCTTAGTCTTTGGCAACAGAACTATGGTACCTTACTGGCCCTTCGAGAAAATACTGCTATGGGTTTCACCGACACTGATCCTGTAGTAGTCTCAGCCCGAGTATGACTAAAACTCTCAACTTGCATTTCACATAGATGGTTATATAGTTTACCCTATTTATTTTATTTACTATTACACTGTATTTTGGCTTGTATCTTCTGTACCTTGTTACGTCCCTCTGAGGACCTGGTCCCTTGCCAGTTTTGCAGCATAGACCGCTGTGGAGCCAGTTTGGAGTTGCTGATGTGTTTCTTTGTCATGCAGGAATTTGGTGCCAGGTACTTACATCTTTTCTTCCAAAATATTGGTTATTATTCATATTGTTTATTCATCTGCTGATATAGCCTAGTTTTATAGACTCACATTCATTTTTGAGTCTATTCGAGCTTATGGGTTACTGGCGGCCGACTTTAGCACATGTAGCTCATTCTTGTATATTCTGTTCATTATGGATTGAGGCATAGATATTTATATTCACTTGATTAAATAGATAGTGACCCTTTTAGTACAGCTTATACGTATTCGAATCGGACCAGAGTCTGGTCGAATGCGTAGCTGGCATATTACGTATTCCTAGTCCTACGTATTTTGGGACTGGGGCGTGACAAGGTGATCTCTGAGGACTTTTCCTGAACATCTGCTTCTCAATGCTCAATTTTTAATTGGCAAATAAACTCTTTTATTCTTGTTTAAATGAACATTATAACAGACTTAATATCGGGTTGTTCCCCAATTTTATTTACTTGTGACTGCTTAATATTTATTTCTTTTTATTGATATTGCTGTGTTTATTCTGTGGATGAGATTAGTAAACCCTGATCATTGTAATACAGCTTAAGTTTGCTCCGATGGATCCATTAAATTGGGTTTGTCCATCGGTGCGTGCTGCTGGCCATTGCCACGTGTCTAGTTCCTCGATATTTTGGATCTGGGGCGTGACATGGTTTTTGTGGTGGCCCATGCAGGTCAACGACTAAATTGTTCCGTTTCAACTTAGGGACCGAACAGGCCTGCAATAAAAATAGGATAAGTTTTTTTTAGGATCTCATCCACTTGCTTGAATCGTTCTTGATATAAATCATATTCGAATTAATTTTTTTACTTGCATCTTGCCTTGATTCCTGTGCACCTCTTATAGTTTATTTTTGATGCGGAGTAATGGATCCAAGAAGCGGAGACGAGAATCCCTTGGGTACACCACACGATGCTGTGGTTACTTATGATGAAGGAGTGACACCCGAAGACCGAGGACAATCTTCTCAAAGCAATCAAGCAGCCCAGCAAAATTTAAGGTTTCAGCGTGATGACATCCCGCCGCCTCCGCAGTTCGTTCCACCGATGCCTGTATTCCCATAAGGGCAACCTATGGATGGACAACAGATATTCCAAATGATCTATGCAATGATGTAAGCCCAACAGAAAATCCATCAAGAGACTCAGCGTCACGAGGCAGAGTATTTGAGGACCAACCTAGTAACCGCATTGGAGCAGGCGAACCCACAAGCCAGGCGACCAGCGATAGGTTCTATCACTGATTTTTGTCAGCTCAAGCCTCGTACCTTTTCTGGCAAAGAGGGACCAACAGAAGTTCATGAGTGGCTCACCAACATACAACATCAGTTGGAAGCAGCTGAGCTTCCAAAAGAACGTTGGATGACCGCCGTTAGAATGCAGTTGACGGACAATGCTCATCACTGGTGGCTATCTGAAGAGACCAGGCTCGGACCAGACCGAGTCACTTGGAAAGAGTTTTTTAGACTCTTCCAGGAGATGTACATTCCGGCTATCGCTTGATCAGAACTTCGGGACAAGTTCAATCGCCTCACTCAGAGCAGTATGACAGTGGAAGAGAAGGCTGAGAAGTTCTTCAATGGACTAAACTTCGAGCTACAGAGACTCATCGGATCCGTCGCACCTACCTCTTACTCGAACGTTCTTGCTGTAGCTCGACGCATGGAACGCGTCACCAGGAGAGAGATCAGTCTGAAATGGTCTCCCACATTAGCCAAAGCACCACAAGAAGAAGCTGCAAAAAGACCTCACATACACCAGCCACCCAGAGCCTCTCCGCAGATATTATCTACATGTCAATACTGTGGCAAGGTAGGCCATATTGAGAAGGATTGCAGACGCAAGTTGGGATTATGCTTGATTTGCGGAACCAATCAACACTTAGCCAAGGATTGTCCTCAGCATCGAGGAGGAGCACCAAGGACAAACCAACAAACTCTACCTGCCCCAGGAGGGTATCACCCGAGGCCATCCTTGGCACCACAAGCAGCACTCTTCCAACAGGCCCAGCAGCAGCAGAGGGCACCACCTCAAGGACGAGGACAAGCTTTCGCGATGACTTTGGAGGACGCGTAGAATCATGGAGTAGCTAATGCGCTTAAGTTTTTATAGTTTTTTGTTTCTAGTATTGCTTTAGTTCGTACCTGCTGGTTCGTGACCTTAGACCTAACCTACAGTTTTAAACTTGCTAATAATAGATAACCTAGTGCTAACCTAGTAATTTTTGAACTTGCTAAATAACTTAGAATATTTTATAATTGTTAGTCTAATATGTTTTTATAAAGGATAAACCTGGTTTTCTAAAACTGTAATTTTCTAGATTTCCTTTATCCAGGAAATTGCATAACTTCCATCGCTTAGGGAAATGATTTTCCCTATGTGTAATTCTTACACCCTCAACGTTGATTCTTCTTGATAGTAATGTGCTTCGAAAAATATTTACAATCGTGTCATCTCTGTTGACCGGTTATTCTTTGATTGCGAGGATGCATTCTTCTTAAGGGGGTAGATTATAATAACCTGAAATTTTTAGAATTTTAAAACTAAATTTTTAGAATTTATTTAGAATTTTTCTGTAATTTTTAACAAAATAACACTAAGGTATTCTAATTTAAAATAATTATTAAAAGATATTAATTAAAATTAAAATGTTATGAAAATTATATTTTCTAGTGTAAAATGAAAATTTAGACATAGGATAATTTTCTAGGAATTTATTGGACCCCGAAAGTATTTTTAAAACCCTAAAAACTATTGTTTAATTAAACCTAATTAAACCTGAACCCGGTTCAATTAAACCTAATTAAATCAAACCAATTGACCCAAACCGGCCGGTCTGACCAAACCAAACCAACCCAATCTTAGCGGGTCGGATCCGGGTCCGACCCGACCCGCTTAGGACCCGACCCGTTTGGAGCCCTAACCCCCAATCCCTTCTCCCTCCCGACTCTTCCTCTCCGGCGGCCGTTTTCACCGCCGTGGCCGCCGGAGACCTTCCCTCTTCACCTTCCCCCAACGCCGGCCACTTCTCCTTCCTCTTCCGGCAACCCCGGCGCCTCCTCTTCCTATTCCGTCAACTCCCAGCCGATCTCCTTCCCTTTCCCTCTATATAACCAGCAGCCGGCCACCGAATTCTCCCTTTCCCCTTTTTCTCCGACTAGAACCCCCGACTCCGGCCATCCTCCTTCAGCCCTCCACCAGCCCTAGCCCTACCTCGCCGCCACCAGAAGCCCTCTCCTCCGCCCAGCCACGCAGAGCTCGACTCCAGCCCGCCCCAGCCGAGCCCGACGCCTCCAAACACCCGCAGCACCCGCCGCTGCCTCCACCAGTGAGCCCCGGCCTCCCGCAGCTCCGTCCCCGATGACTCCGGCGATACCCATCCCTGTCCGGCATAGCCTCCGGCGAGCTCGGACACAACAGAACCCTAAACCCTAACCAGGACACAGTTACCGGACACAGTAGACTCGAACGCGGACACGCGCAAATCGGTTTTTGAAGCCCTGTTCAGGTACCCATTTTTCTCTCCTTGCTGCCCCAATTTTTGTACCGTTAGTTGTGTAGCATAGACTACATGACCCCCTCGATGTCCGTGCAACCCGCTCGGTGTATCGCATCCTGTGGCGATCGCGAATCGCGATCCAAAAATAGGAAAACCAACGCCCTGTTTCATCCCGGAACTAAGTACGCCCCGCCAAATGGGACGACTTGGTCGCGTACGGTCTTCACCGATATGTGCGCGTCATCGATACGAGCGTGCGGGATTTCACAAAAATTGGTTTGGATGTGCGTGCACACCGGAATCAACGCGTATCCGCCGACAACGCCCCGTATCCGTCCTTTCTGGATCTTACTGTAACTTAGTGTACACACGTCGGATCGAGACAAAACTTGTGCCATCGGACTCGTAGCAATACGCTGGTCCTGTGACCCAAGTTTGGTTTGATTCTAAGAACGTTGACAAAATCACGTATCGTGGGCCCCACATGCTTCACTTGACGGGCGATTTTGTGAACGGCTCATCGGAATCCATTTCTGGAAGTTCCATTGGGTTCATATCATCGTTCCTAACCTGTTGACACTGAGTTCGATAGATTTGGAGACCTTTGGTTCTGACACGTTTTTTGGTGCAAAGCGACCCATATATGGACCACGCTTTGACCAGAAACTGTCATTTTTGCCCCTGTGTCCAAATTGGACTCAAGGACAGGCGTTTCTAGCTAATTGATATTTTCTGGATCTGATGGTGATGTTTATTTCAGCAAATGGAGAACTACCTACAAATCTCGCTGAAGTCAGAGCCACAGCTGAGCCGGAACCCCAAGCAAGTGTACCTTGCCAAATCCTGTAATTTTTGCTACTTATTACCTTGACATATATAATTATTGTACATGCTTAAACCTAGGACCGTGCGACTTACTTAGCGTCCGATTAATAGTCGGGTGCCAACACTGTACGCAGAGTTGTGTAACGTCACCTAGAGATGGATATTAACACCCTTTATGTTCTCGTACTTACATTATCAAGTACGTTATACCTAGGAAACCTGACACGAATCATGAGACAGAATCTTTCTGAAATATTCAAGGTGATTCTGTGTAGGTTGTAGGATTTATGACATAGACATGATATTCTTCGATATTATATTCATAGACATAGTAAGACTCACTGTATTAGATATGATCTTACGTGACATGAACATTGGCATTGTGGACATGAGACGTATGATTACATTGGGTGGGGAGAGACACACAGGCTATAGGCTGATTATATATAGGCTACAACATAGTAAATTATATAGCATAGTATAACTGCTACCGGCTCCCCCACACAGAGCTTGTAGTGGTATCAGCCTAAGTTCTAGTGATGCTCTCAACTTGTATTTCACATAGATGGTTATATAGTTTACCCTATTGTTTCATTTATTGTTGTACTGCATTTATTTTGGCTTGTATTATCTGTACCTTGCTATGTCCCCTGAGGACCTGAATCCGGATTATGTCCCCATGAATAGCAGACGAGGTCTATCCAGAGGTATATGGAACATGAGCACTTCTCGGAACAGTACCAGACCCTGAGGACGAGGTGATCGCTGAGGACTTTTCCTGAACATCTGCTTCTTAATGCTCAATTTTTAATTGGCAAATAAACTCTTTTATTCTTGTTTAAATGAATATTGTAACAGACTTAATATCGGGTTGTTCCCCGATTTTATTTACTTCTGACTGGTTAATGTTTATTTCTTTTTATTGATATTGCTGTGTTTATTCTGTGGATGAGATTAGTAAACCCTGATCATTCTAATACAGCTTAAATATGCCCCGATGGATCTATTAAATTGGGTTTGTCCATCGGTGCGTGCTGCTGGCCATTGCCACATGTCCAGTTCCTCGATATTTTGGATCTGGGCGTGACAAATGGGTATTTATTCTTCATAGTCATCGCATTTAAGGCTCTGTAGTCGATGCACATGTGCACTGACCCATCATTCTTTGGTACAAACAATATTGGTGCTCCCCAGGGTGATGCACTTGGACGGATGAAGCCTTTCTTATCTAATTCTTTCAACTATGCTTTAAGCTTATCCATCTCCTTCTTTGCCAATCTATAAACATGCGATGCTATGGGTGCTGCTCTCGGTGTCAACTCAATCGAGAATTCCACGTCTCTGTCCGGAGGTAGTCCTGACAATTTCTCTTAAAAGATATCTTGGAACTCTGAAATGATGGGATGATAAATAACGTCGTCCATTGCAAGTTGAACACCATGAAGGACTTCTGTGGATCCCCGTGCAAACTCGAGCTCTGGCTGGCCTAGTAACTTAAAAAGAATGCTTCCTCCAAAACAGTCGAAGAAAGCGTGGTACTTGCTTAGCCAGTCCATCCAAATACAATATCAAAGTTTGGCATAGGAATGACTAAGAGTCGGACATTCATCTCTCTGCTACGAATTACTACAGGACAAGATCTACAAATCCGGCTAACAAGTACAACTCCTCCTCTAGTAAGAATTCTAACACAACTAGGTAAAGGTGTAGTGGCAATATTATGCTTGGCAATAAAACTAGAAGATATGAATGAGTGTGTGGCTCCCGTATATAATAAAGTCACAGCAGGAAAAATAAAAACAAGAGTAATACCTACTATAACATCAATCTCCTGTTCCATGTCATCCACTTATAGTGCAAAAGCTTGTCCAGCCCTTTGTGGTAGTCCATGTCTGGCTCTCGTGAACTGGTCCTCCTAAATAGATAGCGGTGGTCCTCGGTGAAATCCTCCGGCTGCTGGGGGTCGAGGTGCTCCTGCTCCTGGTCTAGTCATCTGCTGAGCTGGCTTCGGTGCTGGAAGTGCTGGCCTCAGTATTGGCGATGGAAGCTTCAATGCCTGCTGCATTGGACAGTCTCTGGCTATATGCTGTCCATAACCATGCCTCAAACACTGCCCCAAGCAAAGTTGACAGTCTCTCGTAATGTGCCCGCGCTTCCCATAATAACTGTAGTGGGCTTCTCCGAAATCTGTTACGGTCCTGCTCTGTGCACCTACTGATATGCCAAAGGAGGTCTGATGGGCCCGTCTTGCTGTGTCCTTGCTGGTCCCTGCTGTGCCTTCAGTTGACCCTCCTTTCCCTTGCTGATGGCCACTTGCAGCCTAGCTTCTGTCAATAATTTGGCATAAGAGATCCGGGACTGTGAGCTAGTATAGTGTTGGAGCGCCTGAGTCAGCCCGTGGTGAAACCTCCTAGCCTTCTCCAAGTCATTAGGTATTAGGGTAGCGCCATAATTACTGAGGCGACTAAACTCTATATCATACTCGTCGACTATCTTGTTACCCTGCTCCAGATGGAGGAACTGATCGTACAACGCATCCTTTATAGTGGCTGAGAAGTAATTCCTCTCAAAGCACTCCAAGAATTATTTCTAAGTCTGATGCGTACAGCGCTCCATCGATTCGTACTAGTGATGAGCGTTACCCTCTAGCTGGGTCCTTATGCCTATCATCCATAGATTTGTAGGCAGCTGTGATACTTCTACCAACTTCTTGGTATGGGTAATCCAGTTTATGGTCTCCTCTAGGCTCTCAGTGCCTTTATACGGCCTGTGGCCCATCTGTACAAAGTCCTTGACTGAACCAACTCAAGCTTGCGGTACTGGAACTAGTGCCTAGGCTGGTACAGGTGCTAGTGTAGCCATCCTCTCAAGTGTTGCCAGAAATTATTGCCTCTGCTCCACCGCTTGTTGCCTCTGTTCCTACATCATCATTTGGAAGAATTGGAAAAGTTGTGTCTGGCCATCCTGTAGTGTTGATAAAGCTGGAAAAATCCCATTAGGCGCAGCAGAAAGATCAGGTGGAACCAGATTATGAGTCTGTCCATCCGGCCCCGGAAGTCTAGGAGTCGTTGAGGCCTCTCCTCGAGTTTGGCCATTGACCCCTAGAGGTGTGTCGCCCCCGGTGATGGTACATCCACTACGCAAATCTCTCTCTCTGTAAGAGGTGGATGAAAAGATTAGAAGGAGTACAAGAATCAAACAGGATGCATGCATTTAAATAGGAAAAGTTGAAAGGGAAGATGAGTTTTAGTCAAGCGTGGATGAGATCCTATGCTCTATTCCTATACGCAGGCTTGTTCAGTACAGTAACGTAACCGAGACAATATATTCGAAGACCTGCATGGGCCACCACTAAAATATGTCATGCCCCAATCCCAGAATACGTAGGACTAGGAATACGCAACATACCAGCCGTATGTATACAATAACTCTAATGTGTTGGAAGATCGTAACACATACGTACGCTGTATATGAATATCAAATTCACAAGTGGTAATATACTGTCAACACATGTCACAAACAATCTATATCTCATCCACAGCATAAATAAAGAAATAGGAAATAAATAACTGAGTCTCAAATATGAAGTATCAAAGAATGATAGTCGGGTGGAAACAAATCCACTGATAATCGACTATACTTAAACTAAATGAGAGAAGAGGTCAAACTCTATTATAAGATAAATATTAATAAAACAATAACAACTAAAATATCCATCAGTTATGAAGAATCAGGGGTACTCCGAAGGTAAGACCTCCTCAATCTGGTAAGAAGTATCAGGTCTGGGTCCATACTCCTGTGGATAGTCCTATCCGTCTACACCTGGAAAAAGACTAGGTCCTCAGAGGAAAGTAACAAGATACATAGAAACATGCCAATAAAGTACAAAAAATAAACATCTAATGGGTCACCTAACCGTCTATGTGAATGCACTTTGAGAACAACTTTCCAACACATAGGCTATCTAGCTAAAATGTGATTGGTATGATTCTCTCAAAGAATTAAGGGCCAAAGAAGCATGACGTCTTTTGAACGTCAGAAGCCGCCTGTAGATAATATAGGGGTCATCTGACCACGCATCTCCGGCGGAGCGTACGGGTTACACAAGAAAAGTGCAAAGGAGCCCAAACGCCTTACTTATTGTTCTCTCCACCCCATGCTCTATTCATGCCATATCCATGACACGATGACATATCTAATAACTGCAAAGGCTTCTAATTATGCAAATTTTATCAGCAGTTATCCCTATCCGTCGCGCGTCCCATACGTACCGGTGGCCAATCGAATACGCAAGTTCGTGTCATATATGAGACACACACTCATGTAACAACTGTCACGGCCAATGAAACATAAGAATGCCTCATGATAATAGGGTGGTCTTATAAAACTAGGTCAACATGCATAATATATAATAAAGATAAAATACGATGCCACCGTCGTTGCACCCAAGTTATTCTTGGACGCGTAGTTTATATAGTAGTTAAAATATATGAACTAAATGACAGAAATAAATGCATGCACTATATGGGATATAAATCACAGTACAATGGCAATGTATACTTGCCTGGCAAGAAAGCTGCGTAATGTAGAAGTCCAGACGTCAAGCACAAAGGACCAGAAACTATGGCCTCCGAATGAACGTCTCCGGATGCTGAAATAAACATCACCAACATTCCCGAAAATAGTGAGATAGCTAAAAAATACTACCCTTTCGTCCAATTTGGACATAGGGACAAAATGGTAATTTCGGGTCAAAGTGTGTCCCCCTGTGGGCCACTTTGTACCGAAATGCGTGCCAGAGGTAAATATCTCTAAATAAGACAAATTATAGGTCAAAAAATTCTAAACGATGATACGAACTCAACGGTATGTCAAATTTTGGATTCCGGTAAGCCGATCACAAATTCGCCCTCAAAGTCAAACCGTGGGACCTGCGAATAGGTTGCTCGGTCAACTATCTCAGAATCGCGTAAAACTTGGGTCACAGGACCAGCGTGATACCACGAATCCAATGGTGCAAGTTTTATCGCATTCCGGCCAGCGTACATAAAGTGGAGTGGTAGTTTACAAAAGTCACAATACGAGAACTTTTTACGGATACGGGTTGATTCCGACGCGCACATACGTCCGAATCAACTTCCGCAAAAGCCCACACGTCAGGACATACAATACGCGCCTTTTGGTGCAATTAGTACGCGATGTGGCAGTCCCGTTTGGTGGGACGCACTCCGTATCATAAAATTCTAATAGTTTGAAAATAAGTTTTTCTGAGAATTCTACCTGATTTATCTATGGTTCTCTCACAAAATAAAATAAAATAATTAACAGGGAATAATCTTGGTTATATAGTCTTTATACAGCAAAAAATAGATTTTAATTTGGATATCTATGTTGAAAGATATTAGCCTCAAAATATAGGTCATTGGGACAGTTTTATAACAGTTTAAAAATATGGATTTTTCTCAACTCGGCTTCAATTTCTACCTAGTTTTTAACGCTGTTCATTTGAAACTAATTAATAGAGTTTAAAGAGGGATATGATATGATCATACTAACGAAGATGGACTAGAAAACGATCGAGATATGAGAAGAAAAATAATGCGCGAAGGAGTGGTCGTCGTTACATGTTGCTGTTGTGGTTTCCCGCTCGGTTGCTGTCGCAACCGGCGCTGGCGGCTCTCCGGCGGCGGCACGGGTGCAGGCGGCTCTCCGACGACGACGCGGGTGCAAGCAGAGGAAGGGGATTAGGGTTAGGGTTAGGGTTTATATCATTTATATTATATTATATATATATATATATAAATGATATCAACCCTAACCCTAACCCTAATCCCCTTCCTCCGCCTGCACGCTCTCCGACGGCGGTGGGGGTACAGGCGGAGGAAGGGGATTAGGGTTAGGGTTAGGGTTTATATCATTTATATATATATATATATATATATATATATATATATATAAGGGAGCGGGGGAGAGATGGATCAGAGTAGCCTGGGCCACGGGAGGGGGAGATTAGCTGCGGGTAGGGGGTTGGTTTTGCTTAAGTGTTGGATTTTAGGTTTTAAGAATTTCTTTTTATTTCCTTTCTTGTTTAATACTATATATTTATATATATATATATATATATATATATATATATATATATATATATATATATATATATATATATATATATATATATATATATATGAGGTATAAAAATCCAAAAAAAATATTTGTACACAAAAATAAATTCTGAAAATCTATCACCCTTTAACAAGGATTCCTAAAATAAAATAAAATAAAACTAATAGTTTTATGAAATAATTCTAAATGAGTATTTATCTAAGTAATTAAATCAATAAAATTTATTTTCTAATTAAGTAAAAAATAATATAGAAAAATTCAATGATTAAATAAATAAATATAATATTTAAAATAGGGGATTTTACAAAATGGGCTTGCTATTGGGCTCAATTCTAATTAGAATTAAATATTGGTCTATGGATCTAAACTAAACTAGTTAGGTCCACTAACACAAGTCCAAAATAAAAATTAACATCTACAATAAATAAATAGCACTATAGCTAATATTTACAGCATGCACAATATTTATATTATATTCTAAAATAAATATACACATGCCAAATTACCAAACTACCCTTAGTTGGAAAAGTGAGGGTGACAATCCTACCCACCTAAGAAAAATTTTGACCTCAAAATTAAGGAAGAAACTAACTACCAAAAGCAATCAATATAAGCAAGAAAGAATTATAACTCACGGCTCGAACAAATAAGGATATCGCTCGCGCATCTCGGCCTCTCGCTCCCAGGTACTCTCCCCTGGCGAGTGATGCCTCCATGGGACGCACACAAAAGGAATCGTCTGGTTCCTCTGCACTTTCTCTCCCCGATCCAGAATATCGACTGGCTGCTCTAGATAGCTAAGAGTAGGGCCTACCTATATCTCTAAGTGTTCCAAAACATGACTAGGATCTGCCACGTACCGTCTCAGCTGCGACACATGAAATACATTGTATACTCCCTATAATGTAGGTGGCAAGTCTAGTCTGTAAGCAACTGTATCGACCCTCTCGAGAATATTGAAAGGTCCGATAAATCGCGGACTAAGCTTCCCGTCTCCACCATCGGGGCATTGGTCAACCCAAACGGCATCACCAAGAACTCAAACTGCCCATACTGAGTCCTGAAAGTTGTCTTCGGAATTTCTTCCTTCTTCACTTTCACCTGGTGGTACCCCAACCTCAAGTCTATGTTCGAAAATACCTTCACTTCGTTCAACTTATCAAATAAATCGTCAATCCGCGGCAATGGATATTTGTTCTTGATAGTGAGGTTGTTGAGTACCATATTGTCGATATATATGCATACTGACCCATCCTTCTTTGTACAAACAATACCGGAGCACCCTACAAAGTTGAACTGGAGTGGATGAAGCTCTTGTCCTGTAACTCATCCACCTACTTCTTCAACTCTACCAGTTCGTTGTTGTTCACTCTATAGACATGCTGTGATATTGGCTCTGCGCTTGGCACCAAGTCTATAGAGAACTTCATATCTTTTTCTGGTGGCAACCCCGACAACTCCTCCGTAAAGACGTCCATATACTCTACAATTAATGGATATGGCAGCTCATGCTCTTCTACCAAAGCTCCACAGAAGTCTCCTTTGTGCTGCTCTGCTGCTCCTCTGATAAACTCAAACTCTGGCTCTCCTAGCGTCTGGAACAAAACTCTGCCTCTTTGACAATCGATACTAGCATGGTGCCTACTCAACCAATACATTCCGAGTACTATATCATAGCTCGAAAGTGGCATTACGACTAGACATACGCTCAACTCTTGGCCTCTCAAATAAACTTTTCGGTCCTTGCAAACATCACTGACCAGGATAATGCCTCCCCCGGTCATGATCTTCCAAGTCCTCGTCAACAGATCAGACTTAAGATGATGTTTCAGAGAAAAAGATACATATACAAAACTATGTGAAGCACCGGAATAAAATAAAGCATGAGCTAGAAAATAATTAAAATTGACTGAACCTGAGATAACATCACCGACTGGCTCCTCCTAAAGCTCGCCCCTATCGCTGGGCACCTCTTTGCTACTACTGGTGCTGAGCGAACTGCTGCTGTTGTGGTGGTAGAGGAGGTCCTCTCTGTTGTCCCACTGGTTGTCTCGCGGGTGCTCTCTATGCATGAGCTCCAACCTGAGCTGGACGAGCTTGGACGAGCTGAAACTTTAGGACAAGCCCTCAACTGATGATCTCCTAATCCCCAGAATAAGCACTGGCCCAATCTTATCCTGCATGCATCCCATCCATGTCCTTTCTTCTTGCAGAATATATAAGGAAAAGCTGCTCTCTGGATCTGGTGCATCTGCTGTACTGGTGCTCTAGCTGGTCCATGATATTGCTGCCTCAGCTGTTGGAAGTGTCTCTGGTGCTGCTGCAGAAAATAAGGCCGCTTCATTAGACCCGTGTTGGTACTGGATCCTCCTTTGTCTCTCGGTCTTTTAGAGACAAGCTCTAGATTATTCTAGGTCCTCTGTGCCTGCCTCAGAATCTCCTCAAAAGTAGTAGTGGGATCTCCATTCGTATATGATTTGACCTTCCAGTTCAAGTCCTTCTTGAACTTCCTAGCTCTTTCTCTGGAGTTTTGCCCCTCCATAAAGTAGCCTAATCTACAATACTCTGCCGCATACTCATCCACCGTCATACCTCCTTGAATAAGGTACTGAAACTGGCTCTCTAGAGATGTCAGAGCCACATCTGGAAAAAACTTTTCCTTGAAGAGCTCTTTGAAAGCTTTCCAAATAAGTCCTGGTGTTGAGATCCTGGGGTCCATCCCGAACCAAGTCAATGCAATATCGAACATCATGCTCCCTTTGGCCTCTATCGGCAACCTCTTTGGAATCTGCGTAAGTCACGGGTTTTGTTCAATATCTTCTATCAAATCATCAGCATAAATGATCCCTTCAGTGCCTTTAAAGTCCTTCGGCCCATCATCTTGAAGTCTATGATGGTCCCTGGCCTCGGCTGCTGTAGGATAAACTGAGGTGGTGTCGTCTATGACTGGACTAAGGAGGCTCTCTCAACTGCTACGAGCATAATGTAGTGAGTATTCTCAATGCTCTATCGCATAACCTCTGACTGACGCTGCTGCACCTCCATTATCTGCTGAAAGAGCACAAACATCTACGTCTGATAGACTACGGATGGTGGGAGTGGAAGATCCCCTAAAACTGTCGGTACTACCCTCTGTACCGGAGGTGGGGCACCTCCGAAAGCTGCTACAGAAACTCCCACTTGGATCGGTGAAGCTGACCTCTAAAATATAGCTGCTGGAACAATGTCTGATGATGCTGTCCTCATTGGCAATGAAGTGACTGACCTCGCAAACATGGCACCTGAGCGCTGGGAATGCATCTTCGGTGGCATCCTAAAGATTGATGGAACAAAGGAATAAATATTAAGTAAGATACGATATCGTCAATGAAGGACATATTTTATTCAAAATAAAGTGAACATTCAATAGGTAAGGATAGAAAAACTAATATTTGGAAGTGTTTCCTAGATGTGATTAAGTATACTCTCAGCCTATATCCTATATCCTAAAGCATGCTCATAGTAGTACTCTAGGTGAGCACCACTACGATCTCACTCTACTTGCGACTCTAGACCTGCATGGGCTACCACTAAAATTGTGTCACGACCTGCACCCGGATATTCGGGCACGAATACGTGGGTACATCCAGCTTATGCCGTAATATCGGTGGTAGAACATTGTCTGGGTCAATTCTACTCTCTAAACATCTCACACAATATATATAAGGTACCTGTTAATCATCTCAGCTATAAACGGAGGAACAATATGGTATCTCATAAATGTAACTATACTCAATCACAATACAAACTAAGGAAGTTAAAGCACGAATGAAATAACGAAAAAAATAATTAAGATACAATCCACGAGTCTAAAATAATATACATGCCATGAATCTTAATAACAGCCTAATACAAGTCCACCAAAATAAACTAAACCTCGTCAGGCTCTAGAACGAAGTCCTCCTGGTCTATAGGAGTATCTTATAATGGTATGTCCTCCTACGACCCGTAGAATATATGATACTGATCTATGAGCCAATCATCTGAAAAATATATCCAGTCAGGATTGGAGCAAAGTACATACCTGTGAAAGCAGTTTCAAATACATAATCGAGCATATAAAATAAATAATAGAAAAGAATACAAGATAACTAAATAACAGAATGAAATAAACTAGAGTGAACATGTAATGTACTGGAAATAAGAATATGTAACAGAATATTTATAATAAAAAGGAATAACTGAAATCAAACCAATGTGCCTTGGAATATAAGTTCATTATGTGATTGGTTTAGGTTGAACACGAATACAATAAGGTAACTCGATTATAAGTATGATATATAATCGATATGTACACGAATACACTGGGGATTGATCATATAATCAACTCTTACTCCCCTATCCCCAACTAATACCAATGGATCTAATCATAACACGTTACGAACATGAATATGGGCACACTGAACACGAGCAGTGTGTGTACACGAATATAAGCATACTGAACACGAGCTGTGTGTGAACACGAAATACAATAAATTAATACTCAATACACACGATAAAATACATGTGAATGAGTACCCGCTGAATACGGTAGGGGATAACATCTTTGGACAGGATCCATGTAGTACAAGTCTGTGATACTATTATGTCATAATCAAGTATACAATTCTAAAACATGAGATATATATACACTATTATGAAATAAAAACTAATAGGAAAATATACTCGCCTGAGGTCCTAAGCAAGAGGTATCTCTCGATGCCCAAGATGGTATCACATAGACCTATATATGGTATATTGCATCAATACAAGATTTTGGAATGAAAATAAGTTAAAACTAGTTTAATTCTAGGTCATAAAGCTATTTCTAAGTCAAAACACTCTAACTAGGTCAACTCTAGGTCAAACTAGTCAAACTAGCTATTTCTAGGTTGTATGAGTCAATCTCTAGGATATTGGGTCCATACACTATGTAATTAGGCATACTAGCTATGCTAAGATACTAGGATACATATAAAGTAACGTATCATAAGATACACAAGTTATTAGATATAAAAATACTAATATATATATATATATATATATATATATATATATATATATATATATATATATAAGACAATATATATATTACTCTTAGCTAACGAATGCTAAGTGGATACCTTGGCTTTGAACTAAAAGCGGTATCACACTACCTACACACCCATCTTGATATACAAACTCAATACTCCTGCATCTGATACTTGACCTTAACATAATACTAAACTAATACTAAAGAAAGTACAAACTGATAATACTGACATAAATTTATACTAAGAGGTATGCTAAACTGATACTCAAATTGTATCACATACTTAACTAATACAGATAACAACTAACTCCTAACTGAAACTCATATACACTGCTACTAGACAACTCATGAAGCCTGATACACAAGGTAAAGTCTGAACTAAAGGTTATGTCAAAGTTAACTAACTCACAAGAGTCTAATACCTACTGCCCCTTAACCAGATATCTAATACTAACCCCAAGCTAATTCCTGGACCCCTTATATGATTGAATGCAACCTCTTCCAGTTACTGCTACTGCTGCACATCATACTGCTTGCAATTTTTGTCTGCACTGCTGCTGCATCTCTTGCTGGTGAAGTTGCTGCACTGCTTGCTATTGCTGTGCATGCTCTTGCTGCATACTGCACTTGCTGTTGCAGTACTCTGCTCTAGCTACTGCAGCATTGCTGATGCCGCTCTTGCTGCGCATTTGCTGGGCAATGCATATGAGTACAAACAGTTGCACTTTCTGTGCATTCACTGTAATGCACTGTAGTGCAACTGCTACACTTGTTGTTGCTGCTTAATGCCGCGGCATTTATTGCTACTGAATGTTGCTGAAGTTGCTGCTAATGCTGTTGATATACTGCTACTTGTTGCTGCAGTTGTTGCTACTGAATGCTGCTACAATTGCTGTTAATACTGCTGATATACTGCTATTGCAATAGCTTGCTGCTTGCACACTGCTGCAGTTGTTGCTACTGATACCATTCAACCTGACCCCCTCTTCTCACTTGATACCAATACTGAATACCTAGGCCTACCACTTGATACTATAATATACTCATATATATATATATATATATATATATATATATATATATATATATATATATATATATATATATACAGTCTTCCTCATACAAACATATATATATCTATATATATACCTTCACACATATATGCATACC
Source organism: Iris macrosiphon (assembly GCA_036927795.1). Taxonomy (NCBI): domain Eukaryota; kingdom Viridiplantae; phylum Streptophyta; class Magnoliopsida; order Asparagales; family Iridaceae; genus Iris; species Iris macrosiphon. The sequence continues at coordinate 72,049,609 of JAYESA010000012.1, forward strand.
ACATTCATATATCTATATCTACACACACACACACACAGACATACATATATATATATATATATATATATATATATATATATATATATATATATATCACTATGTGTATGTTCTATGTTTTATTTTGCGGTGTTGGTGGTCATAACAGAATGGGGAGTTCCACACCAGTGATGCATATAAATTCCCCATTCTGATATGACCACCAACACCTCAAAATAAAACATAGAACATACACATAGTGATATATATATATATATATATATATATATATATATATATATATATATATATATATATATATATATATATATATATATATATATCATATAACAATATAGTTATAATATTCTAATACCTATAACCAACTTATATTGAATCTAAATACAAGGAAACAAACACAAGGAGTGCACCGCACCCGTATCACACTCATTCTATGATACGCTTGCCATACGGCTTGATCACACAACCAAACGTATCTCGAAGGACACGAACAAGTAAAAAATCATAATTATGAATAACATGAAGAGCTAGCTAATCAACTACGTGCCCGTGTCAAAATATGACATGCTTAAACCCCCGTGTCGAAAAAAACTATCAAATCAACCAGTATCGCCAAATTATCGGGATACGGCCTACACGTATCCAATTGGAGATATTACACTAATCACACAAAATCAAACACAAGTGAAAACTCTACCAAGTGAAGATGATCCTCCTAAGAGCCTCCAAAATTTAAAACACAGGTGCGTAGTATATCCTTGAGAGTCTGAATAGTCCTCTCCGATTCCCTATCTATCTGAGGGTGATATACGGTACTGAACTTGAGCTGAGTGTCTAAGCTAGGCTACAAACTCCTCCAGAAGTAGGACAAGAAGTGACTATCCCGATCTGAGACTATGCTCACAGGAACTCCATGCAATCTGACCATCTGATGCATATATATATCCGTGAGCTTCACCATAGACGCACCCAATTTAAATGGCAGAAAGTAGGATGATTTGGTCATCCTGTCTACGATGACCCAAATCGCATCTTTACCTCCTAGAGAACGCGAAAGTACTGAAACAAAGTCCATCATCATATGCTCCCATTTCCACTCTAGAATGGGTAAAGGCTAAAGCAATCCACCTGGCCTCTGTCTCTCTGCCTTTACCTGCTGGCATACCAAGGATCTGGATACGAAGCTAGTTACCTTCCACTTTAAAGGATACCACAAAATATGCTCTCTCATGTCCTTATACATCTTGTTGGCACCTGGATGCAAAGAGTACTGAGATCGATGCGCCTCCTGAAGAATCTTCTCGTATAACACTCCACTAGGCACACACAATCTGGTACCGTACCGTAATGATCCATTATCTGCAATGCTGAAGTCCTCTACCAATCCCATCCGGACCTGTGCTCTAAGGCTCCCCTGAGACTCATCCTCGAACTGTGCAGCTCTGATCTGGTCCATCAATTCTAACTGTACCTGAAGTCCCCATATCTGTGCTGCAACTCCAGGAACTAATATCTTAATGCCCAAGCTATCAAGATCGGCCAACAAATGTCTATCCCTCATCAAATACATAGCCACTGGATACCTGCTCAAGACATCAGCGACTACGTTGGCCTTCTCTGGATGGCACTGCAAAGAAATATCAAAGTCCTTCATCAACTCCAACCATTACCGTTGCCTTATGTTGAGCTCTTTTTGTGTAAACACATACTTCAAGCTCTTGTGATCTGTAAAAATATCTATCCGCTCTTTATACAAGTAGTGCTTCCATAGTTTAAGAGCAAAAATAGCTGCTGCCAACTCCAAGTCATGGGTAGGATAATTCTTCTCGTGCGGGGGTAATTGCCTGGAAGCATAGGCAATCAGCCTTCCGTTCTGCTATAATACACAACCCAAACCCCTACCTGATGCATCACTATATATAGAAAATTCTTCTATCCCTAATGGCAATGTCAATATTGGAGCTGTAGTCAACCTCTTCTTTAGTTTCTCAAAATAATACTGACAATCCTCAGTCCACACAAACTCTACGTCCTTCCGGGTTAGTCTAGTCATCGGATATGCAATCCTAAAAAAATCTGAACAAATCTCTGATAATAGCCCGCCAATCCAAGAAAACTCCTGATCTCCGCTACTGAACTCGGGGTAGACCATAACTCAATTGCTAAAATCTTTTTTGGGTCCCCTGAGATCCCGTCTCATGTAATCACATGCCCGAGGAATTCAAACTTATCAAGGACTAACTCATATTTTAAAAGCTTGCCATATAGCTTCTCCTTCCTGAGGATCTCCAGAACTATCCTCAGGTGCTTCTCATGCTCCTCCGGGATCTTCGAATAAATTAGTATATAATCAATGAATACTACCACAAACTGATCCAAGTACTGATGAAAAACCTATTTTATCAGGTTCATAAATACGGCCGGGGCATTGGTCAACCCAAATGACATCACTAAGAAATCAAACTGCCCATACCGAGTCCTGAAAGCTATCTTTGGAATGTCTTCCTTCTTCACTTTTACCTGGTGGTACCCCAACCTTAAGTTCTTGATAGTGAGGTTGTTGATCCGTCAATCCACGATAACGGATATTTGTTCTTGATAGTGAGGTTGTTGAGTGCCTTGTAGTCGATAAACATGCGTACCGACCCATCCTTCTTTGGTACAAAAATTATCGAAGCACCCCACAGTGATGAACTGGAGTGGATGCAGCCCTTGTCCTGTAACTCATCAACCTGCTTCTTCAACTCTGCCAGTTCACTGTTGTTCACTCTATAGATGTGCTGTGATATTGGCTCTGCGCCTGGTACCAAGTCTATAAAGAACTCCACATCTCTGTGTGGTGGCAACCCCGACAACTACTCTGGAAATATGTCCATATACTATGCAATCAATGGATGTGGCAGCTTCTGCTCTTATACCAAAGCTCCATAAAAGTCTCCTTCGCTCTGCTATGTTGCTCCTATGACGAACTCAAACTCTGGCACTCCGGGAGTCTAGAACAAAACTCTGTCTCTTCGATAATCGATACTAGTATAGTGCCTACACAACCAATCCATCCCGAGTACTATATCGTAGCTCAGAAGTGGCATTACGAGTAGACATACGCTCGACTCTCGGCCTCCTAAAGAATCTCTCCGATCCTTACAAACATCACTAACCAGGATAATGCCTCCCCCGATCATGATCTTGCAAGTTCTTACCAACAGTTCAGACTTAAGATTATGTTTCAGAGCAAATATAAATATAAAACTATGTGAAGCACCAAAATCATGCATGAGCTGGAAAAGAAACAAGATAAACTGAACCTGAGATAATATCACCGACTGGCTCCTCCTCCTCGATGGTCAAGGAAAATGCTCGCCCCTATCGCTGGGCACCTCTTTGCTGGTGCTGGTGCTGAGTGAACTGCTTCTTTAATGGTGGTAGAGGAGGTCTGCTTTGCTGTCCCGCTGGTGGTCTCGGGGGTGCCCTCTGTTCCGGAACTCTGCCCTGAGCTGGATGAGCTGGAACTTTAGAACAAGCCCTCAACTGATAGTCTCCAGATCCGCACAATAAGCACTGGCCCAATCTCATGCTGCATGCATCCTATCCATATCCTTACTTCTTACAAAATGTGAAAGGAATACTGCCCTTTGGATCTAGTGCATCTGTTGTACCGGCGCTCTAGCTGGTCCATGATACTGCTGCCTCGGCTGTTGGAAGTACCTCTAGTACTGCTTTTGAAAATAAGGCTGCTTTATTGGACCTGTGTTGGTACTAGATCCTCCTATGTATCTCGGCCTCTTAGAGCCAAACTCTAGATCATCCTCTGCCCTCTGTGTCTGCCTTAGAATCTTGTCAAAAGTAGCGGTGGGATCTTCATTCATATATGATTTAACCCTCCCTATTTAGGCCCTTTCTGAACTTCCTGGCTCTTCCTCTGGGGTTCTGCCCCTCCATAAAGTTGTCTAATCTGTAATACTCTGTCGCATACTCATCCACCGTCATACCTCCTGGACAAGGTACTGAATCTGACTCTCTAGAGATGTCAGAGCCACATCTGGAAAGAACTTTTCCTTGAAGAGCTCTTTGAAAGCTTTCCTAGTAAGTCCTGGTGCTGAGATCCTGCGGTCCGTCCTGAACCAAGTTAATGTAATATCGAACATCATGCTCCCTGCGGCCTCTATTCGCAACCTCTCTGGAATCTGCGTCAGTCGTAGGTTTCGTTCAATGTCTTCTATCCAATCATCAGCATAAATGATCCCTTCTGTGCCTTTAAAGTCCTTCGGACCCATCCTCTTGAAGTCTATGATGGTCCCCGGCCTTGGCTGCTGTGGGGTAAACTGAGGTGGTACCGTCTGTGGCTGGACTAAGGCGGCTCTCTCACCTGCTACGAGCATAATCTGGTGAGCATTCTCAATGTTCTATCGCATAACCTCTGACTGACGCTGTTGTGCCTCCATCATCTGCTGAAAGAGCACAAACATCTATGTCTGATCGACTACGGATGGTGGGGTGGAAGATTCCCTGAAACTGTCAGCGCTACTGTCACTACCACATTTTTTAGGAAATAGAATTTTAGTCATTTTATAATTAATTAAATATTATACATGTTAAATATTTATTTATTATATTATTTAGTTATTGTTAGTGTTAGATTTTATTTTGGACTTGTGTTAGTGGACCTAACTAGTTAGTTTAGACCCATGGACCAAATATTTATTTTAGTTAGATTTGAGCCCAATAGTAAGCCCATTCATTAGGAGGATAAATTAATTAAGTTAAACCCATTAGACTAGAACCTTTCCTTCTTAATTAATTTTTTTATGAGAGACCCCAAGGGGTATTTTAGACTTTACATAGTAGCTTGAGAGAGGGGGCAAGATAGGCCTATATAAAGGGGGTGAAAACTTTCTCTCTCTTTATTTTTTATTTCAAATCTAGATCTTGAATTTTTCTCAACCAAATTCCTTCATCCCTACACCAAATTTCTCTCCAATTTCTTTCCAAATCATTATTAGAGCGACATTTCAACCTGTTCCCTCAATCATTCGAAGATGACTTTGTTAGAGAAAGGATCTACATGGAGGAAGCAATGATCTACAAAGAGGAGCAAGGATCTACAAATTTGGAGGCTTTTTTCACCCAATTTAGAGATTTTATTGGGAATCCATCTTCCAATAGGTATATTTTAGTTTTTTCCCTTTAATTAGGTTCTAAATCTTTGAATTAACCATAAGAAACTATCCTATTTTCATAGGCTACCCATAGGAATTGGAATTAGGTTCATAGCAGGCCTATGGAGAAAGTTATGTGTTTTTTTGTATCAATTTTAGGGAAATTATGAAATTGGCACATGTTGTGTTTGTCAATTGGTCAACTAGAGCAAATTAATATGTGTTTGATTGTGTGTGACTAGTGTCGTATCCATAATTGGATACGTGTAGGCCGTATCCCATCAATTTGGAGATACGAGTTGATTTGGGGGTTTTTCCTCCAACATGGGGCTTTGAGCATGTCATATTTTGTCACGGACACGTAGTTAAGTAATTGACTCTTCGTATTGTTCATATATACTATTTTAGACTTACTCGTGTCCTTCGGGATGCATTGGGTGTGTAGTGGTGCAATACCGCATTGGTGCAAGGTGTTGTTGGTTTCTTAGTGTCTTAGCTTAGCTAGTGTGACCTAATTTCATAGCGTATGGACCCAATATCCTAGAGATAGACTTATACAACCAAAAGATATCTAGTTTGACCAAGTTTGACTAGTTTGGCATAGAGTAGACCTAGTTTGACTATTTTGACCTAGAAATGTGACCTAGAACTGAACTAGTTTAACTTAATTTCATTCCAACACCTTGTATTAATATAATATTCCATATATAGGTCAGTGAGATACCAGTTCGGGCACAGTTTAACATTCTTTGCTCTGGACGGCAGGCGAGTATATTTTCTGATAGTTTTCATTATTTGATAATTACTATAATGTATGTAATTAGAAATATTTTAATGACTCTTGACACATTATTTGACTAGTATACACATGGATCAGTCATGGGATGTTATATATATTGTTTCATTGTTCCTCATGTTCTCAATTTTTAACTTAGACAATGTTTAACTTAGAGAATGTACAATATTTAATATTCAATTTTTAATTTTTAATGGTCAATGTTCAATGTTCAATGTTCAGTTTTTAATGTTCAAGGTTTATTGTTTATAATGCCTTGAGTATCTTGTATCATAACATGTCATGGTTGTATCCATTGTACTAGTCGGGGGAAAGGGAAAGTGTTAGCTTGATATGTGATCATATCCTAGACAATGTTCAATGTTTAACTTAGACAATGTTTATCCAACGTTAAAGTAGACAATGTTCACCCAAGACGATCACATATCTGACTAGTAATTTAATCACTTAACATAGTTACAGTTCTTCACCATATTCTAGTTTATTGTCTCATTTTATTGTCTTGTTCTATTTTATCGTGATTAGTGTATATTATATTATTCTTGTTTACTTGTTCTTTTATCATAGTATGATATTGTTCATTGTTTCTCGTCTTGTATTATATTCTCTATTTCTGTTCATAGTCATTATCAATTAATTTGAACTGCTATTGGGTTGTACTTTGCTACATTTCTGACTGAAAAATATTTTTCAGAGGATCCGAGAGATTGGTGTCTGACATACTACAGACCCCGACCTATAGATGGTGCAGCCTTGGACCCACTAGTTCTGGAGTGAATGCCGGGAGATCTAGCCAGAATCACTTATTAGCATAGTTAGTTATCTTTAGCATTTTGGTACCGGATTTATTTTCGGCTTATATTTGAGATTTTGGTTATTGTTTCTATTGTTGTTGTTATATTTATTTAGATTTTATAGTCATGTTAGACTTCCTTGATATCTTATCGTGCTATAGAATTGTGATTGAGTATTATGTTGAATTAAGTTTATTACACTCTTCTTGGAGTTGAGTTATTATTGGAGGATTATACATTATTGTAAGATAATTATATAGTATAGTTGACCAAGACATCGTTCTACCACCGATACTGCGGCGTATGCTGGACGTACCCACGTACTCATGCCCCTATACTGGGTGCGGATTGTGACACATATTTAGTGGTAGCCTATGCCGGTCAGGCTTCGCAAGTTGTGCAATGTCATAGTAGTGCGACGACTTATTTGTACTATTGTGAGCCTGCGATAGGATATGGGACATAGGATACTAGGATGAGAGAGGATACTCAATCAAAAATTTCTTGAGAGATTCCTTGGACGACCCTTGAGAATCTTATTATAATTTTCAATTCAAATCTTTTTCCTTATTTTCGTCTGTTCTCACTTGTTGTTATTAAATTTAATTCTTAGTGATCGGTTGTTAAATTTAATTCTAGGTGATGTTGTTGAGTTAAATTTTATATCGAGATGAATTTTAAGGACTAAATTACGGTATCATCTGATTACATATGTTGATGAGGACAATGAGAAAGATAAAATATCTGCTTTGGTTATTGAGCCTAGAGTTTATCGCAGCCATATTAGTTGGCATGGCAGAAACGTAGGAACCTGACTTCGAATGTACATATCTTAGTTATAAAATTTAGAATTTCTCGCAGCTATACTAGTCGGCACAGCGAGGATTCTAGATGACATGATTATAGAGGTGCATACCTAAGTTATGGAATCTATTGTTTATCGCAGCTATGCTTACTGGCGTGGCGAAGATTCTGAGTTTCATGATTTTGGACAAATGTGTATGATTATCAGGTTATATCTTAAATTAGTTCATAAATTATCATCTCAATACTTATTCACTCATGTTATTATAGAATTTGTTCCATCATTCTTTAGCTTAGAAGTAGAGCATTGATGTGAGTAGATAATTGTGTACTAGTATATGACTAGTGATAGGTATATCACCTGATATTGAGGCTAGTGATGTGTTGGAAGCAATAGGTGAAAGAAGTGTCTAGAAATTGTGTATAGAATACACAGTGGGTGATGAGTGTCAGTATGGAAGTTCATGAGTATAAAAAAGTGGAAGCTTGAGTATTAGAAATTTTTAATAATGTATCATGGGTTGAGAAATATTAAGATTGGTTATGGAAGATAAATAGTATATCACTGATTAGTGTATCCGTTTGTAAAAGGTTTAAAGAGAGATGCATACATATCAATAGAGCTATGGAACCATGTGCCTGCCTTTGAGAGTGAAGTAAAATATGTGCATTATAGAAGTTAATAACTAGTGCAAGTGATCATGAGTTCTAGTGAATGTGATGAGATGATCTAATGATGAATCTTGTATCCTAGAAAATTAAGGACATATGATATGTTGTTAGGAAGCTAGTTTTACTATATCAAGAGTGCTAGTATTTCTATATCAGGGATTAGTTGAGTAATGTGCTAGTAACAGTAAGTACCTTGTGTGATAATTTGGGTTGGTGTATTAGTTAATATGGATAAAAAATCATTTGGAAGTAATATTGCAAGTAATCTAGGCAGTAGAGGAGAGACATGAGTAACTTGGTATGAGGATGTCATCTAAAAATGCATATGAGAGCTGGTGCCTTATGTAGACAATAACAAGATTTGAGTAGGCATCCTATTGACGGATATTCAAGTTGGACAAGGGTGTACTAGTAGAACGCATGATTAAAAAAGTATTCAAGTGTTCATTGCAAGAGAATGGTTGAGAAATTTTGGTGATTACAGAACTGAAGCAGAACAATGAGGTGGTATCTTAGCGGTATTTTGTATAGTATCCTAGGTAGCAAGTTCCAGTGAGTGAAGTATATCCATGACCTAGAACTATAGTATATCACTAGTATTTGGTAACCCTCAGTATTAAAATATTTTGACTAGGTTGATGATTAGTGAATACTTAGTGTGTGATAGAATATGCCACATGTGGTATAGCAGATTACCCGCACCAATAAAGGGAGACACCCAGCAGGGCCGAGACTGGAATTCATGATAGCTAGAGACTATTTCCAAGTATGGTTACTCTTTCAGTAGAATGGTAGGATTGTATGTTATATGATAGGACTATTTTAGACTGTGATTGATGGGGGTTTGACCATAATAAAATTTGTATGAATAAGTTGCGACTGGCCCAAGAGAGAGGGGAGAGAGTTTTAATTTTGAGGACGAAATTCTTCTAAGGGGGGTAGAGTTGTCACTACCACATTTTCTAGGAAATGGTATTTTAGTCATTTGGAAATTAATTAAATATTGTACATGTTGAATATTTATTTATTGTTAGTATTAGATTTTATTTTGGACTTGTGTTAGTGGACCTAACTAGTTAGTTTAGACCCATGGACCCAACATTTTTTCTAGCTAGATTTGAGCCCAATAGTAAGCCCATTCATTAGGAGGATGAATTAATTAAGTTAAACCTATTAGACGAGAACCTTTCCTCCTTAATTAATTTTTTCATAAGAAGCCCCAAGGGTATTTTAGATTTTATATAGTATCTTGAGGGAGGGGACAAAAGAGGCCTATATAAAGGGGGTGAAAACTTTCTCTCTGTTTATTTTTTATTCCAAATCTAGATCTAGAATTTTTCTCAACCAAATTCCTTCATCCCTACACCAAATTTCTCCTCAATTCCTTCCCAAATTAACATTGGAGGTTGTTAGAGCAAGGATCTACAAGGATGTCATGACCCACACCCAGTATAAGGATGCAAGTCGGGAACAATGTCCAGCCTACGCCGCAGAATCGGCGGTAGAACGGTGTTTGGGTAATCTATCTAACAATATAATGAGCCACCAATAATATCAATATATTCAATCATAGATCTAAGATAGAGAATAGCCTAAATATGATAAAATGATAGAATAGTCACAATACAACTCATGAGTCAAAATAATAACAACCATGAGTCTGAGAAAAATACTAACAATAAGTTGGAGACAAATCCAGTACAAGAGAACAACTAAGATACTATAAGTCCCGAGTCATCTGTCTCAGTCGGGATGAGTCCCTCCTGAGCCAGGGTTTCTGACTCTAAGCCCATAACATCCTGAGGCATATAATCAGTAGGGTACCACTCCTCAGTGTCATCTAGAAAAAATATATCCAGTCAGGAAAGGAGCAGAGTACACTACCAGAAAAAGTCAAATTAGCGACGTCTAAAAACGTCGCTAAATAACCAAAAATTGTCGCTAATTTGGTTTAGCGATGTAATTAGCGACGTTTTAAAGCAGTCGAAAAAACCAAGTCGCTAAAACAAAAAAATGTCGCTAAACGTCGCTATGCCGACGTTTTTTAGCCACTTTAATGTGTCGCTAAATTTAGCGACATTTTGCGATGCCGCGTTACTAAATAGCGACGTTTATTAAAGTCGCTAAACGTCGCTGATTAGCGACTTATATAGCGACGTTACACCGACGTCATTAATGACCTGGCAATACTGCCATGTCAGCAATTTGTGACGTACAACGACGTTTTTAGCGACGTCATTAGCGACGTATTTAGCGACTGTTTACAGCATCGCTAATTAGCGACGTATTTAGTGACGTAAGTGAACGTTGCTAAACGTCGCTAAATATCGCTAAAAATGTCGCTAATGTTCAAAAAAATAAAAAAATATTGTATTTCTGGGTTTACCAACCCCCTTGGGTTCATTATCAGGTATATGATGGTAGTAGAAATAATTGAATAAAGAACATAGTAGCAGCACCAAGGGAAAAAATTCTAGTACACTGGGTAAATACAGGCCAAGTATCAGTCATAAGTTATAAACCAAAATATGAATAATATAATAAAATTTGAAGAAAAAAAAGCATCCAGCAAATCTCATCGTAAACTTAAAGAATATGGCAAATTTATATCCATACAATCGCATCCTAAATAATAAAAAATATATAAATATCCAGTAACTAACTATACTACTGCGGATCTGCAGGAGGCTGACCACCGGCGCGCTTGAAGGATAAGAACTCCTCAAACTCGTCCCGTGGAATCGACACCGATGTCGATGGAGAAGGCAGTGACATCGGTGGTGTCTGTGTCGATGTAGGCGCACCAGGAGGTCGTGCCCGCTCCAAGTCTGTGAGTCACTGGTTGTAAGAATCCATGATAGATAACAGCCTCGTACTTCTATGAACCATTGAATCCTGTATCATCGTCAGCCTCTCGCCAATTGATACCTGTGACGCCTGCAGCTCCATGATGTTGCGGTCATTGGAGGCTCTAATGTCATTTGTCAAATCTCGGAGCTCCGTCATGCTGCGGTCGAGCATATCCAATCGTGCGATGAGCATCGGATCATCCGCCTGTGGCTGGGACCGGGGCTGCTCCTCCATACTTCGTAGCAACTCGTCACGGAGAGACGCAATCTGACGGTCAACGGCCTCCTGGACTCTGGCCGACGACTGCGAGGGCTACGACTGCGAGGGCTGTGTGGAATGCGCAGCTGTCGGGGAGGCCCTAGATGACTGCATCGCAACCAGGGCACCATAGGAGCCCGTACCGTAGTACGTACTCCTCTGGAGACCACCAACTGCGGTCACCCATAGGTCGTCCGTCGACGGAGCTAGAGCGGGCTGCGACGAAGTACCAGCCTCTCCAGGTATAGGTGCACTAGCAGTCGTCCGCTCACGCAGCCTAAGATACTCGACCTAGAAATGTTTGGAAACTCGATAATTGCCTAAGTTATATTAAAATTAACACAAAGTAATGTAATACTTACATAGGTCTTTGAGGCCCTCTCATCAATGAGATTTTCGTCCTTGCGATGGGTGGCCAAGAAGACGATCACCATGTTTGCATCCTCACCCCTCTGTACCTGTTAAAAATATATTATTTATTACTAAAATTAAATTTTTTTTCCAAGTACCATTTTATGGTAATTATATTAAAATAATATATTTAAAAGAAAAAAATACCAGACGACGGAAATATTCTGTCACCGGAATCGAGCCACCACACCACTTTGCAGCATTCTACCTAGCCGCCTTGGCCTTCTTAGACCTTTCCTTGTAGCTCAGATCGTCGAATCTAGCCCTCATCGCAGTCCACTGCTTAGGCGTGATCCAACCTTGGATCAGTTTTCCAGCACGATCACGATCCTTCTGGTCATCCAGAGCATCTCGGATAAGCTTGGCGGCAACGGTAGGAAAGAGCCGCTCGATCAACTCGGCCCGGTGCGAAGGATAAAAATACGTTTGCTACAATAAATAATTTAGTAAGTTAGCATCACGGATAATATGCATAAATTAGAGGATTTATTTAATATACTTTTACTTGGAAGTGCGCAAACCAGAACGCCTTCCTCTCCTCCGGAGCCTCAGAGTAGTTGATCCAAGGGCCACCATAGTTGTTCTTCAAAAATTGGCCCAGGTATCTCTGAATCAACGATGGACGATATCTATACAGAGATAATAATTAAGAATACTAAAAAAGTCAATATACGATGAATAAAGAGAAACACAAATATATACTAAACTATCTAATTGACTTACTTTGTACCGTCGGCCCAAATCTCTGTCTTCGTCTCCTCCGGAGGTGCGCATGGAGGATCTTGCTGATGTTGGGACAACGTGGGCACGACCTCATCGACATGCTCATCTATCCCCATGGTTCCGTCAACAGGAGGAACGCTGGACGAGGGTGTACTATCACGCCAGGAACTACTCGTCCCAACAGTCGGAGATGTGAGTGATCGATATACTGGAGTACTGGGCGACGATAATCCAGAACGAACAGTAGGCAGTACCGGAGGATCACTTTGTCTACCTCAGGACCTGCCGAATCCTCCGCGTCGTCCTGCCATATCTGATAACAACATATGATGAATATAGAGAAACACAAATATATAATACATTCTACAGTCGAAATGTGATGCATATCTCAAAGCATTCTACAGTCAAAATATAATACATATATTCGTTAATGGGTACATCTACTTCATCAATTTTCTAACCTTGATCTACATTCTATAGTCAAAATATAGTTACATTCTATATGCAATATATTTTATTTTTAATCATCTTCAGAAAATTCATCTTGTTCGCCTTCCTCGTCCTCATCTTCCTCTTTCTCGTCTTCACTTTCATCTACTTCGTCTTCCTCTTCGGATAATTCTACATCTTCTACATTATTACTCGTATAATGAGTAACTTTCGTTGAGTCCACATCTACAATATTTGTTACAAGAGGTAGATCGTCCTCCTGATAAGCTATTTCGTCAATGTCAAAGATATTTCTAGCTTTAGTCTTGCATACTGCCCACCAATCCGACCTCGCTGTCCCCCATCTAGGATAAGTTGTAAAGTACACGAGCTGAGCCTGACTTGATAGGACAAATGGTTCGTAGCCTTGATATCTACGCTTGTAGTTTATATCCACAAGGCCATGCTTGTCAATTTTCCAACCTTGATCTTGAATCAGATTGAACCATTCACACCTGAATAGCACGATATTAGCAGGTTCTGTGCCATAATTATATGTCAACTCCACAATCTCTCATAAGATGCCAAAAAAATCATTGCCCGGATTAACGTCTTTGTAGTTCGAAGATTTGATACACAAATAACTATTTTTCGTGGAATCAAGATCCAGAAAGCTGTCTCTGATAGGAGCATTTGTTGACTTGAACCTAAATCCATTCACACAGAAACTTGGCCATATTTTTATGGCAGTAATTGGTCCCTTGTCTAGAGTTCTAATAGATTCAGTTTCGGGTGTTATTAGACGATCGACCTAAATATCAAAATAGCGATAGTAAGTTATTTGTTTTGCAAGTGCAGAAATAAAAAGTAATTACCAAGCATCTTACATATGCGCTCAACCAAGAAGGAAAATGGTATCTCATATCTTGTTCTACTTCTTCATCTGTTATGTAGGTTCTAACTGACCTCAACTCATCATTATATCTGCTAAAAAATAATAAAGCAACTGCTGATTAGTAACATAATTGTATCTTATACTATTACATTGAGATGATGTAAACATGGACGTATTAATTACTTATCCCTCTAGCTTCTCCACTTCATCCTCGTCGTAATTGAGAAATATATACAATTGAGCAGCCCTTAGCTCATCGTCATTCAAATATCTCTTCTTCATTTTTCCCGAAGGCTTTTTGGACGCATTGAATACTTTGAGTATTGCATCATTAGATTCCTGATATGCGTCGTCGTTTCTTGAAGCTTTTATCCTATTAGTAGCAAGATGGGGTTTGAAATATGTCGAGCAAAAGTTTGTAATCTTTTCGAGAACATAAGCTTCACAAATAGCGCCCTCAACCCGTGCCTTATTTTTCACCTTTCTCTTTAGGTGATTAAGATGCCGCTCGAAGGGGTACATCCACCGATAACCGACATGACCACCAACACGTGCCTCATAGGAAAGATGAATTGGCAAATGCTCCATAGAGTTACCGTAATGTCCTTCTCTTGGTTTTTTAGACGATCGACGAGCAACTTAGTACAACAAATATCTCTGAAGAATATGCTCAGCTCTGTCAATGGGTCCCAAACGACCTGCGGTAAGAATTCTCGAAATACAATCGGAATTAACCTCTCCATGAATACGTGAAAATCGTGGCTCTTCATACCCACCAGTTTGTTCTTCTTGAGGTCAACACATCTTCTCAAGTTCGACACGTACCCGTCTGGAAACTTTAGACCCTGAATCCACCTACAAAGTCTACATTTATCCTCTTTCTCCAGTGAAAAAACTGATTTAGGTTGCTTTAACTTTCGATTCCCCTCCTCTATCAAATGCAATACAAGACGTCTACATATTTCTTCTAAGTCCAACCTGGCCTTCGGATTATCTTTCGTCTTCCCCTTTACCTCCATTACAGTATTAATTATGTTATCAAACACATTCTTCTCGATATGCATGACATCAAGGTTATGTCTGATCAGATTGGTGCTCCAATATGGCAGATTCTAAAATATACTCCTCTTCGTCCAGTTATGGGTGCGACCAAATCCATCACACTTGTACCCCTTAGCAGGCTCTTCGATAGCACTTGGTAAATCTATTACCTCTTCCTATATCGTGCATCCGGGCTACCTTGGCGGTGGATTGGCCTTCTCCATAACTCCCGCACGAAAAGCATTCTGGTTCCTCCGGTACGGATGATCCTTCAGCAAAAATTGTCGATGACAATCGAAGAAGCACGGTTTGCCTCCGTGTTTCAAACAAAAAGCCTGAGTACGGTCCATGCAATACGGACATGAGAGACGACCATGGGTGCTCCAACCCGATAACATTCCATAGGCCGAAAAGTCATTGATGGTCCACATAAGTGCTACCCTCTTCTGAAAATTCTTTTTTCTAGAAATATCGTACGTGTTGGCACCTACTTCCCACAGCTGATTCAACTCATCTATCAAAGGCTGTAAATACACATCGATGTTCCTCTTCGGATTGTTCGGACCCGGGATAATAACGGTTAGGAACATATACGGAGTCTTCATACACATCCAAGGTGGTAGATCGTACAGAGTGACGATCACAGGCCAACACGAATACTGGGAGCCCGAAAGTCAAATGGGGTAAAACTGTCAGAGGAGAGCCCCAATATGACATTATCCGCTTCCTCGGCAAAATGTGGATACTCTCGATCAAAGTGCTTCCATGCTTCTCCATCGGATGGATGATCCAATACTCCTTCGATCTGTTTTTGCCTGTGCCAACTCATATTTTTTGCAGTCTCCTTAACCATAAACAACCGCTGCAACCGCGGCGTCAAAGGCAAGTAGTGCATCAAATCGGTAGGCTTTCTTGCACTGACAAATTTTCTCTAACAGTGGCCTTGTAGCGATCAGCACAACAGAATCTGCACGCATCTTCATCCTTGTCGTCTTTGTAGTACAACATGCACCCGTTGCGACATGCATCAATTTTCTCGTATCACATCCAAAGCGATCTCACCATCCTCTTAGATCGATAGAAGTCTTTAGGCAACTTTGCACCCTCGGACAAGATCTCTATAATCAAATCGAGCAGTCGATTATAGCATTCTTGCGACATATTAAAATTGGACTTGATGCTCAATAATCTTGTAACCACCTCCAACGGTGAATGATACTCACAACCAGGATATAGTGGAGTCCTTGCATTCTCCAGCAACTCCATAAACTTTGCAGCATCGGCATTCGGTGCCTCCTCAGCTGCATCATAATTGTCCGGATTGAAACTAGGTCCCGTCGTATCATAATTGTCCGGATTGAAATTAGGCCCCGCCGCATCATAAACCATGTTCACCAACCCGTCGTCGTAAGCATCGTGGTCGTGGACATCCATATACGGCTCCACAGAGGGCTCTGACTCCGATGCTAGAGATACAAGTTCTCCGTGCACGGTCCACTGATAGTAAATCGGCGTGAAGCCCTTCGAGTATAAATGATATGTAACTTCCACTTCTGGATGATATTTCCTGTTGCGACATCTCACACACGGACACTTAATTTTGGTACCATCCATGTACTGAGGGAAAGCCTTGGCGAACTACAGGAACTGCTGTACACCCTCAATAAATTTATCCTGCACACCGCATATGTCATCAGGATAACGGTTGTACATCCACGAACTATGACGCAGATAGTAATTCATATCCATTTCTAAATACTTCTGCAAAAATGACAATATGTATCATATAAATTATTACATACAGTGGTTTATCACCTAACTTCATAACTTAACCGTACTATAAAAATCATAACTGATATAATACATACTTTCATTTATCAAAGTCTAAAATAAGCAATATTCAAAACAACTGACCATTTATCAAAGTCTAAAATAAGCAATACTTTCATTTCATAACTGATATAATACATACTTTCCTTTATCAAAGTCCAAGAGCCCTTGAAATGATAAACAGGATTAACTAGTTCATGGTGATGTTTCTAAGCCACTTCTAGATCCATACTAGTTTATACTAGTTAATACTAGGTTAATACCTTGCTACACTGTCTTCTAGGTCGTACTAGGATATTCTGCTTTAAAATTAAGTACTCGACTATCCATACTGAGAACCTCTTACCCTTGGCCTGGCACCTTGCACTTCATCCATATACTTGCTCACTGGACTACAACCCAGTTAAGGGTTGTATTGGCATACAACAAGTGACCGGTGAACACCTACCCGATACTTGTCTATACCTTAACCCAAACACATGCCTGTAGACCCTAACTAAATCTGCAACCTCTGATACATTGCACTTATTCTGCAGTGGCTAAATCTTCCCTTCACTTAGTTGTTTCCAACTGCCCTTAGCTACTGCCATGGCTCGCAACAGTGCTTGTTGCTGCCTTGCCATTGCTCAAGCATGCATGTGTTTGATGCTGCTCAAGTGTGCACCAACACTCTCCCACTGCAGAAGATGACAGGAACCAATCCCCTCCTCACAGTGCCAACTCGATACCACTGCAACACATTGCCAGCTTGCCTAATGTACTAGGCCAAACTGAATTGAGTTCTATTCTTGAAGCCTCATAGTTCAGTAGTGACACCCACACACAACTCGACTTTTCTACCCTCTCCCACATCAAGCACAGCTAGAAGACACTATGAACACCAACACAGATAACAGTAGCTATATACTTATATATATATATATATATATATATATATATATATATCGAGATACACCTATATATGCATACACTCTCTCATATGCAAATAGATAATACACCAATTTACATATACATATCATATGATACTCTAAGGCATAAATAGACAAACACACACAACCACTAGTCCAATTCAAAAACATTTGGTGTGCAACACCAAGATAATCTAGGATTCATCCTTCATACACCACACCACCATGAGACCAACCCTCAATTCACATGGACACATCCAATAGATCAAATATTGTGTGTGTGTGTCAGTGTGTGTGTGTGTGTATGTCATGCTTGTGGAAGTGTCAGTGTCTGTGTGAGTGTATGTGTGTGTGTGTGTGTGTGTCTGCGTCTGTGTGTGTGTGTCATGTGTGTCGTGGGTGTCTGTCAGTGTCTGTGTGCGTGTGTCATGTCTGTCAAGTGTGTCTTGTGTCAGTATCACATGAGAGAGAGAGAGAGATAGAGAGAGAGAGGTAGAGAGATAGAGAGAGAGATTACCTAGAGCTTGAGGAGGAGGAGGGGGATGTCGGAGTAGCCGCAGTCGTGGAGAGCCGGTCACCGGAGAGGGGGGGAAATCGAAAAGTTTTAAATTTTTCGACAGATGGGGAAAGAAAACTGAGACCAAATTAACCAAAATTTAGTGACGTTCAGTGACGTCAAATAAAAACGTCGTTAAAATAAAAATTAGCGACGTCAAAGACGTCGCTAAATATGTTGCTAAATATTTTTGATAGATAAGTCGCTAATTACGACGCTAAACGTCGTTAAATCTGATATATTAGCGACGTTTAGCGACCTTAATTGAACTTATAGCGACTAATCTTTTAAAATCTTAATAAATGTCGCTAAAGTCGCTAAATGTCGCTATTTAGCGATATTTTCTACTGAGTCGCTAATTTAGAGACGTTTTCACTTGGAGTCGCTAAAATACGTCGCTAATCCCGCTTTTTCTAGTAGTGACATCTCTAACAATAGTTCTAATCAATGATATAAACTATGTAACAGTAAATAGATATAAATATACAAGATGTGATAATAGATACAAGATATATACAATAAATGAAATACTAGAAAGAAATACAAGAATGAACAATATGGCAATGAACAAGAATACTAAATGACTAAGTGAGTGAGTACCAGCATTAACATGTGATCGGCTTAGGAACTTGATACAAGATTTATGGCCTGGCTAATCATATGTGCGGTGTATGATTAATACTATTCAATGAATAAGACTTGATACAAGGAGGGTATGATCACATATATATACTACATACTCCCCAACCCCGATTGGTATAGCAAGTCTCCCCGAGAATCATTATCTGTACATGTACAAGAAGAATAATGAAACAAGGCTTGAACAAGATACACCATATATACCAACGACTAACATCTCATGACGAGATCCAGATATACCAATCCGTATAACCATCGTGTCAAAAAATAAGGATATCTACACTAGATATAATAAACATAGAGGATATCATAAATGAGAAACTATCAGAGAATGTACTAGCTTGAAACCTGGTACACAGTATCACAGATATCCGGTACGGTGCCTCGAAGACCTAAATAGGAAATATAACATCAATATAAGGTTTTGGGATAAAAATAAGTTAAACTAGTCAACATCTAGGTCAAAAAGTTATTTATAAGTTAAAATAATTAAACTAGGTCAACTCTAAGTCAAACCGGTCAAACTTGGTCAAACTATCTGTTAGTAGGTTGCATGAATCTATCTCTAGGGTATTGGGTCCATATACTATGAAACTAGGTCTTAATAGTTAAATCCAATATACTAAGAACACACTAAGATACCGTATCTCATGATACGCAAACAAGAGACATAAAAATAACATATATGCATATTCAATCAACAATATATATACTAATCCTAATTATAATTACTAAATGGATACCTTGGTTTTGAACCAACTCTGTATCGCACCAATAAACACTCATATAGATACTCAAAACCAAATACATTGAGTATCGGCCAATACCTTGACATTTACCTTGGTATCTTAAGGTAGTGTCAATTCCTCATATATATTAACTACCCAATATTAATCATATTCTAATCAACTAACTACATAACATACTAATACATAGATACTAACCTACAATATAATATTTATAAGATACTTATAGTTTAAGAATCTAAATAATACCTTATCATACATATAGATACTTACTAATACCTTATATACATAGATAGTTACTAACCATTACACACATCTAACTAACTTATTATACTAATAATATATATACTACTAACCCAACTAGCTAACTCACACCTTGCTAGCCCTCCCCGATACACGTTGCTGCTCTCCTTGGCTTGCACTTGCTGCTGCTGTCGCTGTTTGCTGTTACTGTCGCTGGTTGCTCTTGCTATCGCTGTTGGCTGTTACTATCGCTATTTTTTTGTTTTTGCTGTCGCTGTTGGCTGTTGTTGTCGCTGTTTCCGTTGCTGTTGTTATTGTTGTTGGCTGCTGCTATCGTTTTTCTGTCGTTGTTGTTGTCGCTGTTGGCTGTTGCTGTCGCTGTTTTGTGTCTGAGCCCCCCTCTCTTATACACACATAACATATATATATATATATATATATATATAACCACTACCCACATAACACCTATGTACATATATATACCAATATATATCAATCTATATATATACCACTTCTCTCAACTATACATATATGTATATATATATATATATATAACATTACACACATAATTATGTATATATAACAAACATGTATACATATAACATAACTATTCAAATAGTTATATATATAGATGTATATCGACATATAAACACATATGTATATAGATACTTAGTATACTAGTACATCTATATCTACATACATATATCCATACATATATACATAGTTATCTATATACATATACACATGTGAGTATATATATTATAAATAGTTATGAACAATGGAAATTAAAAATAGAAATGAAATGCAACAAACAGGTGGAGTGCATTGCACCCGTATCACACTAGATCTATGATACGCCTGTGACACGAGTCCACCACACAACCAAACGTACCCCGAAGGATACGAGCAAGTCTAAAATATTATTTATGAACAATACAAAGAGTCAAATATACATCTACGTATCCGTATCAAAATATAACATGCACAAAGTCCCGTGTCGGAGGAAAAACTATGAAATTAACACATATCACCAAATTGTTGGGATACGACCTACACATATCTAATTGTGGACACGATACTAGCCACAAACAAACAAACACATCTCAATTTGGTTTATATGACCAATTGACAAACACAATAAGTGTCAATCTCAGAATTCCCCCAAAATTGACATAAAAAAGACCCTAACTTTCTCCATAGGCCTCCTATGAACATAATTCCAATTCCTATGGGTAGCCTATGCATGTGGGGTAGTTTCTCATGGTTAAATCTCAGATTTAGAACCTAATTAAAGAGAAAAACTGAAATGTACCTATTGGGAGATGGATTCCCAATGCAACCTCCAAATTTGATAAAATTGGCCTTCAACTATTATATCTTTCCTCCTCTTTGTAGATCCTTGCTTCCTCCTTCTAGATCCTTGCTCTACTAGCCTCTAATGGTGATTTGGGAAGGAATTAGGATAAAATTTGGTAGGGAATTGATATTGGAATGAAGAAATTTGGTTAAAGAAAATTGTAGATCTAGATTTGAAATAAAAAGAGGAGAGAAATTTTCCCCCCCTTTTTGTTTAGGCCGACCACTTGACCCCCTCCCCAAGTCACTATGTAATGTCCATTATACCCCTTTGGGCCTCTCATGAAGAAATAATTAAGGAGAGAAGGTTCTAGTCGAACGATTTTAATTAAACTAATCCTCCTCCTAATGAATGGGCTTCTAATTGGGCTCAATTCTAACTAATTGCAAATATTAGTCCATGAGTCTAAACTAAACTAGTTATATCCACTAACACAAGTCCAAAGCAATAATCTAACATCTAACAATAATTAAATAATATAATAATAATTATTCATCATGCATAATATTTAATTAATTATGAAATGATCAAAATATTATTTTCTAAAAAAATATGGTAGTGATAAAGGAGTAAGCAAGGATCTACAAACAGGAGCAAGGATCTACAAGTTGAAGGCTCTTTTCAGCCAATTTAGGGATTTCATTAGGAATTCGTCTCCTAATAGGTATATTTCAATTTTTCCCTTTTAATTAGGTTCTAAATTAGTGATTAACCATAAGGAACTACCCCATATGCATAGGCTATCTATAGGAATTGGAATTAGGTTCATAGGAGGCCTATGGAAAAAGTTATGTATGTTTTTATGTCAATTTTGGGGAAATTCCGAGATTGACACATGTTATGTTTGTCAATTGGTCAACTAGATCAAATTGACATGTGTTTGATTGTGTGTGACTAGTGTCGTATCCACAATTGGATACGTGTAGGCCGTATCCTATCAATATGGAGATACGGGTTGATTTTGGCTCCGACACGGGGCTTTGAACATGTCATATTTTGATACGGACACGTAGTTGTGTAATTGACTCTTCATATTGTTCATATATACTATTTTAAACTTGCTCGTATCCTTCGGGATGCATTGGGTGTGTAGTGGTGTGATATCACATTGGTGCAAGGACAAGGTATCCTTAGTTAGCTAAGGTATTATATGTATTGTCTTGTATATATATATGAATTACTATTTTCGTATCTTTAAACTTGCGTATCTTAGGATACGGTATCTTGTTGGTTTCTTAGTGTCTTATCTTAGCTAGTGTGAGCTAGTTTCATAGTGTATGGACCAAATATCCTAGAGATAGACTCGTACAACCTAGAAATAGCTAGTTTGACCAAGTTTGATTAGTTTGGCATAGAGTTGACCTAGTTTGACTATTTTGACCTAGAAATAACTTTATGACCTAGAATTAAACTAGTTTAACTTAATTTTATTCCAACACTTTGTATTAATGCAATATTCCATATAAAGGTCTGTGTGACACCAGTTCAGACACAATTTGACATTCATTACTCTGGACGGCAGACGAGTACATTCTCTGATAGTTTTTATTATTTGATAATTACTATAATGCAAGTATTTAGAAATATTTTACATGACTCTTGACACATTGGTACACGGACTAGTATACACATGTATCAGTCATGGGATGTTATATATTTTGTTTTATTGTTTCTCGTGTTCTCAATGTTTAACTTGGACAATGTTTAACTTAGACAATATTCAATGTTCAATGGTCAATAGTCAATGTTCAATGGTCAATGTTCAATGTTTAATGTTCAAGGTTTATTGTTTACAATGCCTTGAGTATCTTGTATCATAACGTGTCATGGTTGGATCCATTGTACTAGTCGGGAGAAAGGGGAAGTGTTAACTAGATATATGATCAAATCCTAGACAATGTTCAATGTTTAACTTAGACAATGTTTATCCAACGTTAAAGTAGACAATGTTCACCCAAGACAATCACATATCTAACTAGTATTTCAATCACTTAGCATAGTTACAGTTCTTCACCATATTCTAGTTTATTGTCTTATTCTATTGTCTTGTTCTATTTCATCGTGATCAGTGTATACCATATTGTTCCTGTTTACCTGTTATTCTACTATAGTATGATATTGTTCATTATTTCTCGTCTTGTATTATATTCTCTGTTTCTATTTATAGTCATTATCAATTAATTAGAACTGCTATTGGGTTGTAATTCGCTCCATTGCTGACTGTAAAATATTTTTCAGAGGATTCGAGAGATTGGTGTCCGACATACTACGGACTCCGACCTATAGATGGTGCAGGCTTGGACCCACTAGTTCTGGAGTGAGTGCCGGGAGATCTAGCCAGAATTACTTATTAGCATAGTTAGTTCTCTTTAGCATTTTGGTACCGGATTTGTTTTCGGCTTATATTTAAGATTTTGGTTATTATTTCTATTATTGTTGTTATATTTGTTTAGATTATATAGTTATGTTAGACTTCCTTGATATCTTATCGTGCTATAGAATTATGATTGAGTATTGTATTAAATTAAGTTTATTACACTCTTCTTGGAGTTAAGTTATTATTGGAGGATTATGCATTATTGTGAGATAATTAGATAGTATAGTTGACCAAGATAGCATTCTACCGCCGATGCTGTGGCGTAGGCTGGACGTACCCACGTACTCGTACCCCTATACCGGGTGCGGATCATGACAGTTGCCCTCTGTATGGGAGGTGGAGCACCTCCGAAAGCTGTTGCGAAAATGCTCACCTGGATCGGTGAAGCTGACCTCTGGAATGTAGCTGTTGGAATAGCGTCTGATGGTACTACCCTCATAGGCGACGAAGTGACTAACCTCGCTGACATGGCACCTGAGCGCTGGGAATGCGTCTTCGACGGCATCCTGAAGATAGATAGAACAAATGAATCAATATTAAGTAAGATACAATATCGTCAATGAAGGACATATTTTATTCAATAAAGCAAACATTCAATAGATAATAATAGAAAAACTAATATTTGAAAGTGTTTCCTAGTTGTTATTGAGTATATTCTCAACCTATATCCAATAACCTAAAGCATGCTCGTAGTAGTATTCTAGGTGAGGACCACTATGATATCACTCTACTTGCGACTCTAGACCTGCGTGGGCCACCAACCTGGATATTCAGGCACGAGTACGTGGGTACGTCCAGCCTACGCCGAAGTATCGGCGGTTGAACGCTGTCTGGGTCAATTCTACTATCTAAATATCTCACACAATATATATAAGGTACCTGTCAATCATCTCAACTCCAAATGGAAGAACAATATGGTATCTCATAAATATAATTATACTCAATCACTATGCAAACTAAGAAAGATAAAGCACGAATGAAATAACAAAGAAAAGAATTAAGATACAATCCACAAGTCCTAAATAATATACATGCCTTGTGTAAAACTCCTAGTTTTAAAACCGTATTAACTATTTAATTAATCATTTAATTTAATCATAGTATTTGTTAGTTAATTAGAATAAATATAATTTATTAGATTTTAACTACTAGTAAAATATGCATTTAGAGATTTATGAAGCAAACTATTATTTTACCTTATTTTATTTTATGTAGGGACCTTGTGGAAGGATAAAAGATTAATTTTATTAAAAAATATAATTTTCTGAAAATTTTATATATATATATATATATATATATATATATATATATATATATGTATATATATATATACATATATATATATATAGATTATTAATAAATAGAAAAGAAAAGGAAAAAAAAGAAAGAAAAAGGAAAAGAAATAATTAAAGTAAATAAACTAAACGCTAAAAAAAACCACTAACCTAAACCCTACCCGCCTAAGCCTACCCGCAAACCCATGCCCCTAAGCCTACCTGCTAACCCGCTTAAGCAAATCCCAGCAGAAACAGCAGCGAGTAAACCTCCCTCCGCGAGAGTAAACTCCCCCTCTCTTAACCTATATATATATATATATATATATATATATAACCCATTATAACCCCAAATCTTAAACCCTTACCATCTCCACAACCCCGAGCCATCGTCGACCTCCTCGACCGCCGCCTGGACCGTCGCAGTACCGTCGAAGATCGTCGCTCGCCGTTCGCGTCATCCCGCGCACGCAGTACAGGAAATTGACAGCGACTTACCCCTGTTCAGGCGCTGATTCCCGTTCCATCGCTCGACCAAATTTGACCCCGTCTTCACCGATAAGTTCATAACCTATCCCTCTTTCAACTCTGTGTATTAGTTTTCTTTGAACAGCGCGTACCCCTAGGTGAAAAATGAGACCAAGTTGGAAAAACATTACAACTTTTAATTTCAGAAAACTGCTGCAACCACCCCTGTTTAAGGACTCGTATCTCCCACAATAGAGATCCAAACGTAGATTTTTTTCTTGCTATGTGAACATCATGTAAGCAAGATTATTTTTTGTCAATTATAATATTTTATTTGATGTTGTATGAAGAATTAAACTGGGTTAAAAATAACGAAAAACCTATTTTTGAAACCTTCAAAATTGTGATACGGAGTGCGCCCCACCAAACGGGACCGCCCCGTCGCGTACCTATTGCACCGAAAGGTGCGTATAGTATGTCCCGACAAGTAGGATTTCGTAAAAACTGATTCGGACGCGAGTGCATGTCGGAAACAACCCGTATCCGTAAAAAATTCCTGTATTGCAACTTTTATAAAATACCGCACCATTTATTGTACGCTCGTTAGAATGCGACAAAACTTGTGCCACGGGACTCGTGGTATCGTGCTGTTCCTGTGACCCAATTTTCACGCAATTCTGAGACAGTTAACCAAGCCACCTATTTGCGGGCCCACGGTTGACTTTTTGGGCCAAATTGTGTTCGGCTCACCGGAATCTAAAATTGGACATACCGTTGAGTTCGTATTGACGTTTAGAATTTGTTTGACCTATAATTTGTCACATTTAGAGACCTTTATCCCTGACACGCTTTTTGGTGCAAAGTGGGCCATATGTGGACCCTACTTTGACCCAAAATTACCGTTTTACCCTTGTATCCAAATTGGACGAAAGGGTAGTGTTTTCTAGCTATCTCGCTAATTTCGGAAATGTTGGTGATATTTATTTCGGCATCTAGAGACGTTTATTCGGAGGCCTTAATTTTTGATCCTGTATACCTGATATCTGGATGCTTACACTGTACAGATTGCTTGCCAGGCAAGTATACCTTGCCATTGTACTGTGATTATATTCCATATGATGCATGCATGTTGTATTTCTGTCATTTAATTCATATATTTTAAACTGCTATATAAACTGCGTGTCCAAGGGAACTTGGGTGCAACGACGTTGACGTCGTATTCTATTTTTATTATGTATATGCATATGGACCTACTCTATGAGACTACCCTATTATAATGAGGCATTCTTATGTTTCATTGGCCATGACACTATTCTTACACGAGTGTGAGTCACATGTAGGATACGGACTTGCGTACTCGGCTGGCCACTGGTATGTATAGGTCGTACGACTGATAAGGATAACTGCTGATAGAAACTTTGCATGCTAGTAGACCTGGCAGTTATTTAAAGGTATCATCGTGTCATGGATATGACATGCTTAGAGCATGGGGTAGGAAGAACAACAAGTAAGGCATTTGGGCTCCTTTGTACTTTTCTTGTGTAACCCGTACGCTCCGTCGGAGATGTGCGGTCATGATGACCACTATATATTATATATTATCAAGCGGCCTCTGGCGTTCAAAAAAAGACATGCTTTGTAGGCCCCTGAATCTCCAAGAGAATCATGCCAATCCTATTTTGTCCAGATAGCCCACTTGTTGGAAAGTTATTCTTAAATTGCATTCACTTAGACGGTTAGGCGACCCCATTGGATGTTTATTTTTCAGTACTTTATTGGCATGTTTATATGTATCTTGTTACGTCCCTCTGAGGACCTGGTCCCTTTCCAGATATAGACTGGCAGGAGTATCGACAGGAGTACGGACCCGGACCTGATGCTTCATACCAGATTGAGGAGGTCTTATCTTCAGAGTACCTTTGATCCATCCCAGCTGATCGATATTCTAGTTACTTTTTCTTGTTGGACATTTATCTTATATTAGAGTTTGATCTCTTCTCTCTTTTAATAGTTTTTAGTATAGTCGATTTGCAGTGAATTTGTTTCCATCCGACTATCATACATTGAGACTTTCTATTTGATATTCGGTTATTTATTCCCATTTATTTATTTGTTTGTGCTGTCGATGAGATATAGATTGCGTGTGACTTATTGACAGTATATTACCACTGGTGGATTTGATATTTATGTACAGCGTACGAGTGTGTATGGTTTCCATATATTGGAGTTCGTATACATACCGCTGGCTTGTTACGTATTCCTAGTCCTACGTATTTTGGGTCTGGGGCGTGATATATTTTTAGTGGTGTCCCATGCAGGCCCAGAATATATTGTCTCGGTTACGTTACTGTACCGAGCAAGCCTGCGTATAGGAATAGAGTATAGAATCTCATCCATGCTTGACTAAAACTCATCTTCCCTTTCAACTATCATATTTAAATGCTTGCATCCTGTTTGATTCCTGCACTCCTTCAAATCATTTCTTCCACCACTTGCAGAGAGATGGATATACGTAGTGGATGTACTGCCACCGATGGTGACGCACCTTAAGGAGTCAATGGTAGAACTCAAGGAGAGACCTCGACGACTCCTAGACTTTCGGGGCCGGATGGACAGACTCATAATCCAGTTCCATCTAATCCTTCCGCATCACCTAATGGAACTTTTTAAGCTTCATCGACACCATAGGATGGCCAGACACAGCTGTTTCAATTCTTCCAAATAATGATATAGGAACAGAGACAGCACGCGGCCGTACTAGCTGCGAAGCAGAGGCAGCAAGCGGTAGAGCAGAGACAAAAATTTCTGGCAGCACTTGAGAGAATGACTGCACAGACAACTGTACCAACCCAGGCACTAGTTCCAGTACCGCGAGCTAGGGTAGGTTCGGTCAAGGACTTTATAAAGATGGGTCCCAAGCCGTATAAAGGCACTGAGAGCCCAGAGGAGACTACAAACTGGATTACCCACACTCAGAAGTTATTAGAAGCATCGTAGCTACCTACAGATCTATGGATGACAGGTGTAAGGATGCTGCTAGATGGTAACTCTCATCACTGGTGGGAATCAATGGAGCGCCAGTTGGGTACGTATCAGACTTGGGAACAATTCTTGGAGTGCTTTAAGAGGAAGTACTTCTCGAATACGGTAAGGGACGCGTTGTATGATCAGTTTCTTCATCTGGAGCAGGGAAACAAGACAGTTGACGAGTATGATGCAGAGTTTAGTCGTCTTAGTAAATATGGCGCTGCCCTGATACCAAATGACTTGGGGAAGGCTAAGAGGTTTCACCGCGGACTGACTCGGGAGCTCCAACACTACGCTAGCTCACAGTCCCGGATCTCTTATGCCGAATTATTGACAGAAGTTAGGTTACAAGAGACCATCAGCAGGGGAAAAGAAGGTCAACTGAAGACACATCAAGGAACATCAAGGACACAGCAAAGAGGGCCTATCAGACGTTATTTGGCACAGCAACAACAACATCAGCATAGAGCAGGACCGTACTAGATTTCGAAGAAACCCTACTGCAATTATTGTGGGAAATACGAACATATTTTGAGAGACTGTCAGACTCACTTAGGACAATGTATGAGGTATGGTTCCGGACAACATATGGCGAGAGACTGTCCAATGCAGCAGACATTGACACTTCTACCGCCAGTACAGAGGCTATCACTTCCCGAACCGAAGCCAGTTCATCAAATGACTAGACCAGGAGCACCTCAAACCCCAGCAGCCGGAGGATTTCAGCGAGGACCACCGCTACCTACTCAGGAGGATCAGTACACGAGGGCCAGTCATGGGTTATCACAGAGGAATGGGCAAGCTTTTGTACTAGAAGTGGATAACTTGGATCAGGAGATTGATGTCATAGCAAGTATTACTCTTGCTTTTACTTTTTATGCTGTGACATTATTTGATATGGAAGCTACCCACTCGTTGATATCATCTAGTTTTATTGCCAAATACAATATTACCACTACACCTTTACCTAGTTGTGTTAGAATTCTCACCGGAGGAGGAGTTGTACCTGTTAGTCGGATTTGTAGATCGTGTCCTGTAGTGATTCGTGGCAGAGGGATGAGTGCCCGACTCTTATTCCTTCCTATGCCAACTTTTGATATTGTTCTTGGAATGGACTGGCTAAGCAAGTACCACGCTTTCTTCGACTATTTTGGAGGAAGCATTCTTTTTAAGGTACCAGGCCAGCCTGAAGTTGAGTTTGCACGAGGATCCACAGAAGCCCTTGATGGTGTTCATCTTACAATGGACGACGTTATCTATCACCCCATCATTTTAGAATTTCAAGATGTCTTTCTATAGGAACTGCCAGGACTACCTCCGGACAGAGATGTAGAGTTCTCGATTGAATTGACACCAGGAGCAGCACCCATAGCGTCGCATGTTTATAGATTGGCGAAGAAGAAGATTGATGAGCTGAAGGCACAATTGAAGGAATTAGAGAAGAAAGGTTTCATCCGACCATGTGCATCACCCTGGGGAGCACCAGTGTTGTTTGTACCAAAGAAGGATGGGTCAGTGCGTATGTGCATTGACTACAGAGCCTTAAATGCAGTGACCGTGAAGAATAAAAACCCATTGCCATGCATTGATGACTTATTTGATCAGCTTGGTAGAGCCAAGGTGTTCTCGAAGATAAACTTGAGATCGAGATATCACCAGGTGAAGGTACGAAAGCAGGACATTCCGAAGACCGCATTCAGGACAAGATATGGACACTATGAGTTTCTGGTCATGCCATTTGGGTTGACCAATGCCCCAACTATCTTTATGGACTTAATGAATCGAGTATTCTATCAGTATTTGGACCAGTTTGTGGTCGTCTTCATAGATGACATACTTGTCTATTCGAAGAGCCACGAGGAGCACGAGAAGCACCTGCGGATTATTCTAGAGACATTGAGGAGGGAGCAGTTATATGCAAAACTCAGTAAATATGAGTTTTTCTTGGACAGAGTCTCATTTCTTGGGCATATCATTACGGAAGATGGTATTTCTGTTGATCTAGAGAAAATTTTGGCAGTCGAGACATGGCCCGTTCCTAAATCAGCATTAGAGGTGAGAAGTTTCCTTGGACTTGCGGGATATTATCGACGGTTCGTGGAGAACTTCTCAAGGATAGCATCATCTATGACTCGGTTGACATGCAAGGATCAAGAGTTCGTATGGACCGACGAGTGTTAAGCCGCTTTTGAGGAGTTAAAGAAGCGACTGACCACAGCGCTAGTATTGACTATTACATCAGGATCAGGAGGTTATTTGATTTACAGTGATGCATCAAGGAAAGGCTTGGGATGCGTATTGATACAGCATGGCAAGGTGATTGCATATGCATCTAGACTGTTACGAGTGCATGAGAAGAATTATCCAATGCATGACTTAGAGCTTACAGCCATTGTTTTTGCTCTGAAGCTATGGCGACATTATTTATATGGGGAACGAGTGGAGATCTATACAGACCACAAAACCCTCAAGTACGTCTTTACGCAGAAGGAGCTAAATATGAGACAACGTCGATGGCTTGAGTTGATAAAGAATTTTGAGATAGAGCTACATTATCACCCAGGCAAGGCTAACGTAGTAACAGACGCGTTAAGCCGGAAACCAGCAGCTTACTTCTTGACGACACAGAGGGAATTATTAGAGGAATTGCAAGAGCTTGGCATAGAAGTGATATTACCCGGAGCAGATGGGACACTAGCCAACTTGCAAGTACAGTCATCACTAGTAGAGAGGATCAAGGCAGCTTTGCCTAAGGACGACAGATTCAGGAGATTGAAAGAAATGACAAAGGCCGGAGAGCAGATGGGATTGCGCATTCATGATGACAGGATATTACGATGTGGTAATTATCTATATGTTCCCAATGGAGAGATTTGACAGGAGCTGATGGAAGAAGCTCATAGTTCGATGTTTTCTATCCATCCTGGAGGCACCAAGATGTACCGTGACTTACGACAGCACTTTTGGTGGCATGGGATGAAAAGAGAGATAGCTTACTTTGTAGCTAAATGTCTAGTATGTCAGCAGGTAAAGGCAGAGCATTAGAGAACAGTAGGTTTATTGCAGCCACTTCCAATTCCTGAGTGGAAGTGGGAGCACATCACTATAGACTTTGTCACGGGTTTTCCCAAGAGCCCAAGTGGGAGAGATGCAGTAGTCAGTCCATTTCTTGTCTTTTAGAGTTGGTCAGTCTACAGAAGCTTTGGCTGACTTATACATGAGGCAAATCGTGAGATTGTACGACATACCGGTCAATATTGTGTCAGACAGGGATTCGCATTTTACATCACAATTTTGGAGAAGCATGCAAGAGAGTCTTGGGACTCGTCTGAAGTTCAGTACATCATATCACCCGCAAACAGATGGACAGTCCGAACATACTATTCAGACATTGGAGGATATATTGAGGGCTTGTATGTTAGAATTTGGAGGATCATGGGAGGACCATCTATATCTTGTGGAGTTTTTTTATAACAATAGCTATCAAGCGAGCATCTAGATGGCTACATTTGAAGCATTGTATGGAAGAAAGTGTAGGTCTCCCGTATGTTGGAGTGACGTAGGAGAACGTCAAATTCTGGGACAAGAGTTGGTAGTCAACACCATTGAGACAGTGAAGAAGATACAAGGACACTTGCTGTCATGACCCGCACCCGAAATTTGGGCATGAGTCGTGGGTACGTCCAGCCTACGTCGCAGCATCAGCGGTAGAATGCTGTCTAGGTCTCAACATAATATATATCCTGTCAATCGTCTCAACTCCGTACGGAGGACAATGATAATAATCCATAGTTCTATAAATATACTCAATCACAAGCTATAAGAAATAATGACACGAAGAGAATGGAAAAGAGTTCTATATAAACCAACCACAAAAGTGCAACACAAGTCCTGGGTCTAGATGACCTCACAAAGTCACAAAATAATAAATACAACTCAGTCTCAGTCTAAAACAATAAATACAGAAAAGTAATCTAAGTACAGGCAGGTAAGATCTCCTCTATGATAGGCAACTCCTCTGGGATTTCCGGAGTGAAATCTCCCTCTAATCCTGGGCCGTAATGAGTGGGACACAAGTTCTCCAGGTCCTCTGAAAAATGTTATCCAGTCAGGATTGGAGCGAAGCACAAGCACTAACAGCAGTTTCATTAAATTGACAAAAACTATAAACAGCGTAAGAAATATAAGATGAGAATAAATGCTGGAAATGTAAAGTACTGGAGAAATAAAATAGGCAATAGAGCATCTAGCAATGAACAATAACAGTGAATGCTAGAACAAGTGAATCTGAATAAAGAATAGACATCTAGCTAAGTGTTTGAAATATCAGTTTATTATGTGATCGGCTTGGGACTAGATCAGGCTAGTTATATATGATTAACTATGATTCTTGTAGGTCAGGCTAACCATATGGTTAGCTATGATGCATGTAGTGGTCAGGCTAATCATATATAACAGCTATGATGCATGTAAATGGTCAGGTCGCACCCGACGTGAGAAGTGGAGTAAGCTATAATGCATGTAAATGTTTGGATATTATCACATAATCTACTAATAGTTCCCCATCCCCCAGCTAGCACGATGGATTCCAATCATGACTCCTCATGATGAGGATCTAGGGTGCTAATCCGTGTATCCATAGTGTCGAAATCAAGTATGTACTATAACTGAATTTATAGAAGTAATCAACAAAAATGAAAACTGTCAGAGAATGTACTTGCCTGTGGTCCTGAGGAAGATGTGAGGATCGATGTCCAAGTGGGATCACAAAGACCTAATATAGAATAATGGTGTTAAGGTGTGAAATGAAAAGATAATTATAAATAATAACTAGGATGATGTTTCTAAGCTATTTCTAGGTCCATACTAGGTCTACTAGTCAACCTTAGTCTTATTCTTATCTAATTGACCATACTAAGGGTACCTAGCTTATACTAGTTGATAACTTAACTAGTAACTTACTCCCTAATACCTATTTGGTATCTAACCTTACCAACTATATATGATACCAATTAACCAATACCAAAAACTAATGATATGCTCACTACACATCAGTAAAATATATACACTGTGTCAGGCCTCAACTGAGCTCACTCCCAATAACTTACACTGATCTGTTCACTGATACAGACACACACTACTACAGGTTTTATATAAAGATACACACACAGGAAAAACTCACAGGCACACACACAGTGATACATTAAAACCAGGAAATTCTTACTGAACTTAACCTCATTGCACCTGATTGCATATTAAAGCAACACAGGTAAACACACTGCTACCTACTGACTGAATACACTGAAAATACACTGCCACACTGCTCTCTCTCTCACACCCATATACACACAGTGACATAAAAATCCTATACACACACACTGAAAATTATTGATACATATCCCCCCTCTTTTCTCCCAATACTGCTACCTGAGAACTATTTTACTGAACCAAGTCACCACACATTGGTTCATTCACTGATCTATACACTAAATTCACACCTATAGGTTCACTAGATACAGTTCTCACACACACTCTCAGAAACTCACTGATACTGATACACATGACACTGGAAAACTCTTACACACAGTCTACATTATTAACACATAGGTAATCTCACACTCAGGATTCATAAACAGACACTTGCACATACAGATTTCTTAATCTTGCACACACACACACACAACACAGGCATATAACTGATACTGGTACACTAGACACTAGGTTCTAGGATACACACACTATAATCTGCACATTGCACATCATAAGAATTACACAAACTGACACAGGTATTGATACACCATTGGCACAGACACACTGGCACAGACTGAAACTGATACACACACAGAATTCCTAACTACCTCAACACCCAGATACACTATCTAACCATACTGCTCTACAGAATTTAAACTGACACAGGTACACATTGGTTCACATAGGTAACACACTGAGATTAATACACTGCCACACATATACATATACACTGATCTCTGGACACAGGTTTTAACTTACACTGGCACAAGGATACAGATGCACAGATATTTACACAGGCATGCTCACACTGGATACACTATTCTCCTTCTCTCACTCTCTCACAAAAATTACACACACAGGGAATTCACAGTTTTCTCCTCACCTAACTGATACATATTGCACATACTGAAATTAAAATCCTACTCACATAATTTACACTCACACACTCTCACTCCTAGACACACTGTGAAACTCACTGCACAAACACAGGTTC
Source organism: Iris macrosiphon (assembly GCA_036927795.1). Lineage (NCBI taxonomy): Eukaryota > Viridiplantae > Streptophyta > Magnoliopsida > Asparagales > Iridaceae > Iris > Iris macrosiphon. Next base: position 72,084,104 of record JAYESA010000012.1, read on the forward strand.
TGCACACACACAGAAACTGAAACTCTAAACTCACATAGGCATTGATACGAGAATCCTGACACCCACAGTATCAGGTATACTGAAACCTCACCTGGCTGTGCACAGGACCCCCAATTCACTGCTGATACACACAGCCAATAACCCATATGCACAAAACACACAGAAACTGAAACTCCCGACTGTGCACAGCTACTCACAGTGGAATCCCCCCCAAATCCTGATTTCCCATTGAGAACTTCAGAAATACCCAAATCAAAACCCTAAATTGAGTTCAACCCTATAATTATGAGATAAAATCTGCCTACATGTAAACTCCTATGATTTAGGGTCCACGAAAATTGGGGAAAATCAATGTAGGTCACCAAAACCTAAATCAAAACCCTAAATCGAAATCTAAACAATAGGGGGTTTTCCTACTGGGCAATAATCAACAGAAAACAGAATTTAAAATGGGTTAGAAACGGATTTACCTATAGGGAGATGGTTTCCCTATGAAGGTTCTTCTTCCCAAAGGTTCCTTGACCCAAGCTCCTTGCTTCCCTTTGCTTTGGAGATGGAAGATAAAATCCTAGGGTTTGATTTCCGAATTTGGGGTGGGGGAAAAATGGTTTTTCTTAATGGGGGCTAGGGTTTCTTTCTTCATGAAGGAGAAAAGGGTTGAAGGTAGCTCCCTTTTATATTAAAACTAGGTTAGGGTTTTAAATACATAGGATTAGGTTAAACCCCCATGTTAGGTCATGAAGAACCTAATTAACTAAGGTTTAGTCATTCTATGGTTTGAGGTTCAAACCTAAAATTGGAATTCTAGGGTTTGTCTAGAATTTGGATTTCAAACTAGGATTTCAAACTAGGGTTCAAACCTAATGAGTTTTAGGGTTTGACCTAAACCAAACGCAACTAACAATATATAAACAGTTTTAAAAACTCAGCAGATTAATTAAATACATAATTATTCAAAATAGTGAAATTACACAAATGCCCTAATCTGAAAATGTGGTAGTGACCAGTCTACCCTCCTTAAAAGAATTTCGTCCTCGAAATTTAAAGTCCTCATAGTAGTGTTTACTCATACACATTATTATTTTTCATAAATAATAAAATTCAACAACCCACATAATCCTGAAATAATCCACCTTGTTGTTTTGCAATTTTCAAAAATTTTCGAAATTACTATATTCCTGAAATATCCTCAAAAATAAAAATCAGTTTCCATTTTCTCACAATACTCACCAGTGCGACACTTAGAGATCCTCCTAATGCAACGTCCAAAATTTCATAACTTGCGGTCAAATAAATATAATGACAATCTCCTTAATTTCCTCAAATTCTAATGATAACCTCAATCATATCCTATCCTTCCTGGAATTAATACATCATAAATTCTGCCATGTTAAATTCTTGGCCCTTTATTTAAATCGATGGTTATCCTCGAATTTTAATCGTCTTGCCTCTCTTGTCAAGTCAGAACCCCTTTATGAATCTTCGTCAGGGTCAAATCCCAATACTCATGGTCCAAAATCTTTCCTACAATCATACAACATGCAACCTGAGGGGAAATATGTATGGTCATGATGTCTTTTGTCATGGTATTACAGTCTCTATATCAGGGTGTACTACTAACTACATTCTAACAAGAAAATTACGAATACAAGCCACGGTGCTAGGGAATCAATCATCAGAAGACGAAAACAACATGAGAAAAAGAAGAAACCTGCTAACACATTTCTTGCGGTACCTCCTATCTCTAACATACTCTTAACTCTGGCACATTCACTCACTAATTCCTATCTCTATATACTGATATCCATACCAACTAATCATTAGTCCACAACATCCATGAATACATCCTCATTGCATACACCTGTCTATTGATACCTAGATATGATACCAAGAATCTCTAACACAACCATAGTTTAATAATACATCCAAAGTTTGATACTTGTATCCCTTTAGATACCACTGTTTCTACTACAAGTATACTCACTGCTAGCTCTCTTACCTACTATAATTGTTTATACTATATATTTTTTTTTCACTCAAGTGCACACCAAGTGCAACACACCACACTAAGTACTACTCCTAATACAACTCTAGATGGACACCTAAGTCTGTTTGCAGTGCCATCTCAAGCCAATAGATCCTTACACATGCACATCAACCACTCATATACTAGTATATATTTCTTATCCACCATAAAATTTTATCCTCAAAATAAAATTATCAAAATTTACTTCTCGAATGATTTAAAATAAAATGCATATACTTTCCTCAAAAGTCAAATATTCAACATTGAAATAAAATTTTAATCACTTCCAAAAATCTTCATAGCTTTGACTATGTTTATTGAATTAAATTTTAATCCTCAAAATTTTAATAACATAAAATCTTAACTCCTCAAAAATTCCTTAAAAATTAAAATTTATTTCCACTCTTCAAATTATAAATTTAATCCACAAGCATCTAAGTACACATATATGCTCACAGTCTCTAATACTCAAGGTGCACACAAATACATCAATTATCTATAACTCTCAACTGTGTACTGAATATTATACTGCCTGGATTACTTGTACTATTACTTCCAATAATCAAAGTTATCATCCTACGTATTTTTCCAAAAATTTTCTATCTATATTAACTGGTACACCATTCTAATTATCATCACACGAAGTTCTTACTGTCATTAGCACCTTGCTCAACAAATCTTTGATATAGAATCACTAGCACTATTGGTATGGTAACTCTAGCTTCATCATTAGATTATCTCATCAAACTTATTATAACTCACAATTATTCGTACCTTTTATAATACACCTGTTTCTCTTTACTCTCATGGGCAAGTATATGGCTCCTCATCTCGATTGATGTATATGTATTTTCCTTTTAATCTTTTATAGACTGTTACACTAATCTGTGATACACTTTATACCTTTCATGATTAATCTTGATATTCCTCTACCCATGGCATACTCATTAATACCCTTTATGTATATATATTTCTTTACCCTTGACACACCCAAGTAATCAATCATCAAATTGAACATCATGCTCCATTAATCTTTAATACAATTCTTTGATACTTAATTGTTTACATAGATCATCCAAGTACATAATTTTATGACTATCCAAGACTGGCATGCTGATTTTGATACTTACTCTTGGAACCTTCACTGATACTCTTACTCCTCTTTCTATAATACCAATACTAATTATAATAACATCTATCATAGAACTATTGCTACAAGGTATTATACTATGGGTATCTCTAGATTAAGGCCTACTGCTCCCATGTCCAACTAAGAAACACTTATAACTCATAAGTCACACTCAGTCAACACTAATACAACACACAAACAAAATTGCAAGTCACTAATTATCATACTAACAAGGAATCCTCAAAGAAGCTCAAAAAGGAACGGGATTAAGGATTGAAGGTATCTTTACTGCTAGTAAAGAAAAGAAGCGATGGAACAAAGTCATGGTATAACAGAAATGGATAAGTTTTGAGATGATACTTTAAGAACCATTTTAAGATACAACCTGATAATCATACACGTCTGTCAGAAATTATGACACTAAGAATCCTCGCCACGCCAGTAAGCATAAATACGATAAACGACAGGTTCCGTAACTAAGGTATGCAACTATATAATCATGTCCTCTAGAATCTTCACCACGCCAACCGGTATGGCTGCGAAAGACTCTAAGTTTCATAACTAAAGTATGTACATCCAAGTCAGGTTCCTACGTTCTCGTCACGACAGCTAATGTGGCTGCGATAAACTCTAGGTTCCATAACCAAAGTAGACGCTTTACCTTTCTCACTGTCCTCATCAATATATGTCATCAGATGATACCATAAATTTTAGCCCGTAAAATTCATCTCGATATGAAATCAACTCAATAACGATACCAAGAATTAAATTTAACAACTGGTCAACAAGAATCAAACTCAACAATGATACCAAGATTTTTAATTTAATAACTGATCAACAAGAATCAAGTTCAATAACAACAAGCGAGAATGGACGAAAACAAGGAAAAGGATTTAAATTGGAAATTATAATAAGATTCTCAAGGGGTCGTCCCAGGAATCTCTCAAGAATTTTTGTGATTGAGTATCCTCTCTCATCCTAGTATCCTATGTTCTATATTCTATAGCAGGCACGTTGTAGTACAACTAAGACGTCGTATTACCACGACATCGCACAACTTGCGAAGTCTGACCTGCATGGGCCACCACTAAAAATGTGTCATGACCCGCACCCAAAATTTGGGCATGAGTCGTGGGTACTTCCAGCCTACGTCGCAGCATCGGCGGTAGAACGCTGTCTAGGTCTCAACATAATATATATCCTGTCAATCGTCTCAACACCGTACGGAAGAAAATGATAATAATCCACAGTTCTATAAATATACTCAATCACAAGCTATAAGAAATAACAGCACGAAGAGAATGAAAAAGAGTTCTATATAAACCAACCACAAAAGTGCAACACAAGTCCTGGGTCTAGATGACCTCACAAAGTCACAAAATAATAAATACAACTCAGTCTCAGTCTAAAACAATAAATACAGAAAAGTAATCTAAGTAAAGGCAGGTAAGATCTCCTCTAGGATAGGCAACTCCTCTGGGATTTCCGGAGTGAAATCTCCCTCTAATCCTGGGCCATAATAAGTGGGGCACAAGTTCTCCAAGTCCTCTGAAAAATGTTATCCAGTCAGGATTGGAGCGAAGCACAAGCACTAACAGCAATTTCATTAAATTGACAAAAAATATAAACAGCGTAAGAAATACAAGATGAGAATAAATGTTGGAAATGTAAAGTACTGGAGAAATAAAATAGGCAATAGAGCATCTAGCAATGAACAATAACAGTGAATGCTAGAACAAGTAAATCTGAATAAAGAATAGACATCTAGCTAAGTGTTTGAAATATCAGTTTATTATGTGATCGGCTTGGGACTAGATCAGGCTGGTTATATATGATTAACTATAATTCTTGTAGGTCAGGCTAACCATATGGTTAGCTATGATGCATGTAGTGGTCAGGCTAATCATATATAACAGCTATGATGCATGTAAATGGTCAGGCCGCACCCGACGTGAGAAGTGGGCTGAGCTATAATGCATGTAAATATTTAGATATGATCACATAATCTACTAATAGTTCCCCATCCCCCAGCTAGCACGATGAATTCCAATCATGACTCCTCATGATGAGGATCTAGGGTGCTAACCCGTGTATCCATAGTGTCGGAATCAAGTATGTACTACAACTAAATTTATAGAAGTAATCAACAAAAATAAAAACTGTCAGAGAATGTACTCGCCTGTGGTCCTGAGGAAGATGTGAGGATCGATGTCCAAGTGGGATCACAAAGACCTAATATAGAATAATGGTGTTAAGGTGTGAAATGAAAAGATAATTAGAAATAATAACTAGGATGATGTTTCTAAGCTATTTCTAGGTCCATACTAGGTCTACTAGTCAACCTTAGTCTTATTCTTATCTAATTGACCATACTAAGGATACCTAGCTTATACTAGTTGATAACTTAACTAGTAACTTACTCCCCAATACCTATTTGGTATCTAACCTTACCAACTATATATGATACCAATTAACCAATACCAAAAACTAATGATATGCTCACTACACATCAGTAAAATATATACACTGTGTCAGGCCTCAACTGAGCTCACTCCCAATAACTTACACTGATCTGTTCACTGCTACAGACACACACTACTACAGGTTTAATATAAAGATACACACACAGGAAAAACTCACAGGCACACACACAGTGATACATTAAAACCAGGAAATTCTTACTGAACTTAACCTCACTGCACCTGATTGCATATTGAAGCAACACAGGTAAACACACTGTTACCTACTGACTGAATACACTGAAAATACACTGCCATACTGCTCTCTCTCTCTCTCACCCATATACACACAGTGACATAAAAATCCTACACACACACACTGAAAATTACTGATACATATCCCCCATTTTCTTCTAATACTGCTACCTGAGAACTATTTCACTGAACCAAGTCACCACACATTGGTTCATTCACTCATCTATACACTAAATTCACACCTATAGGTTCACTAGATACAGTTCTCACACACACTCTCAGAAACTCACTGATACTGATACACATGACACTGGAAAACTCTCACACACAGTCTACATTATTAACACATAGGTAATCTCACACTCAGGATTCACAAACAGACACTTGCACACACAGATTTCTTAATCCTGCACACACACACACACAACACAGGCATATAACTGATACTGGTACACTAGATACTAGGTTCTAGGATACACACACTATAATCTGTACATTGCACATCACAAGAATTACACAAACTGACACAGGTATTGATACACCATTGGCACAGACACACTGGCACAGACTGAAACTGATACACACACAGAATTCCTAACTACCTCAACACCCAAATACACTATCTAACCATACTGCTCTACAGAATTTAAACTGACACAGGTACAAATTGGTTCACATAGGTAACACACTGAGATTAATACACTGCCACACATATACATACACACTGATCTCTGGATACCAGTTTTAACTCACACTGGCACAAGGACACAGATGCACAGATATTTACACAGGCATGCTCACACTGGATACACTATTCTCCTTCTCTCACTCTCTCACAGAAATTACACACACAAGGAATACACAGTTTGCTCCTCACCTAACTGATACACATTGCACATACTGAAATTAAAATCCTACTCACATAATTTACACTCACACACTCTCACTCCTAGATACACTGTAAAACACACTGCACAAACACAGGTTCTGCACACACACAGAAATTGAAACTCTAAACTCACATAGGCATTGATACGAGAATCCTAACACCCACAGTATCAGGTATACTGAAACCTCACCTGGCTGTGCACAGGACCGCCAATTCACTGCTGATACACACAGCCAATAACCTATATGCACAAAATACACAGAAACTGAAACTCCCGACTGTGCACAGCTACTCACAGTGGAATCCCCTCCAAATCCTGATTTCCCATTGAGAATTTCAGAAATACCCAAATCAAAATCCTAAATCGAGTTCAACCCTACAATTATGAGATGAAATCTGCCTACATGTAAACCCCTATGATTTAGGGTCCACGAAAATTGGGGAAAACCAATGTAGGTCAACAAAATCCAAATCAAAACCCTAAATTGAAATCTAAACAATAGGGGGTTTTCCTACTGGGCAATAATCAACAGAAAACAGAATTTAAAATGGGTTAGAAACGGATTTACCTATTGGGAGATGGTTTCCCTATGAAGGTTCTTCTTTCCCAAGGTTCCTTGACCCAAGCTTCTTGCTTCCCTTTGCTTTGGAGATGGAAGATGAAATCCTAGGGTTTGATTTCCGAATTTGGGGTGGAGAAAAAATGGTTTTTCTTAATGGAGGCTAGGGTTTCTTTCTTCATGAAGGAGAAAAGGGTTGAGGGTGGCTCCCTATTATATTAAAACTAGGTTAGGGTTTTAAATGCATAGGATTAGGTTAAACCCCCATGTTAGGTCATGAAGAACCTAATTAACTAAGGTTTAGTCATTCTATGATTTGAGGTTCAAACCTAAAATTGGAATTCTAGGGTTTGTCTAGAATTTGGGTTTCAAACTAGGGTTTAGTCATTAGGTTAGTCCTAATGAGTTTTAGGGTTTGACCTAAACCAAACACAACTAACAATATATAAACAGTTTTAAAAACTCAGCAGATTAATTAAATACATAATTATTCAAAATAGTGAAATTACACAAATGCCCTAATCTGGAAATATGGTAGTGACACTTGCGAACAGCAAGACAGAAAGAAGCAGTGGACAGAACTTCATCGTCGTCCCTTGGAGTTTAAAGAGGGAGACCATGTCTTCTTGATGATATCACCTACTAGAGGTACTATTCGATTCGGAGGGCGTGGCAAGTTGAGTTCAAGGTATATTGGACCATTTGACGTGCTAGAGAGAGTGGGAGAAGTGGCGTATTGACTTGCGCTACCACCTTCACTTGAGGGAGTACATGATGTATTCCATGTGTCGCAGCTTAGGCGATATGTGGCAGATAGCAGTCATGTTCTCGACCATTCTGAGATCACCATTGGGCCGAGCTTGTCATACCAAGAGCAACCCGTGGAAATCCTTGATCGTCGAGAGAAAGTGTTGAGGAACCAGTCGATTCCCTTGGTCCGCGTGACATGGAAGCATGGCGCGCCAGAAGAATCCAGTTGCGAGCGCGAGGTCGACATGCACAAATATTTTTCATATCTATTCGTAGACCAAGTTATGAATTTACTTTGTTAATTTCTACCTTATACAATCCTTGAATTTCTATCGTGGCTTAGTTTTAATTTCGAGGACAAAATTATTATAAGTTGGATAGAATATAAAACCCCTAATTTTAAAACCGTATTAACTATTTAATTAATTCATTAATTTAATCATCGTATTTATTAGTTAATTAGAAGAAATATAATTTATTGGATTTTAACTACTAGGTAAATATGCATTTAGAGATTTATGGAGCAAACTATTATTTTACCTTATTTTATTTTATGTAGGAGACCTTGTGGAAGGATAAAAGATTTTTTTTATGAACAAATATAATTTTTTGGAAATTATATATATATATATATATATATATATATATATATATATATATATATATATATATATATATAGATTATTAATAAATAGAAAAGAAAAGAAAAATAACAAAAGAAAAAGGAAAAGAAATAATTAAAGTAAATAAACTAAACCCTAAAAAAACCACTAACCTAAACCATACCCGCCTAAGCCTACCCGCTAACCCGCTTAAGAAATCCCAGCAGCAGCAGCAGCGAGTAAACCCCCTCCCCCCCCCCCCCCGCGAGCAAACTCCCCCTCTCTCAACCTATTTACATATATATATATATATATATATAACCCATTATAAACCCAAACCCTAAACCCTTACCATCTTGACAACCTCAAGCCGCCGCCGACCTCCTCGACCGCCGCCTGGACCGCCGCAGCACCGCCGAAGACTGCCGCTCGCCGTTCGCGTCATCCCGCACGCGCCGCACAGGAAATTGACAGCGACTTACCCCTGTTCAGGCGCTGATTCCCGTTCCATCGCTCGACCAAATTCAACCCTGTCTTAACCGGTAAGTTCATGACCTATCCCTCTTCCAAATCTGTGTATTAGTTTCCTTCGAACAATGCGTAACCCTAGGTGAAAACCGAGACCAAGTTAGAGAAAAATTACAACTTTTAATTTCAGAAAACTACTGCAACCACCCCTATTTAAGAACTCGTATCTCCCACCACAGAGATCCAAACGTAGATTTTCTTCTTGCTATGTGAAGACCATGTAACCGAGATTATTTTCTGTTAATTACAATATTTTATTTGATCTTGTATACAGAATTAAACTGGGTTAAAAATCACAAAAAACCTATTTTCGAACCCTTCAAAATTGTGATACGGAACGCGCCCCGCCAAACGGGACAGCCCCGTCACGTACCAATTGCACCAAAAGGCGCGTATGGTATGTCCAGATATGTGAGCTTTTACGAAAACTGATTCGGACGCGTGTGCGCGTCGGAATCAACCCGTATCCAAGAAAAGTTCCCGTATCACGACTTTAGCAAAATATCGTACCATTTATTGTACGCTCATCAGAATATGACAAAACTTACGCCACTGGACTCGTGGTATCGTGCTGGTCCTATGACCCAATTTTCATGCAATTCTGAGATAGTTGACCAAGTCGCTTATTTGTGGGCTCCACGATTGACTTTTTGGGCAAAATTGTGTTCGGCTCACCAGAATCCAAAATTGGACATACCGTTGAGTTCATATTGACGTTTAGAATTTGTTTGACCTATAATTTGTCATATTTATAGACCTTTACCCCTGGCACGCTTTTTGGTGCAAAGTGGGCCACATATGAACCCCGCTTTGACCCAAAATTATCATTTTGCCCCTGTGTCCAAATTGAACGAAAGGGTAGTGTTTTCTAGCTATCTCGCTGATTCCGGAATTGTTGGTGATGTTTATTTCAGCATCCAAAAATGTTTATTTTGAGGCCTTAGTTTCTGATCCTATGTACCTGACATCTAGATGCTTACACTATACAGATTGCTTGCCAAACAAGTATACCTTGCCATTGTACTGTGATTACATTCCATATGATGCATATATATTTTATTTCTATCATTTAATTCATATATTTTAAACTGCTATATAAACTGCGCGTCCAAGTAAACTTGGGAGGAACGACGGTGACGTCGTATTCTGTTTTTATTATGTATATGCATATGGACCTACTCTATGAGACCACCCCATTATCATGAGGCATTCTTATGTTTCATTGGCCATGATACTATTCTTACACGAGTATGAGTCACATGTAGGATACAAACTTGCGTATTCGGGTGGCCACTGGTACGTATAGGTCGTACGACGGATAGGGATAACTGCTGATAGAAACTTTGCATGCTAGTAGACCTGGCAGTTATTTAGAGGTATCGTCATGTTATAGATATGACATGCTTAGATCATGGGGTGAAGAGAACAACAAGTAAGGCATTTGGGCTCCTTTGCACTTTCCTTGTGTAACCCGTACGCTCCGCCGGAGATGCGCGGTCATAATGACCACTATGTATTATATATTATCAGGCGGCCTCTGGCGTTCAAAATAAGACATGCTTTGTAGGCCCCATAATCTCCAAGATAATCATGCCAATCCCATTTTGGCCAGATAGTCCACTTGTTGGAAAGTTGTTCTCAAACTGCATTCACTTAGACGGTTAGGCGACCCTATTGGATGTTTATTTTTTAGTACTTTATTGACATGTTTATATGTATCTTGTTACGTCCCTCTGAGGACCTGGTCCCTTTCCAGATATAGACGGACAGAAGTATCTACCGGAGTACGGACCCGGACCTGACGCTTCATACCAGACTGAGGAGGTCTTATCTTCAGAGTACCTTTGATCCCTCGCAGCTGATGGATATTCTAGTTGCTTTTTTTTTGTTGGATATTTATCTTATATTAGAGTTTGATCTCTTCACTTTTTTAGTAGTTTTTAGTATAGTCAATTTACAGTGGATTTATTTCCATCCGACTATCATACTTTGAGACTTCCTATTTGATATTCAGTTATTTATTCCTATTTATTTATTTGTTTGTGCTGTGGATGAGATATAGATTGCATGTGACTTGTTGACAGTATATTATTACTGGTGGATTTGATATTCATGTACAGCGTACATGTGTGTATGGTTTCCATATATTGGAGTTCGTATACATACGGCTGGCGTGTTACTTATTCCTAGTCCTATGTATATTGGGACTGGGGCGTGACACCTTGAATCTCAATAACAGTCTGATACAAGTCCACCAAAATAAACTAAACCTTGTCAGGCTCTGAAACTAAGTCCTCATGGTCTATAGGAGTATACTCTAATGTTATAACCTCCTGCGGCCCGTAGAATGTCATACAGACCTATATATGGTATATTACATCAATCAAGATTTTGGAATAAAAATATGTTAAACTAGTTTAATTCTAGGTCATAAAGCCATTTATAAGTTAAAATAATCAAACTATGTCAACTCTTGGTCAAACTAGCTATTTCTAGGTTGTATGAGTCCATCTCTAGGATATTAGGTCATACACTATGTAATTAGGCCATACTAGCTATGCTAAGATACTAGGATACCAACAAAGTACTGTATCATAAGATACGCAAGTTATTAGATATAAAAATACTAATATATATATATATATATATATATATATATATATATATATATATATATATATATATACAAGACAATATATATATTACTCTTATCTAACTAATGCAAAGTGGATACCTTGGCTTTGAACCAAAAGCGGTATCACACAATCTACACACCCATCTTGATATACAAACTCAATACTCCTGCATCTGATACTTGACCTTAACAAAATACTAATCTAATACTAAATAAAGTACTAACTGATAATACTGACATAAATTTATACTAAGAGGTATGCTAAACTGATACTCAAATTATATCACATACTTAACTAATACAGATAACAACTAACTTCTAACGGAAACTGAAATGCACTACTACTACATAACTCGTGAAGCCTGATACACAAGGTAAAGTCTGAACTAAAGGTTAAGTCAAATTTAACTGACTCACAAGATTTAATACCCATTGCCCCTAAACCAAATATCTAATACTCACCCCAAGCTAATACCTGGACCCCTTACATGATTGAATGCAACCTCTTCCAGTAACTGCTACTGCTGCTTACCATACTGCTTATAATTTTTGTCTACACTGCTGTTGTATCTTTTGTTGCTGAAGTTGCTGTACTGCTTGCTATTGCTGTGCATGCTCTTGCTGCATACTGCACTTGCTTCTGTAGTGCTCTGCTCTAGCTGCTGCAGCATTGCTGATGCTGCTCTTGTTGTGCATTTGCTGGGCAATGCATTACAGTGCAAACTACAGCACTTGCTGTGCATGCACTACAATGCACTATAGTGCAACTGTTGTACTTGTTGTTGCTGCTGAATGCTGCTGTAGTTGTTGCTACTGAATGCTGCTGTAGTTGCTGCTAATGCTGCTGATATACTGCTACCTGTTGTTGCAGTAGTTGCTACTGAATGCTGCTGCAGTTGCTGCTAATGCTGCTGATATACTGCTGCTGCAGTAGCTTGTTGCTTGCATACTGCTGCAGTTGTTGCTATTGAATGCTGCTGCAGTTGCTGCTAATGCTGCTGATACCATGCAACCCGACCCCCTCTTCACACTGACACTCTATAGTCACTCACTCACACACTTAGACACACACACGATATATATATATATATATATATATATATATATATATATATATATATATATATATCACTAACCAACACATACACACACATATAATTATAACTATACCTATATACATATATAAACATATTACCAAACATATATATATATATATACACTCATCCTCATACATACATATATATCTATATATATATACCTCCACATATATATGCATACCACATTCATATATCTATATCTACTCATATATATATCACTATATATATACATATAATTACCACACTAGTGATGCATATAAACTCTCCATTCTCTCATGACCACCAATACCTCAAAATAAAACATAGAACATACACATAAATAAATATATATATATACATATATACATATATATCAAATAAAAATATAATTATAATATTCTAATAGCTATAACCAAGTTATATTGAATCTAAATGCAAGAAAACAAACACGCGGAGTGTATCGTACCCGTATCATACTCATTCTATGATACGCTTACGATACGGCTCTACCACAAAAACAAACGTATCCTCATACATACATATATATCTATATATATATATATACCTCCACATATATATGCATACCACATTCATATATCTATATCTACTCATATATATATCACTATGTATATACATATAATTACCACACTAGTGATGCATATAAACTCTCCATTCTCTCATGACCACCAATACCTCAAAATAAAACATAGAACATACACATAAATAAATATATATATATACATATATACATATATATAAAATAAAAATATAATTATAATATTCTAATAGCTATAACCAAGTTATATTGAATCTAAATGCAAGAAAACAAACACGCGGAGTGTATCGTACCCGTATCATACTCATTCTATGATACGCTTACGATACGGCTCTACCACAAAAATTTAGAAGAGAGAAAATTCTAGATCTTTATTTGGAATGATAAATGAGGAGAGAGAGAGAGTCTCTCTCCACCCCTATGGTGGCCGGCCCTTTCCCCTCCTCCAAGCTACTATGGAAATTCCAAAATATCCTTTGGGGCTTGTCATAAAGAAATAATTAAGGAGAGAAGGTTCTAGTCTAATTAGTTTTACTAATTAATTCATCCTCCTAAAGAATGAGCTTACTATTGGGCTCAATTCTAATTAGAATTTAATATTGGTCCATGGATCTAAACAAAAATAGTTAGTTCCACTAACACAAGTCCAAAATAAAATCTAACATCTATAATAAATAAATAACACTATAATTAATATTTACAACATGCACAATATTTAATATTATATCCTAAAATAAATATACCCATGTCCAATTACCAAACTACCCTTAGTAAGAAAAGTGAGGGTGACAAGAGTCTCAAATGGTGACATCTCTGTACTAGCCTGGTAGCTATTGTTGTAAGCAAATTCTACCAAATGGAGATGGTTCTCCCAAGATCTCCCAAAATCTAGTACACAGGTGCACAACATATCCTCGAGAGTCTGAATGGTCCTCTTTGACTGCCCATCTGTCTGGGGGTGATATACAGTACTGAACTTGAACTGGGTGCCCAAACTTGCCTGCAAACTCCTCTAGAAATAAAAAATAAAATGACTATCCCGATCTGAGACTTTGCTAACAAAAACCCCATGTATCTTGACGATCTGCTTCACATACATCTCTGCCAGCTTATCCGTAGAAAAACCTACCTTGAAAGCCAAAAAGTGGGCCGACTTGGTCAACCTGTCAATGATGACCCAAATTGCGTCTTTTCCTCTTACTGTTCGTGGAAGTTCGGATACAAAATATATAGTAATATGCTCCCACTTCCCCTTTGGAATGGGTAATGGCTGAAGTTATCCAATAGGACTCTACCTCTCGGCTTTCACCTGCTGGCACACTAAGCATCTGGATACAAACTGTGCCACCTCCCTCTTTATGCCATACCACCATACTCTCCCTCATATTTTTTGGTACATCTTGTTGGCACCTGGATGCATGAAATACTGAGAGTGATGCGCTTTCTATAATACCTCCTCACGTAGCTCCCTACTAGGCACACATAATCTATTACCATGCCACAAAGAACGTTGACCATCCTCAACAATGGTAAAATTATCCTCCAATCCTGCTCTCACCTGAGCTCTGATGCTCCTCAGAGATACATCATCATACTGGGCTGCATTGATCCTGTCCATCAACTCTGAGTGTATCTGCAACCCCCAAATCTGGATGGCAAAACCAGGGACTATCATCTCAATGCCCAAGCTTTCCAGATCTTCCAACAAATATCGGTCCATCTGTAACCTCTGTATCCTAAAATTCTAGCTTAAATATTATTTTTAGGTTAATTTGGGGCTAGTAAAATTTTTCCATAATTTTTGGTTAATTAAAAACTAGTAACACTAATTTCCTAGGACTGGTAAGATATTATTTTAGGGTCAAACATAATTAAAAATATTCCAAACTTTTATTTTAGGTTCTAAATAATCAAATATATTTTCTTAAATTTTCTGATTATTTTTAGCATTTATTTTGAGTTAATTAGAAAAAACTGAATCAAAAATTATTTTCTGAAAAAGAAAACCCATAATAGTAAATATTCTGCCCAGTCAGCCAAAAGGGGGCCCACCCGTCAGCCTTCCGCAGAGAACTGGGCGGGGCCCGCCTGTCAGCGACCGTTGGCGTGGGTGCGGGTGTAACCGAGCCGACTGGGAGCCGAGCCGAGCCGCGTCCTACTCCGAGTCGGACTTAGCTGACCGTCTGATCTAGGCGGGGATGCTTGGATGCACGCCATGTGGCAGACTCCGAGCAACAGTTGCTTTCTTTCTCCTCTATATATAGGGTATTTAGTTTAGGAATTCTAGGGTTTTCTTTGAGCCAAATTCTGGAGAATTGTAATCTAGGGTTCCTTCATCTTCCAGAAGCCATTACGCATAGCTCCGGACTTCAAACAAGGCCCAATTTCTTGTGTTAGAACTGTATTGAGGTTATATTTTTGAATATATAAATTATTCTACTAAATTATGAGTATTAATTTTTGGAAAATTCGTAGAGCACAGCATGTCCATAAATAGATGCGTCTCGATATTATTGTGATTCCGGGAGAACCAGGAATCTGAATCATGAACCATTTAAAGTTTCAGAAAGATAATGTCAAGATCATTTACATATATTTTTACCAGAATTTAATTCGAAATATTTTTATACTGCTAATACTGTAGAACTTTTAGGTTAGAATTTAACCATCGGTGCACAATACAAAATTTGTATGAGCCATAATTCCTAAACGAATTTGAATTCGGATGAGCCATAAATTACAACATGTTTTTGACGCTAAAATATACAAGAAATCATGCATGAAAGTCGAGTTTATGTTGGTTGACTTTTCGGTCAACATATCGTCTCGATTTGCGTGCCATGAGTCTCGAGTTGATAAAATTTAGTTTCTTTGGACGAAATTTAGGAATTGACCTAAAAAACAAAATAATAAGATTAACATAGGATTTTAGAGTAATTATTCCATACTTAAATAAATTAAAATAAGTTATCTTTTGATATAAAAAATTTGTAATACATAGGCTATTTGGACTGTGACTTGGATTCTGATTCATACCAGCTAAGGACCACAAGCGAGTACATTTTCATGATTACTTTTAGTGCTTGATAGTCTCTAAAATGTATGCTTAGTATTGTTTATTTGATTCATTGACACTTGTTACCCGGATTAGTATGATGTATTCTTATTATGAGATACGTGATTGTTCGGGATTATTGTTATTTCTTCGTGACTGGTTTGGAATCCATGTGTACTTGTGGGGAGGGGAAATACTTAGTGGATGTGTGATCTAACCTTTCTATCCCATGGGCTTTCTGGAATAATAGCAGCCATGCACGACACATGTGGTTTGCCAGATATTACCCCCTAGTCGTTCACCTGTCAACAAGGTATTTCAAATCACATAGAGTAGTTGTTCTTATCTGTTCTTCCATCCATTGTAGTTATTTCTTTTGTTGCTTGGAGATATTGTACTATATGTTTGCCATGACAGGACTTCGGCATTTTGTTATTCTAGTTGCTTTATTGTGAGTTCAGTTATTGTTATCATATATTCCTTGTGATTTATTGTCTTATAGCTTCTACCATGTGTTGGAACTGTTTTCACTGTGATATACTCGTTCCTTTCCTGACTGGATAAATATTTTAGGTGACTACAATAAGGATGCAATCCCTACACATTATGGACCTTATGCTAGCGACATAATAGAGCCTGATCTTGCCCTTCCGGATGATCAGGGAGAGTTATCAGCTCAGATACCGTCTGTGATGAAGTAGTTTAGTAGTAGTTGATTTTGTTAGTTATTTTGGACCGGATTATTCTTCGACAGTTTTTCTAAAGCATTTTGAATATTATAATTAGGATATTTAGTTTTAGGGAAGATTCATTGAACCCGCATCAAGATTATTATTTCAATATTTTCTTGGTGTATTCATTTAAACTAGTGCCTGTGATTGAGTATATTGTGGAGATGTATATACGTTGTGAGTTATAGATTACTTGTGGCTTATTATACAACTTTCTACCGCTGACACTGCGACATAGGTTGGGCGTACTCATGACTCATGCCCAAGTCCAGGGTGCGGGTCGTGACACCAGTGTCAAAAATATAGCTACCGGATACCTGCTCAAGGCATCGGCAACTACATTAGCTTTCCCCGGATAATACTGTAAGGATATGCCAAAATCCTTCATTAGTTTCAGCCACCGACGCTGCCTCATGTTCAGCTCCTTCTGAGTAAAAACATACTTTAAGCTTTTGTGATCTGTGAAGATCTCCACACGCTCTCCATACAAATAGCATTTCTACAACTTCAAGGCAAAGGTGACTGCTGCCAACTCCAAATTATGGGTAGGATAGTTTTTCTTATGAGGACGTAATTGCCTAGATGTATAGACAATCACTTTCTTATTCTACTGAAGAACACAACCTAACCCTTTCTCCGATGCATCACTATAGATAGTGAAACCTCCAGACCCTGATCGTAACGTCAATATAGGAGCAGACATCAGCCTCGTCTTTAATTCCTTAAATGTTGCCTGGCACTCCTCTATCCAAACAATCTCTGCATCCTTCCTAGTGAGTCTAGTCATCGGCTCGACAATCCTTGAAAAATCTTATACAAACTTTCTATAGTAGTCTGCCAGACCCAAGAAACTTCTGATCTCTGCCAGCGAACTCGGGGTCTTCCAAGACTCCACTACTGTAAACTTATTCGGATCCACTAAAATTCTATCACCAGTCATAACATGTCCTAAGAACTCCTCCTTATCTAGGAAGAACTCACACTTGGACAGCATTCCATACAACTTCTCCTTCCTCAGCAAATCGAACATAATCCGCAGATGCTCCTCGTGCTCCTTTGGTGTCTTTGAGTATATGAGAATGTATCAATAAACACTACCACGAACTTGTCAAGGTACTGATGGAACACATTGTTCATCAAATTCATAAATATCGCCGGGGCATTAGTCAACCCAATGACATCACCATAAACTCATACTGGCCATGCCAAGTTATAAAAGTAGTCTTCGGAATGTCCTCTAGCTTCACTTTTATCTTGTGGTAGCCTGATCTCAAGTTTATCATGGAAAATACCTTAGTGCCACACAACTGATCGAACAGGTCGTTAATCCATGGCAACGGGTATTTATTCTTGATAGTGAGATTATTTAATGCCCTGTAATCTATGCACATGCATACCGATTCATCCTTCTTCAGTACAAATAATACCGGGGCTCCCGACGGTGAAGAAATGGATCTGATAAACCCCTTATCCTGTAGTTCATCCACTTGCTTCTTCAGCTCGACTAGCTCGTTGTTGTTCACTCTATAGACATGTTATGAAATTAGCTCTGTACCTGGCAGCAAGTCTATAGAGAATTCAACATCTCGATCTGGCGGCAATCCTAGCAAATCCTCAGGAAATACATCCAAGAACTCTGCTATCAAAGGATGCGATAACTCCATGTCTTCCACCATAGCTCCAAAAATAATATATTTTCTCTACTCTGCAACTCCCCTAGCAAACTCAAACTCTGGCTCTCCTGGCGGGCTAAACAAAACTCTACCTCCTCTGCAATCTATACTAGCATGGTGTCTAGTCAACCAATCCATCCCGAGTATAATATCGTAGCTCAAAAGTGGTATTACAAGTATACACGCACTCAGCTCCCGGCCTCCCAATGTAATTCTCTGATCCTTGCAAATATCACTAAGCAAGATAATGTCTCCCCCGTTCATGATCTTGCAAGTCCTAAGCAAATGCTCAACTACCAAATGATGCTTCAGAGCAAAAGAAACAGATATAAAACTATGGGAAGCACCACTATCAAATAATGCTAAAGCTAGAATATAATTTAGAAGAACATAACCTGTGATGACATCTTCGGAGGGCTTGGCCTACTCGACTGTTATAGCAAACGTTTGTCCCTGAGGTACACCCCCTGATGTTGGTGCTGGGTATAACGATACTGCTGGGTCGAAAGCGGTGGTCCCCTCGGCTGTACTATAAGTGGCCTCGTATGTGTTATTTGAGCTGGAGCTGTTCCCTGACAATCCCTCAGCTGATGCCCCAAGACACCATAATACAAACAAACTCCCAACCTCTTCCAACAAACTTCCAGATGTGGCCGGGCTTCTTGCAGAAGTGGCAGAAAGCTTGCTGTGACTGTCTCTGCTGCTATTATGGTACCTAGTAAACTGGCGCCTTAGCTGAAGTCTGGTGCTGTTATGGCTGCTGAAGAGGCCTAGACTGGAAATGAGGACGCTTAGCAGGCCCTGCGCTGCTACTAGCCCTAAGAAAAGAATTACAGTCTTGTTTGATGATAAACAAAAGAATGAAACTAGGTTTATACGAAACCCTTTTTTTGTTTACAAACAAGAAAAAAGAGTACAATTGATCATATACGAGGATGTTAAGTACAATAAAAAATGATTCTCGGGAAATATTGCTATAGAAGTCTGATCTGTGGTCGATCACTTTGTCCCTTGGACCACACGATGACGAAGAAGTGTTGTAGAAGAAGAAGAAGCTTCAAAAGATTGCAAGAGGGATACGTAGGACTAGGACACGTAAGCATGCCAGCCGCATGGATATGGCAACTCCAATATATGGAAACCAAATCCATACGTACGCTGTATTATGAATATCAAATCCACAAGTGGTAAAAATGTAATACTAGTCACAGGAGAAAATCTAAATCTCATCCACCAAAATTATATAGAAAGAAATAACCAGTATCTATGAAACTAGATCTCAACAAGAAGTATCTAAGGATGATAGTTGGGTGGAAACAAATCCACTACCAACTCAAATAGGAAAAGTAAATACAATATAAGTATAACTCACTCAAACAATATAAGTACCAGCTACCAATCACGGCTCGAAGGAAAGACATCCACGAAGCTTCTATATCCTTCCAAATCTGTGCTCCTGCAAATACTCAAGAACAGGTACACCTGGCAGCGGACCAGGTCCTCAGAGGGACATAACAAGTATACTTAAACACATGCCAATAAAGTACTGAAAATAAACATCCATTGGGGTCGCCTAACCATCTATGTGAATGCAGTTAAGAACACCTTTCCCCACAAGTGAGCTATCTGGCTGAAAACTGGGATTTGGCATGGTTCTCTTTTGAAGATCCAAGGGCCTAAAAGGCACGTCGTCTTTTGAACGCTGGTGGCCCGCCTGATAGTACATAATATATAGTGGTCATCATGACCCGTATCTCCAGCGGAGAATCTGGGCGTACAGGAGAAAAAGTGTAAAGGAGCTATGCGGTACTTGTTGTTCTCCCCACCCAATGCTCTAAGCATGTCATGTCCATGACACGATAAACCTCTAATAACCGCCAGGTCTACTAGCATGCAAAGTTTCTATTGGCAGTTATCCCTATCCGTCGCACGACCTATACGTACCAGTGGCCAGCCGAGTACGCAAGTCCGTGTCCTACATGTGACTCACACTCGTGTAAGAATAGTGTCATCGCCAATGAAACATAAATGCCTCATAAAAATGGGGTAGTCTCGTAAAGTAGGTCTAATGCATATACATAAATAAAAACATAGTACGACGACACCGTCGTTGCACCCAAGTTGCCTTGGATGCGCAGTTTATATAGCAGTTAAAATAAATGAACTAAATAAACAGAAAATAAACATACATGCCTCATATGGAATATAAATACAGTACAATGGCAAGGTATACTTGCCTGGCAAGAAACTGCAAAATGTCACGTCCAGATGTCCAATACACAGGACCAGAAGCTATGGCCTCAGAACAAATATCTCCGGATGCTGAAATAAATATCACCAACGTTTTCGAAATGAGCAAAATAGCTAAAAAGCACATCCCTTTCGTCCAATTTGGACACAGGGGCAAAACGGTAATTTCGGGTAAAAGTGGGGTCCACGTGTGGCCCACTTTGCACCGAAAAGCGTGCCAAGGGGAACAGTCTCTAAATGGGACAAACTATAGGTCAAACAAATTTAGATGTCAATACGAACCCAACGGTATGTCCAAATGTGGATTCCGATGAGCCGAACACTATTTTGTCCAAAAAGTCAACTGTGGGCCCGCCAATTAGCGATCTGGTCAACCATCTCAGAATCGCGTGAAATTTGGGTCACAGGACCAGTGCGTTACCACGAGTCTAGTGGCACAAGTTTTGTCACAATCTGACAAGCGTGCACAAAATACGTGCGAGTTCCACAAAAGTGGCGACACGAAATGTGTCCACGGATACGGCCTGATTCTGGCGCGTACACGCGTCCGAATCAGTTCCCACAAATTTTCACATGTCCGGTTATGCTGTGTGCACCATTGGGTACATTTGGCACACGGCGGGGCGGTCCCGTTTGGCGGGGCGCGCTCCATTTTCCAACTTTTGGAAAACCGGAAAAAGTGGGTGCGCGCAGTTTTGTGACGAATATAACTATGTCCACAGCAACTATTAGTCTAGGGTTATTCACAAAAATTAAACTAGGTCAGGTATTCTACAGGAATCAAAAAGAATCACCGAGTTCGGATCTCTGTGGTGGGAGATACGAACTCGGCAATACGGTTGGTCATTCTGGAATTCTGCGATCCCAGAATTCTGTCTGTCCGTCCATTTTGGACGCTGATTTACACCTAGGGGCACACGTTTTTTGAGGTTTGTATAAAACAAATATTGGTGAGGGTTGAGGGAAGATCATACCTATGAAAACAGAACAGCGTTTGGTTGAGCGAGTCGATGGGAAATTGCGCCGGAGCGAAGGTGCCTCGAGTGGGAAACTGCAGGATGCGAGGTCGGCGTCGACGGGATGGTTGGATGGCTTGGTGGGGCTTCTCTGGCTGCGATGACGGCTCTAGATGGGAAGAGGAGGTCTGGAATTTAGGTTAGGATTTTATGAGAGCTAACTATATTTATATATTTATATTATAGGGAGAGAGAGAAAGGGACGGGTTTGGATTTGGCCGCGGAAGTAATCAAGTTGCTAGCGGTCTTTATCAAATATTTGCTACAGCCGCCCATAGTAAGTATTTGCTGAAGGAATAAAGTGGAGAGGCCGGTCTAATCAAGCAGTAAGTTGCTAGGAGCAACTTTAGCAAAATCTGGTAGGTGAGTAGTATTATTACTATTACTATTATTAATATTATTAGATTAGTAACTTATTTAATACTTACTTAATTAATTCTTATACTTTCTTTCCTTTTATTTATAATATATATATATATATATATATATACATATTGGTATATACATATATATATATATATACTCATAAGAAAATTTATAGATTTGGGTAATGCACATCGTTAGGCTAGCAACTGCTCAAGGGGTCTCCTACATGGAATAAATTCCAAAAAATTCCTGATGGTCCCAAAAGTCCTCTAAGTGCCCGAACACCTAACATAAAAATTATTAAAAATATATTTCTCCTATTTAGCACATAATTACCATGATTAAACTATTAATTAATAATAAAAATAATAAATACGATTTTTTTTTAAATAGGGGTTTTACATTCTACCCAACTTATAAAAATTTCGTCCTCGAAATTAAAATTAAGCCACGATAGAATGCAATGATGGTCTAAGATTTGCATTGTTTAAAATACAAGGCTAGGTTTAAAGGGGTGGACGATGTTGCACGTTGCACATCCCGAAAAAAAAATTTATGGAAAAATCCATATGAGCGAAAAATAGGTTTCTTCATGTGTCATGTCCAATGGTGTGGACACATAAATGCTCTTTTGCATAAAAGCGTCCAACAATTGGAAAATTGCACAAAGATGAGAATTGGATGATGGACATGTCTAGGATAAGGGTATAGAATTTGTAGGAAGGCAGTGACTAGTGACTTGCTCCATTTATCGTAACAATGGTAAGGCGTGTCAAGTGATATCATGTTGTAAAACTTAAATAAAAATACCGTGTTCTATTTCTAAGTGGATTCGTGCTAGCCTCAGTCTCACTATCTAAGCCGAGTAGGTCAAATTCTTAGGTGAGGGGGTTTTACAATTCAGCCAACTTAAGACAATGTCGTCCTCAAAATTGAAATAAGGCAGAATCGGTTAATCCTTTATGTACAATAAGGCAAGTCAGTAGCAATCTTCTTGCGATAACTAAAATCCTATTCATATCCCTTGCAATCACTTCTAGGTTAAGATGATCACTGCTCCAATCAAAATTCAACCTATGGCTATCTCTTCTCCCTTGGTTTTAATTTATCCATATCCACATAACATCTCCAAGATTTACATAAGTATATAACTTTTACCTCACGATCTCTAACTATCATAATCTTCTTTAGAAGTGGTTTGAGTCCAATATTTTTCCATTTTCACTTATAAAATTTTTGTATGCCTCAACTCTTTAAATTCCATTCACATCCTCATTATTTCAAATAGGTCGTCCAACCAAAATTTTAATTCTTAATTCAAATCACCAAATTAAAAAATAATTTAAATGCAGTCCACCAATATTCAAGTCTGAAATTCTATATTTATCCTCTAAATTCAAATTGGTGATTCTACCTTCATTGTTCAAAAATTTAACTCATGCAATTAAGGTATAAATATTGGGTCCTCAATATTAATTCATTGATCCTCATCATCTTAGTCATCCTTCTAACTTTCTCAAAATTACAATGGCTTAAACCTCTCCCAATATAATCTTACTCGATCATAATCTAAAAGAAATTCCTTCCGAGTTGACAATGCACTACTACCCAACTTAAAATTTTTACCTATCACTTAAGGCTATATACCTTAAGAAAATATCCCTTAATTTAATTACTTAGGTCATTCATTCCTCGAACTTCAATACCGACCATATCACATATGATATGTCCTTAATTACGAAGAATGATCCTCAAGTATGTGATCGACCCATGGGGTATATCTAGTACTATCTGCATATCAAATTATACCAAGCACGAAGTTTCGTCCTTCCGAAATAAGGGAAGATGAAGATCAATAATAAGGAGTTCAAGGAAGGGGTAATAGAATGCAGGTATGGGGATCATGGCGCTTGAAAGAATTCAATTGGGAATTTGTCAAGGCAGTTGTGGATTGAAGTCCTATTTTGGTGGTTCCTATTCACATGCTCGTATCAGTACGGATGTGTAATGGATCCGATGTGCTCAGATATATCTAGGGGGCGAGTACATTCGTCTACTAATCACTATATATCTCAATCCACGTAAAGTAGTATTGTGAAAGGCGAACCAAAATGTACTAAGGTTGTCCAGACCGTAATACACTGATTCTGATTAGATAATTGTATCAGTAGGCATCTCCAATAATACATGTCTCATGATCAAGCTCGATAAAAAATAAGCTTACAAAGACTAGGCTATAGTAGCAGCATAAGTCAAGGTAGTACAGAGATTATAGATACGCTGGATTATGATGAGAGAGGTTACAAAATAATTCAAGTTTGCAAAAACAAACAACATAAGCAACAATAACAAAAGGCTCTACAATCTCTACGGTTATCATACAACCTCCTTGTCTAAGTCGCTAGGCGACCACATAGGGGCATGGACCTCTAAACTCTATTGCTTGAATAAACACTGTCATCTTATGCTGTCATACAATTAATGTCATTCAGTTACACTACCTTGATGGCTCAAGTGGACCATGTGATACTAGGTTGTGAGGCATACTACCCAACTTAGAAGATGTAAACTAATACTGTGATAGTCTTAAGAGGATCCTACAAAATAATCTTGCACATGTAAATAGAGCTGAAACTCTTATTAGGGTATATGAGGAGAGATCTTGGTACTGATTAGGGTATCCTTTTTATGTAGGTAATGGTCATCCTAAGTCTTAGTCATAGCACTTACAAGCAAGTGTCAATGGTAAGGATAGAAGAGTTACTGGCCGTTAAAGGGGAGGGGTCTAACGTGTATCGAGGTGAGGGTACAAATTACGTGGTCTACAACTAGGGGTAATCATCACAATCTAATTGAATAATTTAACTATCAGGTTCTAACTACAAGGCTCACAATTCAAAATTCAAAATTCAAGATTACAACTATCACTTTAGCAAACCATATATCCTATCATAGAATACAATTGCTTGGTCTAAAATCAGAAGCGTCAGATCGACATGAATTGAAAGATGGAGAAAAGAAGATCATAATTTAGGCGTCGCGCGAGTGGTGAGCGCTAGGGTTTCAGAGGAACAAGATATGAAATTTAAAATAGTGGCTATAGATAGCATCATGGTTCCTAAAGGGAAGTGGTACGCTAGCTACTATGTTTGAGGTATGATTAGGGAAAAGGTTAATCACATTCCTTTAGGCTTCCTAGGGTGCTGTCTACTAATAATAAGGCAATGATCTAAATTTTATAGTTCTCTAATACTATCCAGTTATGAAGGTTAGGTTCAGTCCTAATGTTCAATATTGGTTCTCCATTGGTTCCTCAATACTAGGGTCAAACATTATGGTAAAACTTCTAACTATCTCTAGTAGTGTCTATACTACTCAAGTCTTCTTAATACATCAAGGGGTAATGGTATACCAATCTAAAGATGAGGAGTTCTAGGGTTCACTAGATATTCTAAACTTAGTGGTGTATCTATATTCTCGTTGTATTCTTAATAGGTGTGCTACCATAATTATCATCATAATAACAGGGGTTCCTATATTCTAGCAGAAGGCTATACTTAAAGAACTATCAGGAAAGCACATGAATCAAGCATGATGCAATTGTTCAAATAGAACCGATAGGAGGAGGATGAATCATAGTCAATGTGGATGAGATCCTATACTCTAGTCCTAGGTGCAGGCTTGCTCGGCACAGTAACGTAACCGAGACAATATGCTCAGACCTGCATGGGACACCACAAAAATATGTCACGCCCCTGTCCCAAAAATACGTAGGACTAGGACACGTAAGCATGCCAGCCGCATGGATATGGCAACTCCAATA
This sequence comes from Iris macrosiphon, assembly GCA_036927795.1. NCBI lineage: Eukaryota > Viridiplantae > Streptophyta > Magnoliopsida > Asparagales > Iridaceae > Iris > Iris macrosiphon. The sequence goes on from JAYESA010000012.1 coordinate 72,110,483, forward strand.
TATGGAAACCAAATCCATACGTACGCTGTATTATGAATATCAAATCCACAAGTGGTAAAAATGTAATACTAGTCACAGGGGAAAATCTAAATCTCATCCACCAAAATCATATAGAAAGAAATAACCAGTATCTATGAAACTAGATCTCAACAAAAAGTATCTAAGGATGATAGTTGGGTGGAAACAAATCCACTACCAACTCAAATAGGAAAAGTAAATACAATATAAGTACAACTCACTCAAACAATATAAGTACCAGCTACCAATCACGGCTCGAAGGGAAGACATCCACGAAGCTTCTATATCCTTCCAAATTTGCGCTCCTACAAATACTCAAGAACAGGTACATCTGGCAGCGGACCAGGTCCTCAGAGGGACATAACAAGTATACTTAAATACATGCCAATAAAGTACTGAAAATAAACATCCATTGGGGTCGCCTAACCATCTATGTGAATGCAGTTAAGAACACCTTTCCCCACAAGTGAGCTATCTGGCTGAAAACTGGGATTTGGCATGGTTCTCTTTTGAAGATCCAGGGGCCTAAAAGGCACGTCGTCTTTTGAACGCCGGTGGCCCACCTGATAGTACATAATATATAGTGGTCATCATGACCCGTATCTCCAGCGGAGAATCCGGGCGTACAGGAGAAAAAGTGTAAAGGAGCTCAAATACGGTACTTGTTGTTCTCCCCACCCAATGCTCTAAGCATGTCATGTCCATGACACGATAAACCTCTAATAATCGCCAGGTCTACTAGCATGCAAAGTTTCTATTGGCAGTTATCCCTATCCGTCGCACGACCTATACGTACCAGTGGCCAGCCGAGTATGCAAGTCCGTGTCCTACATGTGACTCACACTCGTGTAAGAATAGTGTCATGGCCAATGAAACATAAATGCCTCATGAAAATGGGGTAGTCTCGTAAAGTAGGTCTAATGCATATACATAAATAAAAACATAGTACGACGACACCGTCGTTGCACCCAAGTTTCCTTGGACGCGCAGTTTATATAGCAGTTAAAATAAATGAACTAAATAAATAGAAAATAAACATGCATACCTCATATGGAATGTAAATACAGTACAATGGCAAGGTATACTTGCCTGGCAAGAAACTGCAAAATGTCACGTCTAGATGTCCAATACACAGGACCAGAAGCTATGGCCTCAGAACAGATGTCTTCGGATACTGAAATAAATATCACCAACATTTTCGGAATGAGCAAAATAGCTAAAAAGCACATCCCTTTCGTCCAATTTGGATACAGGGACAAAACGGTAATTTTGGGTAAAAGTGGGGTCCACGTGTGGCCCACTTTGCACCGAAAAGCGTGCCAAGGGGAACAGTCTCTAAATGGGACAAACTATAGGTCAAACAAATCTAGATGTCAATACGAACCCAACGGTATGTCCAAATGTGGATTCCGATGAGCCGAACACTATTTTGTCCAAAAAGTCAACTATGGGCCCGCCAATTGGCGATCTGGTCAACCGTCTCAGAATTGCGTGAAATTTGGGTCACAGGACCAGCGCGTTACCACAAGTCCAGTGGCGCAAGTTTCGTCGCAATCTGACAAGCGTGCACAAAATACGTGCGAGTTCCACAAAAGTGGCGACACGAAATGTGTCCACGGATACTGCCTGATTTCGGCGCGTACACGCGTCCGAATCAGTATCCACGAATTTTTACGTGTCCGGTTATGCTGTGTGCACCATTGGGTACACTTGGCACATGGCGGGGCGGTCCCGTTTGGCGGGGCGCGCTCCATTTTCCAACTTTTGGAAAACCGGAAAAAGTGGGTGCGCGCTGTTTTGTGACGAATATAACTATGTCCACAGCAACTATTAGCCTAGGGTTATTTTACAGAAATTAAACTAGGTCAGGTATTCTAGAGGTATCAAAAAGAATCACCGAGTTCGGATCTCTGTGGTGGGAGATACGAACTCGGCAATACGGGTGGTCATTCTGGAATTCTGCGATCCCAGAATTCTGTCTGTCCGTCCATTTTGGACGCTGATTTACACCTAGGGGCACACGTTTTCTGAGATTTGCTATAAAATGAATATTGGAGAGGGTTGAGGGAAGATCATACCTATGAAAACAGAACAGCGTTTGGTTGAGCGAGTCGATGGAAAATTGCGCCGGAGCGAAGGTGCCTCGAGTGGGAAACTGCAGGATGCGAGGTCGGCGTCGACGGGATGGTTGGATGGCTTGGTGGGGCTTCTCTGGCTGCGATGACGGCTCTAGATGGGAAGAGGAGGTCTGGAATTTAGGTTAGGGTTTTATGAGAGCTAACTATATATATATATTTATATTATAGGGAGAGAGAGAAAGGGACGGGTTTGGATTTGGCCGCGGAAGTAATCAAGTTGCTAGCGGTCTTTATCAAATATTTGCTACAGCCGCCCATAGTAAGTATTTGCTGAAGGAATAAAGTGGGAAGGCCGGTCTAATCAAGCAGTAAGTTGCTAGGAGCAACTTTAGCAAAATCTGGTAGGTGAGTAGTATTATTACTATTACTATTATTAATATTATTAGATTAGTAACTTATTTAATACTTAATTAATTCTTATACTTTCTTTCCTTTTCTTTATAAAATATATATATATATATATATACATATATATATATATATATATATATATATATATACTCATAAGAAAATTTATAGATTTGGGTAATGCACATCGTTAGGCTAGCAACTGCTCAAGGGGTCTCCTACATGGAATAAATTCCGAAAAATTCCTGATGGTCCCACAAGTCCTCAAGTGCCCGAACACCTAACATAAAAATTATTAAAAATCTATTTCTTCTATTTAGCACATAATTACCATGATTAAACTATTAATTAATAATAAAAATAATAAGTACGATTTTTTTTGAAATAGGGGTTTTACATACGCGACGGTTATAATAACTGCTACCTACGTCTGAATGATGTCCTGAATCCGCGTGTGACGCGTGTCCCATTAAAAGGTAACGCGTACAACTGCTTCTCAAAGACCATGGCATGTAAGCTACGTAGGTAACTGCCCCTCGCGTAAAGATGGTTGGCATAAAAGCCAAATAACTATCTCGTTGGCGTAGAAGCCAAGTAGCTATCTTGTTGGCGTAAAAGCTAAGTAGTTGTCTTATCGGCGTAAAAGCCAAATAGCTGTCATGTTAAAAGCCAAATAGCGGTCTTTTTGGCATAAAAGCCAAGTAGCTGTCTTGTTGGCGTAAAAGCCAAAGTCTGCGTAAAGCTTGATGCTGCATAAATAATAGGTAACCAGCGTAAACTAGACAATTATCCTTCGTGACTGAGGTCTTGAGCATATTCTGGGCCAAATAGACTTATTGCGTACCTTGCAAATATAGCCTGAGTTGGCGTATTTTGAGGAGATAGCATACGGCGTACTCCTATAGTTAAAAATAGCCTGATTGGCGTAACATGTAGGGTTAGTGATGTGAGCATATTAATCCTAGTTTTAGCTCTCTCAGTCATTAAAAATAGAATAAAATATCATGCATTAAATGTAGAGATCTGCCCCCATCTCGCGCATTAACTGCAGAGATATGCCGCTAGTTCTGTACGAGAAACAACTTTTGACGTGGTGTCTGATTTTGTCTCAGCTTGAGCATAAAAACTCATCTCTGCTTATGTAGAATAGGCAGCATATTCTTTGAATGCGTAAAATGACTTGTATCAGGGATATGCCACTAAATGACAGTCTGGAGCTCTGTACAGAATCATCATTATAGCCGTCCTCTCGATCATCGTGCAGTACTCTTTATCAGGAGTCAGGTTCACTGTTCTGTCTGACAGGTTCATTCGAGGAATACGAAGAGTTCCTCGTACAACTTCACGCTGTATTAAAAGCAGACATAGTTTATGCCGAAGGGAGGTGTAATAACCTTTTACGCCAAAATAGCCTTGAAGGGCTGCTTTACGCGGACAGCTCTGAAGTCATATTTTATGCCACACAGCGCTGAAGCTTCTGTTTTACGCGTGCTTCATGTATGTTGGGGGTTTTATGCGTATAATTCCCCAGCGTATTTTTTATGCTTCTACAAGACCCCCTTCAAAGTTTTCAAAATTCCTCGTAATTTGAAATACTTTGAATAAAGCATGAAACGGTCAAATTTGACTCGTTCTGCGAGGCTGGTTTCTCGGCAAATTTTAGGAAGTTGTTGGGATTTGATATGTTCTCTTCTACCTATATAAAGGCGAGTGAGTGAACCTATTTTTCTACACTTCCTTCTCCAAAAAGATGGCTACTGAGATTCATTAGACTGACTTGAGGAAGAAGAAGATTATGCTCTTCTAGCATGTAAGGAGCCGTAAAAGGAGACGTCTTCGAGCAAATATACTCTGCAACGATGGATCATAGAAGGATATCATAGCTTCCTTTGCTCGGGATAATCAGCAATTTTATATGACGATTCGTCCAGGAGAGAGGAAGGGTCTCATCGGACCACACAACTTGCTAGCTGTATTTTCCCTATTATGAAGCTGGACGTAGGTAGGCAGTTTGGTCATGTCTTCCAGTATTGTGTTGGGTCTGAATCCCTAACATAATTCTACGACGTAGCTGCCAAGGCGTATGGAGGGTGGACTTGAATAAAATAGGCCCAGTTTTGTATCCTTCTGCCATTAATCATTTTTTGTTCTTCGGCCGCAGAAGCCGATGAAGTGCCGTAGAAGAAGAAAAAGATCTCCACCAATATGAGAACCTGGCACAACAAATTCCCAGTGTGATCTTTAATGAGAAATCTTTTGTAAAAAAAGGATTTCCATTATATGTGATCATGAAAATGAAAAATCTTTTGTAAACTGGATTTCCATCATATGTAATCATGATCAATAAACTTGTCTTCTTTTACGTATTGTTGAATTTCCATATTTGCTGTGAGAAAGTCTGATAATGTGCAGCTTTGACACGTCTGAATAATTTTTTGCTGACTCTGATATGGTCACGTTTCGACTTTTACGCGTAACGGAAGATGCGTAAAAAGCTCTCTAGTATTTAAGTTGTCTTAAAGATCCAACTGTCATGCTATTTTTTTGGACGAGGAGTCGCATAGAATTCCGAACTATCACTTCTTTGATACGAAGAATTTATGTTCAGAATATCATCTTCAAGAATAGTTTCCCAAAAATTCCCTGAAACAGGGCAAGGAATGTCTGCCGAACAGGCCATACTTAAACTTAGATATTTAAGGATTCTGGCTAGACTTCGAATGAACTTCCAATGGCCCAAGATGAAGAGTCATCTTCAATGCTGACATCTGTGAGTTTTAGGCACTTGGAATATTTTGTAGCCAAAAATGAGCATTTTCTGCGTAAACCCTTATAATCGGCCATCTGTAGCTTCTGAGCGTAAAATCATAGATCTGTAGCTTCTGTGCGTAAAACTATAGATTTGTAGCTTCTGAGCGTAAAAAGCTTCTGAGCATAAAATTATAGATTTATAGCCTCTGAGCGTAAAACCGTAGATTTGTAGCCTCTGAGCGTAAAAAACTTCTGAGCGTAAAACCATAGATTTATAGTCTCTGAACGTAAAAAGCTTCTGAGCATAAAACCGTAGATTTGTAGCCTCTGAGCGTAAAACCATAGATTTATAGCCTCTGAGCGTAAAAAGCTTCTGAGCGTAAAACCATAGATTTATAGCCTCTGAGCGTAAAATCGTAGATTTGTAGCCTCTGAGCGTAAAATCCGGATCCGTTATGCAGCATGACTGCCGTCTTCTTTTTCAAATGATTGGCTGACGTGGTCCCAAATCATAACCGATTATTAAATATCAGATTTGGTTAGGGATTCGAAGAGTTATTCGAACTCTATAAATAGACCAAGGTCTTGAAAGAGAAACCCTTCATCTGTCTTTGCAAAAACCCTTCGTCTCTTTGAGAACTCTTCGTCTTTGTCTCTTTTTTGAGAACTTTGAGCTTCGCCATGGCATCGAAACAGGCTTCTACTGCTAAGGAAACAAAAACTGCTTCCTCATCTCGCTCCTGTTCTCAAGCACGAGCAACTCCCATTAGGCTGAGTGAGCCCCGATCTGAACGAAGTGCTCCACCGTCGAGCTGTGCTCCGGGCATCACAGGTAAAGACTTTGATAGGAATTAAACCATTCGCACGCGTTGTACGTGTACGCGCAACATCATCTTCTGTGCTAAGAGCCTCTTCGAGGAAGATGATGCACAAAGATATTTTATTATTACGTCTATATTTCTAATGTGTCAGCGTAAAAACTCCAAATTTTTGCAGTTTGGTATAAAAACTCAGACTGTCAAAATTTGGCGTATACTACAAACTTTGAGTTTTACGTGCTCGATATAAATTCTGGCGTAAAAAACTCAAATTTTAGCAGTTTGGCGTAAAAATCTCAGACTGTTAGATTTTGGCGTATACTGCAAGAGTGTAGCGTCTAGCGTAAAACTGACTTATTTTCTTGCATTTTGTAGTAGAATTGCAGATCCCTCCTTTGGCTGAAGTGCTGGGCTCCGCTGCTGGGATGCTGAATTCCAACTATCTGGAAGACTTATCCCATGTGACATTCCCTATTTCTGGAACCGAGTATCCTCAAGAAAGGGGAACTCTGATCTTTTCCCAAGGAGAAAGAATGCTGCTGAGTATGATCAGTGGGGAGCCCCTGACATATATAGATGGGACTGAATATAAGAAATCAGGTGTCTTATTCGGGGATGTTATCGACAAACAGTCCCAAACTAAGCTCAAGAAAGAAGATTGGGTATTTTCTGCTGAGGGCACGGTCATGTATCTGCCTAGGATGCCCAGAGATTACCCTATCTCGGCATTCTTCCATGCCACACATCCTAGGAAGATGATATGGACTCTGACTCACGATCTTCACGGCCAGCCGGGGAAGATCTTTTATAAGAAAGGATTGAATCATGGAGCCTTTGTGAGCCGTCCTTCAGGCCCTGTTATGCCTTTCAGAGGATTACTGCCGAGTAGCGTCCCGAGTGAAGACAATTCACTGATCCAGCCGGTTAAATATCGACTTTCTATAATGACTTTATGGGGCAGGGAGGAGTGTACCCTAAGGTTAACCCTCGCACCAGTGGATGGCTTAGCCCGGAGAATCTTCGATGGGCCAGTTTAACTGCCTGGGCCCTGAAGCACTTCCAGATAGAGCTGGAGAGTATTGGCTTGTTTGTAGCTGTGAGTGCCACTAGTGTTGGGCTGTCTGTCAACCCCAACTTATTTTTAGCTTTGATGGAGCGATACAATTCGCTTACTGGGACTTTTGCCACTCCACTAGGGGAGATCGGCTTAGCCCTTCATGAGATGGCAGAGATTTCAAAGCTGCTAATGAGGGACACTCCTTATGAAGAGTACGTTCCCACGAATAGGGAGCTGAGGGATACAAACCCTCGGGCAGTGGTGGTATACCAGGAGCTGATGAGCCACTATCTTGCCTGCACCACCTTCTACAAAGAGCCATCTGATTTGGCTTATATCAACAAATGGGCATCCTACCTCTTCTTCCATCAGGCCAGAAGTGCTAAGCCGGACAAGGTTGTAGATAGCAGAGATAAGCCCTTGAACCTCCTGAGAATGCTTAGCGCCAACACGGTCGATGACCTCATTGAAGACGTAGGGGTTTCAGATTATATTCTTGATAAGGAGATAGGAGGTTATCCTGTAGGCACTAAAGCCTTCAGTTATATGAGACATTGTCGCAAGCCTCTGTCAAGGGAAGCTCAACTGGCTGGCTTCCTCTCTGTCTGGCTACACCAATGGGTAGTGCCAGGCATCGCGTCTGCGGATCGCATTCATCGCAACACCTTATGGCCCACATTACGGTTGGTGTTTGGAGCAAGATTGGGCCTGCTTCCTGCCATGGTATATAGAATACAAGCTGGCCTAAGGGCCATTACTGATGGGCTGCTTGCAGATGATACACAGCGTAAAGGATTTTCCAGAGTGGAATTACTATTCCTATACCTGATGGGATGGTTAATCCTTCACAACACCAGGATGATGTCTCCCGGCTCTAACAGCAGTTCGAAAAATAATTTCTTGTTGAATTACAAGAATTCCTTTTGGAATGTGGCGAGCGTCACAGATTTCCGGCGAGCATTAAATTTTTCCCATGGTTGGAAGCTCTTCTGTACCGTCCCCCCCGTACATATCAATCAGCAGGGGACGAAACTTCAGGATGCAGGTTAGGGGAAGACTATTCTTTCTTCTGAAGCCTTTTACTGGTTGGTCTACATTAGACCTTCCCACTTGCTGTACAGAAGTGAGGACCACTGCTACTTGGAGCCTTATCTACCCAACCAGTTTGCCAGGCAATTTGGGTACGACCAGTTGCACGTAGGGAACCCTATCACCAGCTTCAAGTCCAAAGGTGGACTTATTGATAGAGCTAGAGGATGGCAGTATTTTATCATGGGTTGTACTGGTACAATCTTTGCTGTGCCCGCGACTTCTGTCTCCACGGAGTTACACATTCTTCACTCGTACGCGCAGTATTATGCGTCCATCAATACCTTCCATCGTGATTTCGATGTATATAGAAGTTTCAGGATGCCCTCCTAGAAGTCTACTGGAAGAGAGGAAATCCCATCTGTCTTCTCTGATGAAGGTGAAGACACTACCGGTGAAGATGATTTTTTATTGATAATACCGAGAGGCGTAATAGCTCTGCCAGCAGAGCCTCTCGTTATCTCCAGTAAGCGAAAGGCTTCCACTCTAAAAGAGCCTTCCCCCCATAAGAAGAAGACGGTCAGAGGTCCTAAAAGGACTTCCACCAAGGGGGCCTCTAGGAGTGAGCCTGTTGTTTTCCCTGTTGGGAATGATTCTTTGATCAGAGGTCCTTCGCCTTTTAGAGAGGGAACCTCCACAGTTCCGACTGACAGTGCTGGAGATTCTTTGCTCGCGATCACTGCCGCTACTACCGCTACTGGTAATGCTTCGAGGTCGCCTTCGAGACCGAGCATATTTAGAATCAATATACCTTTATTTAGACCAATAATGGGAGAAACCCCTCCTTCGTCTGTAAGTATTTCCAGCGAGATTTCACCCGATGAACCTCAAGTGGATCTGGGTGATGACTGGGATGACTTCCCTCAAACGTCAGTTGGTGCACCCTCTTCTCCAGGTATGACAGCTTGTTTAGCATCATTAAGAAATAATTTAGCTATAAAGGCTGCAGACGCAACATATATACCATCGGCCATGGGTAAATATTGTCTTCACATTTTCTTTAGGAAAATTAACATCAAATTGATATTAACTTTCTCTTGTCTTCTTTTCAGGTGAAGACATCTCTGGGGAGGGCAGAGTTGACACAACTTCTGACTTTGTTGTGGAACATTTAATGAAACGGCGATGCTTGACGTTAAAGAAGCATGCTTTGAAGCTGCCGATCTTTCATCCGCAACATTCTCGGGTGTCATCCCGCTAGTGGCAGTTCAAATAACATTAGAGGAGGATGAACCCACCATCTCGTCCGTGTCTCCTTCGTCAAGTATACCAGCAACTTCAACTGTTGTTGGTGTCTCTTCTTTTGTCGCGCCATTTGTTGAAGCAACGACTGTGGTGACCTCCTCTGCAGTCATTTCAGAAAGGAGACTTTTCGATATTGCGGCCACTCCCAGCGTCCATTCGAGCTTTGCTATGCTAGTGGATCAATACACTAGCATATTCTATCTCAATTTGAAAGAGTTGATATCGATAGTGCTGGAGAAGAACCTAGGTTTTGATGCTCTGAAATATCCTCCAATCTCCCTATAGCGCAGATTAAAAATTTCAGTGACGCTGAAAGAGCTGATGCTCTAGAGAAAATAGTTAATAATTTAGAATAACCCATTAACGATTATTTGCAACTATCCTGAGGCAGCATCGATGATCTGGTTCAAGCTGAGTATGACTCCTTAACTGCAGAACTTGCTGAGCAAATAGAATCTCTAAACAAATCCATCCAGGAACAACATCAAGAGATGAATAAAGAGCAGGCTGTCTTGGTGGAGTTTATTCCTCAGCTAGCTGAGTGCCAGGCCGAATTTGAGGGAAATGAGGCGAGGGTTCGAGAATTGGAAGCTGAACTTGCTCAGGCAAGGTAGAGGCTTCTCAAGACATCGGCAGTTCGCAATGTGATGAAGGGCCAAGTGGATACAGCTAAACAGAACTTGACTCATGCGGGTATTATCCACGCAAATTTTGTTAATTCTTTGTCCGAACTATCTCGCTTAAGCAACGATGAAGCAAGGCTTGAACGGGCTTGCAATAGTATTTGAACTCCAGGAATGAGAAGATGGCTGCTTTGGCACAACAGATTTGCGATTTAACTGCTCCTCCCCAATGATGTACTTTTTTGCTTCTTATGTAATATGCTATTCCCAGAGATAATAAAGATACTTCTTCTGACTTTGTGGACCTATCACTTTTGAATATAAATGATAGGCTAGGGTGAAAGTAATATCAGAGATAATATGGATGTGATATACTTTCGGTAAGTTTCAGCTGGATATATCTATTCAGAGGTTATATGGACATGATAGAATATGATCCAACTAAATTTGTATACAAAACACTATCAAAGGTAATTTGGACTTGATAGGTTTTAAAGTTTCAAATTAGTTAAACATATATATTCAGAGGTCATAAGAACATGATAGAATATGATCCAACTAATCTTTATATGTAATGTCAACAGAATAAAATCTTCACCATACCCCTTTGAGCAAAGGAGATCAAGCATAGTACTTCTTCAGAAATTTGCCATTGATAGGAGCCATTATTAAATCTTTATTAGGTTTGGCTAATCTGTAAGCGCCATTTGAAAATATTGTTTCAATCACATAAGGACCCTCCCGTTTGGGCTGGAACTTGCCCTTACTTTTGTGTGTAATGATTATTGGCCTCTTCACGGCTAGAATTAGCTCGCCAACTCTGAACACTCTTTCCTTCACTTTTTGATTAAAAGCTCAGAAAATGCGTGCCTAGTAGAACGCAATGCGCTGTTGAGCTTGAAGGTATTTCTCGTCTAATCCTTCTAGCTCTTGAAGCCTTAATTGATCATTATTTTTCTGAGTCAACTCATTAACCACTGCTGTTCTGAGTGATAGAATTTGGACTTCAATGGGAAGAACTGCTTCACACCCGTAAACTAATGAAAATGGGGTACAACCCATTGGTGTTCATACCGTTGTGCGGTATGCCCAAAGATATTCTCCCAGTCTCTCGTTCCAATCTCTTTTGTTCGAAGAGACGAACTTTTTTAAGAGTTTGATAATAGTTTTATTGAAGGCTTCTGCCAAGCCATTAGCAGGAGGATTATAAGCCGTCGAGTCCATATTCTATATTCGATTCTTATCGCAAAATAGATAAAATGTTTGGCTAATGAATTGAGGCCCACTATCATGAATTATCCTTCAGGGTATCCCAAAGCGATAAATTACATGATGTTTGATAGAGCTGATCACGTTGGAGGTCTTTACCTAAGCAAGAGGGATCGCCTCCGCCCATTTAGAGAAATAATCCGTGATAGCCAATATGAACCGATGTCCTCTAGAAGACGAAGGATGAATAGGACCAATGATATCCATACCCCATACTTCAAAAGGCCATGATACAATAGTAGGATGTAAATACTCAGAAGGCTGATGTATAAAATCTGTATGAACCTGACAGGCTTTGCATTATCTTACATATTTCACGGCATCTACAATCATGGTAGGCCAGTAGTAGCCCATCCTCTTGATACGATCCTGTAACTAAGGACCGGGTTGATATGCTCCATATACACCATCATGAGCTTCTCGGATAACCCGTCTTGCATCATCATCAGAGAGACATCGTAATAGCATTCTATCGTATGTTCGGCGATATAGACTTTGTGAGGAAGCATCAAAATAGAAACATAATGATCGTTTCTTGATAGATACTCCTTCTTTAGGATCCTCTGGTAAGATTTCGTATGACACGAAGTCTATAAAGAAACTTCTCTAGTCTTTCTTAGGAGGAGCCGTGTTTATAGCGTAGCTACATTCTATGTAAAATTTATTTTTCACACAGAATAAATCTCTGTTAAGAAGGATCACCGAATTCTGCTTTCTTATAGGAATAACTAGATTTGCAGCTAGGCTGGCGAGAGCATCAGCTTCCAAATTTTGAGATCGAGGCACATGCTCTAAAAAGAATCCTTTAAAAGATATGGCAATCTTGATCGTTGTTTGGTGATAAGGAATGAGGTCTGGATTGCGGACTTCATATATTCCTCTAACCTGATTGACGATCAGCTGAGAATCACCAAAAGCTTCCAGGTATTCAACATCCAATTCTTTAGCGACTTGAAGCCCGATTAGTAGAGCGTTATACTCTGCCATATTATTAGATCAGGGTTCGCTAAGAGAATATGCTCGATTGAAGACGAGTTTATCAGGAGTTAGCAGAATAATTTCCACTCCTGAAACCACGTTTCCCTCCGGACCAGTCTTGGAGGCACCATCGAAGAATAGCTGCCATGTATCACCTTCCATTACGGAATTACATTCAGCAACTTCGTCGGGAATGTCCTCATACAATTTGGAGGTTTTCAAAATTGGATGGATAGCTAAAAAATCAGCCAAGGCTTGACCTTTCATGGACTTCTGAGGGACGTACACCATATCATACGGTGCTAATAACATCGCCTAGGTCGCAAGTTGGGAATTAAGAACACTCGGCTTATTCATCAATACTCGAAGAGGATTGATTCTGGAGATGATATGAATAGTTTGGCCCGTCACGTAATGTTGTGTCTTCTGAATGACAAACATTAGGGCCAAGCATTCTTTTTCTACTAGACTATACCGGTGTTCAGCTTCGATCATCATCCTACTTAAATAGTAGATAGCCTATTTATGACCTTTATTGTTCTTCTGTGTGAGAAGAGCCCCTAAAGAATGATCCATTGCTCAAATATACAGCAAAAATGGTCTTCCTATGACAGGAGGCACCAAAACTTGAGGATTAGTAAGATAGCGTTTGATGTCATTAAACGCTTGATGACAGGCTTTGTCCCATATGAATGACACACCTTTCTTCATCAAGCGAGAAAAAGGTTGACATCTCCTAGAGAGGTTGGATATGAATCTCCTGATATAAGCCAGACGACCTTGAAATCCCCTGAGTTCTTTCAGATTATAGGGCGGTCGTATTTCTAGGATAGCCTTTACTTTATCCGGTTCCACTTGAATGCCTTTAGTGGTAATAACAAATCCAAGGAATTTTCCACTGGATACACCGAGAAAGCACTTTGTAGGGTTCATTTTGAGTTAATGTTGGCGCATTAACTCGAATATTATCTTCAAGTCTTGGATGTGATTATCCTTGAGGCAGCTTTTGACAGCAATATCGTCTACATAATATTCCATCGTTTTGCGTAAGTGTTCATGGAATATGTTACTTATACCTCGTTGATACGTAGCCCCGACATTCTTCAATCCGATAGGCATAACTGTATAGCAATATACCCCCAATGGTGTACCGAAGGCAGTATGCTTCTCATCTTCAGGATTCATCTTAATCTGGTTGTATCCTGAAAATCCATCCATGAAAGACATGTACTCAAAACCGTACGTATTATCGATCATGACGTCTGTAATGGGAAGAGGGAACTCATCTTTAGGGCAGGCCGTATTTAGATCTCGGAAATCGATACAAACACGCACTTTCCCATTTTTTTTCATAATCGGGAGAACATTGGTGACCCAATCAGGATGTTGTTCTTCTCGGATGAACCCACAAGCTATTAGCTTCTTGATTTCAGCTTCAATGGCATCCATCATATCCCGGCGGAACCGGCATTGGTGTTGCTTTACAGGCTTTGAATTGGGCCGTATATTGAGTTTATAGGTAGCCACTTTAGGATCAAGACCTGGCATATACTCATAATTCTACGTAAAGATATCGATATATTCTTTTATTAGATGGATCATTTCTTCCCTTTCTTTATCGGAAAGATTGTTACTGATAAATATCGGCTTTGGTGAAAATTCGTCCCCAACATTGACTTGGATAACTTTATCTTTAGTGGGCAGTTCTCTTTGCTCGAACCGGAGTTCCCATTGTGTATCCTTTTGCTGAGCCCAAAATTTAACTTCAAATAATTTAGATTCTTGTCCCTCTGTTTCGAAAGAATCCGACAATACCATATTTACTGATAATGCCTGTTCGAGTTCATCATCTGAATCGGAGGATACCAAATCGTCTTGAAAAGAGGAAATGGTCTCCTCACTTGACTTAGAGTCATTGGAAGTTGTAAGATGTGTGGTATACCCTAACCCAAAATGAGTTGGTTGACAGTAGGGATCACCATGCAACGGCATTCGTCTGCCTTTTCCATAGTTGAGGCCTGGCTCCAACTTCAAGTCATAACCCATGCTTTGCATAATCTTCAAAGCCTGTGGACTATATCTGTGAACCTGCATTTTCCCAGCATCAGACTCATGGAAATATTCTTGTACAATTGGTTTATTTTGCATGCGACCGAAGACTATTGGATGCTGATCGTTGCGATTAGGTGGAACAATAAAGATTGAATCTTCATGTGGCCCATATGTCATGATGACATAGATGTTGACGCTACTTTCCACACATACGGATGATAGGAGTCTATAGTTTCCAAGAATTTTTGTGCTATAGGTTCTATATTGTTATGGGAGGAGGATTCCTGATTAGGAAATTGAGCGTCAGTATACTGAAAAATAGAATCTTTATTATCGTCAGAAACCACGTTCCCAGTTGTATTTATATCAGTCGGCTGCTTGTTGTGCCTAAGGTTGATGACCAAAGGTAGGGGCTTCTGGTTCAGAGTGATCACTAGAGGATCACTTCCTCCTCTCGATTTGGTTTTGCTCAAGTGGATAGCCATGGGTTCCATGGCTTTCGGACGGGTAGTCCGCCCTTTCACCAGGATTGATAAAGGTTGCTCAGTAGATGGTTTTCCTGGATCCTGGTAGAATTCCTCTTCCGTCTTGCTTGACACCTCCTTCATGTAGTCTTGGGTGTACAACATGGCATCAGAATAGTAGGACTCAACTCCTTTAAAAGGATTGAGATCAGCAAACTCTGTTTGTACTGTCCCTTGGGCGTCTACATATTTGAAGCATTGGTGTAGAGTTGAAGGGACAATATTGTGATCGTGGATCCATGGTTTGTCCAACAAGATATTGTAAGATACCTTCGAATCAATGACGTAGCATGTAGCCACTGATCTAAGGTCACCAATTTGGATCCTCAGATGAATCTTTCCCAATGGTCTGCTTTTTCTGGCATTAAAGCCCACGATTGTGGTGGTAGTGTAAGCCAGTTCGCTTGTAGGGATTCTCAACGGTCTTAACAGACTATGAGGGATAATGCTGATCGACGATCCCGGATCTATGTGAATCTGGTCTACCTCCATGGAGCTGACGTATCCGGTGTAATAAAGAGGCATGTCATGCTTGTTATGTTTCAATAACATGTCCTCTTAAGTGAAAGTGATATTGGGGACCACTTCTATCACACTATGACATTGAGGGCATGCCACAGGCTTTTTATCAAGGGATTTGAGCTGAGTCAAGCATACATCTGCCTGCATTAACGCTTCACTCAAGGCTTGACGAGTGTCTTTGGATAGCCTAAGTAGCTCAAAAATGGACAATCTGGCTGGTGTATTAGCCAACCGGGCCAAGATATCGAAGTTATATGGTTTCTCTAAACTATTATTTTGAATATTCTTCAAAGGTTTATCTAAACGAACTTTTTTTTGCTTGCCCTTATCCACCGAAGGTGGTCTAGAAGGACCTGCCTCTGGTATAACAGATTCAGGCTCTGGAGGTTTGGCAGCTGAAGTGTTTGCCGTTGATTCCTCTTAGTTCCCTCCATAGTCCTTGAGGTAGGCCTTGCCTGACCGGGTTTCGGTTCCCAAAACCTTTTCTTCTGATGTCGGGGATATTGCAACCATATGGCATGGTTTGCATCTTGAGTTCTTTTTAGACTTAGCTTTAGCAGCTTGAGTCTCTTCCTCAATTTCTGACACCAGATCTGGGTGAACCCACATGATCTCACCACGCTTGGTAGTTAGGGGTACCAGGTCATGATTTTGACTCCTGGTCGGAGGAAGATTAACAATGTTCATCATTGCCCGTGGAATAGGAACTACACTATCCGGGATTTCCTGAGGGGGCAGATTGCCAAACTGGAGCGAGATCATGTTGGCAGTGACCGTCTTCTCGCTATTATGCAGACTGATGGCCTTGGCATCGATTAGCTCCTAGATTTTCCTTTTTAGTATATAACATTCCTTTGTGGGGTGATGTATGTATCTGCGGAAAATACAGTACTTAGGGTTATTGGTACTGCCGACTTCATTTGGCCGCTTTATCTCGGGGAGAGTAAGCTTGCCACTTTTGACTAGACAATCGAATATGCTCGGGATATCATCGTCGTCAAAAGAATACTCTTCTTTAGGCCTGGAAGTCCCAGGATTCGTCTGCGTAGTCACTGGAGTATGTTGCCTAGACGTGTTGATCGCCAGAGCTTCTTTTCCTTTGGAACTACGAGTATGGTCGTTATTGAAGAATGATCGCTTCCCTCTATCAGAGGTAGAGATCATGATTCCATTGTCACGAGCCTTCTGACTGTTATCTTCAGCGGCTACCGCTGATGTGATAAATGTGGGCCAATCATGGAACTGATATGGTCCCGTGAACACTAAGATCAGCGGGAGAAGGTTCTTCCTTCAAATGTCCACCAAGGCAGAATCTGGAACTCCGGGAGGCATCTGCAAGGTAGCCGGACGAAAATGTTCGATAAATGTACGGACGTTCTCTTTCTCCTTCTGTTTAACTTCGATGAATGATGACATAGACATGTCCATCCCTCCTTTGTAGAATCGAGCGAAGAACAGAGTCTTGAAATCTTCAAAAGAAGTAATACAGTTGTCCGCTAGACTACGGTACCATTGATAGGCCACTCCAGACAGACAGCCTTTAAACACTCGAGTGAGAAGGGCGTCATTCCCCTACAACAACACGGTCATCATGCTAAAGTAGTTCATGTACTGGCTTGGTGACGTCTTTTCCCCAAATAAAAATATAGCCTGTGGTTTGTATTTAGGTGGGAAAGGGATCTCGTCCCAGATAGCCGGGTATAGCTGGTTGATTCCCAACTTCTTGAGCTGATCCTTATGCTTCAAGGCATCAAATTGGGCTTTAAATTCCCGAACTGTCTATATCGGATCTTTCGCTGGGAAAGGGACCTCAGAGTGGTAAGAGGTCGGTTGTATTATAACTCCAACAGGAGGCAATACATTCTTCGAGTTAAGAAGTTGAGGAGCCGCTGACTCTTGATTTAGAACAGGCTCCTGGTTTGCGTTGGATGGTGGTAGGTCCACTCCCACACGTAGTTGAGTCAGAGGAACCAATGTTTGAGCTATTTTAGCTGCATGTTGAGTCACCATCATCTGACGCATACTCTTCATTATGGAATGCATCTCTTCAAATGATACTTCCAATACAGCGATACGTTGCTCAGTACTTCTTGATGGGGAAGCCTCTTCATATTCATCTCCAATGGCATAAACTCCCATTTCTTTGGATGCTACTGGGGGATTAGTATAGATCTCTGTATAGATCGAGTCTATACTTTCAGTATCAGATTTGGGAAACTGGTGACCCCCAGTGTCAGAATCAGAAGAATATGAAGCCGGTTGTCGTGACCTCGAGCGGGTGTTTCGAAAAACACCTGCCTCGATATTCTCAAGGAGTCTGTCAAATCTTTTTTGGCTTGGAGTTCTAGAGGGATGACGTCTTGAGCTTTACCTTCCTCTAGGAATGTGTGAAGCCATGTTTACTGATGCGAATGTCGGCTCTTGTTTCTGTAGATACAAAGAGTAGTTTACCCGATCGAAAACTGACCGTTTTGCCTTAGAACAATAGTAGTTAACTACAACTTTATAACTATTACAATAATGCTCCCTAGGGGGTTTAATAGACATGTTAGAAGATCCCATGTCTTTGCACTTCTGGATCAAAAAATTACGCAAATCAGGAAGATTAACAGAAGAATAAGAAGAAGGCTTATTCTGCCTTTTTATATCAGTAGGAGCGTGGATATTGGGAACCATGACCCTCTCTCTGCCATAAGTATACTGCAGTTCACCTATGTGAGTAGCATACGATCCATCATCCGTCTGAGGAACGTATTTCTCCATGAAGCAGGACTTCTTTACGCATAAAGCAGGTCCTCAAACAGCCTCCAGCGTCACGCGTGTTCTTCTTCTCTTGGTGGCGTACAACTCTAGCGGTCGGGAGATTCGCCACTCGTTTTCCCTTGATGTGATCCAAGGGTCCATCTGCCTCCTTGTAGATGGGAGATGCATTTTTACGCACAAGGCGCATTTGAAATTTCTGAATTGGCGCTGAGGCCTTGTCAGAAATTTTGTCTGCCACGTCACAAACGGGAGACGAAGTTTTACGCCCAAGGCGCGTTTAAAAATTTTGAATTAGCACTGAAGCCTTGTCAGAAATTTTGTCTGCCACGTCACAGACGGGAGACGAAATTTTATATGCAGTGCACGTTCTATACTTCTGGATTGGCACTAGGGCATTGCCAAAAGCTTTGTCTGCCACATCAAAGATGGGAGACGGGTTTTTACGCACAGAGCGTATATGTTGTGATATCACAACCTTGTTGATCGAAGAGAGAGTCCGCAGGAAGGGTAGAGGATGTCCGGGGCATCAATACTTTACGCAGCTTCCTGTTATCCTGGACAGAGAGGAAATGAGAGCTACCCCCTGCTGGAAGCATGTCTTCATAAGCCGATTGGTCGAATTGGACGACCAAAGTTTTCTTCGTCGATCTGACGGATACAGTATCGTATTGAGCAATGGCTTTCTCGTCAGATGAGAAAGTACTCCCCAGCAGAGTCGCCATCTTGTGTTTGATGATAAACAAAAGAATAAAACTAGGTTTATACAAAACCCTTTCTTTGTTTGCAAATAAGAAAAAAGAGTACAATTGATCCTATATGAGGATGTTAAGTACAATAAAAAAATGATTCTGGGAAATATTGCTATAGGAGTCTGATCTGCAGTCGATCACTTTGTCCCTTGGACCACACGATGACGAAGAAGTGCTGTAGAAGAAGAAGAATCTTTAAAAGATTGCAAGAGGGATTGAACTCTCGTTGCCCATGTCGTCAATCAACACTCTCTATATGTGTTCTCTCTCTGATCTCCACCATTTTCTTCCCTTTTTTTCGACCATGTTCTCTTGTGACCAGAAATCTCTATTTATAGAGATCAATCACAGTAACTATCAAGTCGGTGTAGAAGCCAAACTGTGAAGAGAGTTGCACCTTTTACGCGGCGGTTATAATAAATGCTACCCAAGTCTGAGTGATCTCCTGAATCTGCGTGTGACGCGTGTCCCATTATGAGGTAACGCGTATAACTGCTTTTCGAAGACCACGGCATACAAGCCACGTAGGTAACTGCCCCTCGCGTAAAGATGGTTGGCATAAAAGCCAAATAACTATCTCGTTGGCGTAAAAGCCAAGTGGCTATCTTGTTGGCGTAAAAGTTAAGTAGTTGTCTTGTCGGCGTAAAAGCCAAATAGCTGTCGTGTTGGCGTAAAAGCCAAATAGCGGTCTTGTTGGCATAAAAGCCAAGTAGATGTCTTATTGGCGTAAAAGCCAAATTCCGCGTAAAGCTTGATGCTACATAAATAATAGGTAACCAGCATAAACAAGCCAATTACCCTGGGGTCTTGAGCGTATTCTAGGCCAAATAGCCTTATCGCGTACCTTACAAATATAGCCTGAGTTAGCATATTTCGAGGAGATAGCATACGGCGTACTCCTATAGTTGAAAATAGCCTAACTGGCGTAACATGCAGGGATAGTGATGTGAGCGTATTAACCCTAGTTTTAGCTCTCTCAGTCATTAAAAATAGAATAAAATCTCATGCATTAAATGCAGAGATCTGCCCCCATCTCGCGCATTAACTGCAGAGATATGCCTCGAGTTCTGTACGAGAAACAGCTTTTGACGTGGCATCTGATTTCGTCTCATCTTGAGCGTAAAAACTCATCTCTGCCTATATAGAATAGGAAGCATATTTCTTGAATGCGTAAAAACAACTTGTATCAAGGCTATGCCACTAAACGACAGTCAGGGGCTCTGTACAGAATCATCATTACAGCCGTCCTCTCGATCGTCGTGTAGTACTCTTTATCAGGATTCAGGTTCACTGTTCTGTCAGACAGGTTCATTCGAGGAATACGAAGAGTTCTTCGTACAACTTCACGCTGCATTAAAAGTAGACATAGTTTACGCCGGAGGGAGGTGTAGCAACCTTTTACGCCAAAACAGCCATGAAGCGATGCTTTACGCGGACAGCTCTGAAGTCATGTTTTACGCCACACAGCGCTGAAGCTTCTGTTTATGCGTGCTTCATGTATGTTGGGGGTTTTATGCGTATAATTCCCTAGCATATTTTTCATGCTTCTACAAGTCTCTCTTGGGTTTCAAGCTTAACTCCCGGTTAACCTTGTGTGCCTCCGCAAGTATCTCTGAATACGTCTCATAAAAAGATGGAATGAGGATCTTCACTTGCCAATTAAGATCCTCGTGAAAGCGGATAGCCCAAACGTATGGCTCCCTCACCAAATATTTTATAAATTGGCTTAGCCTACCTGAACTCTGCGGCGTACTCCTCCACGGATATGCTCCCTTGAGTGAGGCCCTCAAACTGCCTCCTCAAGTCTAATCTGTCCGCTCGAGCAAAGAACTTCCTCTTGAAAAGGTCCTTGAACACCTCCCAAGTCTGTCCTGCATCAGCAAGAAGTGGCTCATTCCTGAACCAAGTATGGGCGATATCAAACAACTGAAGTCCTAGTGCCTCAACCTTCAGATCCTCAGCAAGATGGGATACCCTCATGAGACTCTCGATATCCTCGAGAAATTCATCAGCGTAAATGATGCCCTCGATTCCCTTGAAGACCCGAGGTTCTAGCTTCTTGAAGTCCTGGATATTATCCGGCCGAAGCTGGGCAACCTGCGGAATGACCTGCTACTGGACCAGAGCTCCTCTCTTTACTGCAGCAAGGGAAAGATGATGAGCACTCCCAATACCTTGCAGTAACACGTCGGTCTGCCTCTGGTGAGCCTCTAACTGGGCCCTCTGGGCCTTCATCATCTCGCAAAACAATGCGAACACCTGAGTCGCATCTGTTGGCACGGAAGGTGGAGGTTGAAGCCCCTCAGACACAGCTGGAACAGTCCTCTGTATTGGAGGTGGACCCCCGAATGCATCTGATACTTCAATCACCAAAGAAGTGACTGGTGCAGGCCCTAAGGAAGTCGCAGATCTCTGAGAAACTGCTTCTCTCTGCTGCGATCGAGTCTTAGATGGCATCCTGAGGCAAAGTGAAAGAAAAGAATCAATATGGCATATGATATAATATATTCAAAGAAGGACAATTAAAGATCAAATATCAATATCAAGAAAGAATAGTTGAAATAAACAATAGAGTTTTTCCTATATATGATTGAGTATTCTCAGCCTATAGCATATATCCTATATCCTGAAACTGGCTTATAATAATACTCAAATCAGAGCACCACTACAAATCGAACTAATTATGACCTAGAAGACCTGCATGGGCCACCACTAAAAATATTTTACAACCCGTACACGGTGTAGGGGCGCAACTAGTGAACAACATCTAGCCTATGCCACAGCATCAGCGGTATAACGATGTTCGGATAAACTATCTATCTAGCAATAATAATTATCAAGATATATAATGCCACCAAAAAAGTATAAATACTCAATCACAGATCTATAAGATAGAACAATCGCACAAATATGATATGAAGAACTGAAGAGTCAAATATAACTTACAAGTAAAAATAATATCCAATGAGTCATCTAATTTAATAAGAAATACTAATATCAAAAGTTGGAGACAAATCCAGTACAATAAACCTATCTACTGAGCTACATGTACTGGGTGGTCTGACCCAACCGGGATGAGACCCTCCTAAGCCAAAGTCTCTGGCTCTAATCCAACTACGTCCTGAGGCCCGGAGTGAGCGGGATACCACTCCTCAGTGTCATCTGAAAAAAATATATCCAGTCAAGAAAGGAGCAAAGTACACCTCTAACAATAGTTCGAATAAATGATAATAACTATATAACAGTAAATAGAGTGAATATATAAGATGGAATATACAAGTACAAGAGATATACCAAATAGGAATACTGGAATTAAATACAAGGAAATGAGCATTGTGAAAATAAGCAAGAAATACTACTACTATGTGAGTGTGTACCAGCTTCAACATGTGATCGGCTTGGGAACTTGTACAAGAATTAGGGCCTGATTAATCATACATATGGTATATTATTGTAAAACCCCATATTTTTAAATATTATATTTAATTAATTAGTTATTGAATTTATTTATATTATATCGTAGTTAATTAGAAATATGTTATTATTAATTTTTGATAATTAATTATTTAGAATTATTGTACAAAACTCCTATTTTATTTTAGGAGTATTTGTAGAAGAGGGATAGATTTTTAGAAATTAATTTTGGGGTACAAACATATTTTTCTGGATCTTCTATACCTTAAATATATATATAAATAATAAATAGTTATTAACTAATAATAATAGTAATAATAATATGTGTTATTTATAATAATAATGATAATAATAATAAATAAATAAATAGTGTAATAGTAATAATAATAATAATTATTATAGTATTAATAGTAATAAAAACAAAATAGAAAAGAAAAAAAAAGAAATAAAATAGAAAAGAAAAGAAAAAGAATAAGAAATAGAAAAGAAAAAATAAGAAATAGAAAAGAAAAAAAACCTAACACTAAAACCCCCTACCCCCGCGGTTGTGACCCGCGCGCCCAGGACCATCTCCCCTCACTCGCTCTCTATCTATATATATGTTTATATTTGGATTAAACCCTAACCCTAAACCTCTCGACCACCTCGACCCAGTGCCGCAGCCCAGCCTGGACTCGCCGCCTCCACCGCCCGGAACCCCCGCAACCGCCAGCGCCGCCGGCGACGTCGCGGCGGCCATATTCCCGAGCAGGCCGCACAGATTCGCAGAGAAGACCTCTCCTTCGCGCGCTGATTCTCGCCTCCTCGCTCAACCAAATTCAGATTCATCTTAACCGGTATGTTCACGACCTATCCGTCTCTAAATCCCGTAAATTAGTTTCGATCGTGCAACGTTAAAAACTAGTTAAAAATCGATGCCAACTTTAGAAAAATCCACGTTTTTAAACCACTATAATCTTTTGCGATGACCCATGTTCAAGGACTCGTATCTCCCACCACAGAGATCTAAACTTAGATTTTCTTCTTGGTATGTAATGATCATATAACCGAGATTATTTTCTGTCAATTATATTATTTTATTTGGTGTTATATACAGAATTAAATTAGGTTGAAAACCCATAAAATATTATTTTCGAAACACAAAAATTTGTGATACGGAGTGCGCCCCGCCAAACGGGAAAATCCCATCGTGTACCAATTGCACTAAAAGGCGCGTATGGTATATCCAGACGTGTGGACTTTCGCAGAAACTGATTCGTACGCGTGTGCGCGTCAGAATCAACCCGTATCCGCAAAAAATTCCCGTATCGCAACTTTTGCAAAATATCGCACCATTTATTGTACGCTAGTCAGAATATGACGAAACTTATGCCATTAGACTCATGGTATCGCGCTGGTCCTGTGACCCAAGTTTCACGTAATTCTGAGACAGTTGACCAAATTGCCATTTTGCGGGCCCAACAATTGACTTTTTGGGCAAATTTGTGTTTGGCTCACCGGAATCCAAAATTGGATATACCGTTGAGTTCGTACCGACCTTTAGAGTTTGTTTGACCTATAATTTGTCCTATTTAGAGACCTTTACCCCTGGCACACTTTTTGGTGCAAAGTGGGCCACATGTGGACCCGTTTTGATCCAAAATTATCGTTTTGCCCCTGTGTCCAAATTGTACGAAAGGGTAGTGTTTCTAGTTATCACGTTTATTCTGTAAACGTTGGTGAAGTTTATTTCAGCATCCGAAGATGTTCATTCTGAGGCCATAGTTTCTGACTCTTGGTATTTGACATCTGGACGTTACACTTTGCAGCCTTCTTGCCAGGCAAGATACCTTGCCAAATTGCTTACAGTACTTTGCATGCTTATTATATTTCTATATATTTATTGTAGGTATATTTTTTTAGTCATTACTGTATATTATATATGTTGACACACACTTGAAACCTAGTATCATGCGAAAGGAGGACATTCCGTAGACGTATGGGCTATAACCACTCTGGTAAACCATAGTATCTAGCACGCACTACGGTAGTGTGTCACGCTGGTCGCTCCCCCCGAGGTATATCAATTTCTGGTGTCGCGCTGGTCGCTACCCCCGAGGTATGTCGATTTCTGATGTCCCTGCCGTGTGTATGAGTTATGAGGTTAGATAGAGTAGCCTACCCTTGCCCATACGTCAAAAAGTTGTCCTCATTATGCATTCATATAGACTGTCTTGCATCGTACTTATATATTTTTTGTCTATATTGCATGTTTACTGTATTCAATTGGCATGCTTCTATGTATCTTGTTACATCCCTCTGAGGACCTGGTCCCTTGCCAGGTATAGACGATAAGGAGTATACGAAGGAGTACCGGGCAGGACTTGACGCGTTACTTTCTGCCGAGGAGGTCTTACCCTCTGAGCATCATTGATTATTTCTAGCGATGGATCTTTTAGCTGACACTTTTATGTCATTATCTTATTTTATATTAGAGATTCTAACCTCCTCTCTCATTCTAGTTTTGATATAGTCATTGGTAGTAGATGTGTCTCCACCCGACTATTATTTTGGATTATTTAGACTCATTATTCTAGTTTACTTATTTCTTTTCTGTGACTTATTGTGTGGATGAGATTAGTATTTCTGTGACTTGTGACAATATATATACCACATGTGAGTTATTATTCATATTACAGCGTACGTATGTATTATGGTATCCATATATTAGAGTTGCCATATACATACGGCTGTCATGCTTACGTGTTCCTAGTCCTACGTATTTTGGGACTGGGGTATGACATATTTTTGTGGTGGCCCATGCAGGTCGAATTAGCCGTTTCGGTTACGTAACTGTACCGAGCGGGCCTGCGCCTAGGATTAGAATTTTAGGTCTCATCCACACATAAATATAACTCACCTTCCTTCCAACATGTCCTATTTAAGTGTGTGGATCCTGCTTGATTCATGTACTCTTCTTAATCCTTCGTCCATCTCTTGAAGAGAGATGAATTTGCGTAACGGACGTGCCGCCACCGGGGACAACACGTCTTCAGGGGACTAGAACCAATCACCAGGAGAGGCCTCAACGATTCCTCTTCTTCCGGGATCGGATGGACTGACTAGCAATCCAATTCCATTAGCTCCATCCATGATACCTAATAGGACTGTTCCAACTCTACTAGTACCACAGGATATCCAGACACAGATGTTCCAATTCTTCCAAATGATAATGCAGGAACAGAGTCAGCAGACAGCCGCGTAGGCTGCAGATCAAAGGCAGCAAGTGGCAGAGCAGAGGATGGAATTTCTGGCAGCACTTGAGAGAATGGCTGCACTAGCCCCTATACCAGCCCAGGCACTAGTTTCAGTACCACAAGCCCGGGTTGGTTCAGTCAAGGACTTTGTACAGATGGGCCCCAAGTCGTATAAAGGTAATGAGAGTCCAGAGGAGACCACGAACTGGATTGCCAATACCAAGAAGTTGTTAGAAGCATCGCAGCTGCCTACAGATCTATGGATGATAGGCGTAAGGACTCAGCTAGAGAGTAACACGCATTATTGGTGGGAATCAATGGAGCGCCAGTTGGGTATGCGTCAGACTTGAGAACAATTCTTAGAGTGCTTTGAGAGGAAGTACTTTTCGGACACTGTTAGGGATGCGTTGTACGATCAGTTTCTTCATCTAGAGTAGGGAAATAAGGCAGTTGACGAATATGATACAGAGTTTAGCCGCCTCAGTAAGTATGGAACTGTCCTAATACCCAATGACTTGGAGAAGGCTAAGAGGTTTCACAGTGGGCTGACTTAGGAGCTCCATCACTATACTAGCTCACAGTCCCGGATCTCTTATGCCGAGTTATTGACAGAGGCCAGGATCCAGGAGGCTATCAGCAAGGAAAACGGAAATCAACAGAGAATTCACCAAGGACTAGTAAGGACACAACCATGAGGACCCATTAGACAGCCATTGACACGCCAGCAACCAGATAGTACCGCACCATATCCAACCAAGGGGCACCGTACTTGTCACTTTTGTGATATATCAGGTCATATTCGTAGAGATTATCGTCGTCAATTGGGGCTGTGCATGATATATGGATCAAGTCACCATCAAGCCCATGAATGTCCTTAACAGAACCAGAGGCCAATGGCATTAGAATCAGGAACACCGCATACACCCTCAAGTATAAGAGACCAAAGGGACCCACAACTGCTTCTACAGTCTGCACAAATGGAAGAGGCTAGACCCCAGCTGAACGACCAAGGACAAGGCCAAGCACTTATTATGACAAATATGGGAGAGCGGACACAGGAAGCCGTAGATACAAGTACGACCTTTTAGTTATATTTGTTATTGCATACTCATGACCCTATTGTGACACGAGATCTTAGGTGCATAGTAGACGTAGAATTATATATAGTAGTTTAGCAGTTATGAGGATATGTTGATATTCTACCCAGATGGCATATACGCGATGCTAATGGATGACGTGAGTAGCAGTAGTAGTATTCTTTTCCTATCACCATCTCCCCCCCTTGGGTTGCTCATCTTCTCTTCTATATCCATTCCGTATCTCGTGCTTAATTCTTTCTATCATAGTTGTATCTTTTCATGCCATTATGAATTATTTGATTGCTTCAACCTCACCCTTACTTTGTTAGTTAAAACCTAAAGGTGTTAGTAATGATTGATAAATAAAGGATGAGTTCTTAATACTAAACCTTATGTATATGCACTATAGAAATATCTGTATTCTCTTAATAATTTAACCCTTAAGTAGCATTATTTAGTCTAATAAAAATTTGTTAGATTGTTGAAATAGTTTATACTCCTAATAGTTTTATAAAGTTAGTCCGGACCTAAAGTGTTGCCCTAAAACTTAGACTATGCCTAGGAAAGAGTTAAAGGCACTTGTTACGAACTGATGACTATGAAAAATCGCTGGCGGGGTAGCGACAGCTGCAGCTAGACGATTATGGTAGAGTAGTCAAATTACTTGCAGCCATACTGGCCAGGTGGCGTGGCAGTATTAAACTACGATACTTGACGGTTACGGAGAAAAATCATAGTTATGAGATTCCAGATAGGTATCCCAAGATTCTTGACCCAATGAATGAATTCGTCCTACAACCTAGATAATAGCCTCAAGAGACTTTGACTACTAGTAGAATTCTTATAAGTTGGGTAGTGTAGATGAGTTAGAAATAGAATAATATTTGGACAATAAATGAGGAAGTGTTAGAATGGAAGACCATGACTTTTAGGAAGCACTGCTAGATAATAATAAAGTGTAATAGCTATAGTGATTTATTATGAAGATGGGTTAGTGTCAATTTCGAGGACGAAATTTTTGTAAGTTGGGTAGAATATAAAACCCCATATTTTTAAATATTATATTTAATTAATTAGTTATTGAATATATTTATATTATATCATAGTTAATTAAAAATATGTTATTATTGATTTTTGATAATTAATCATTTAGAATTATTGTACAAAACTACTATTTTATTTTAGGAGTATTTGCAGAAGAGGGATAGATTTTTAGAAATTAATTTCTGGGTACAAACATATTTTTCTGGATCTTCTATACCTTAAATATATATGTAAATAATAAATAGTCATTAATTAATAATGTCACGCCCTAGTTCCAAAATATCGAGGGACCAGACACGTGGCAATGGCCAGCAGCACGCACCGATGGACAACCCAATTTAATGGATCCATCAGGGTATACTTAAGCTGTAAAACAAAGTCTACGACAATCATGGCACAACTAATCTCATCCACACAAAATATAAAATATGATCCACAGAATATAAGGAATGTAAATCATCAGCTAGTCTCAACAAAGTGCTTCGGGGAACAACCCGATAAATATTTGATACAATGGTTCAACAGACCAAAATATAAATGACTGAAATAAAGTAAATACTGAGCATGAAACATGGATGCTCAGGAAAAGTCTTCAGCTAATACCTCATCTTCGGGTGTCGGTACCGCTCCTGTATCAGCTCCTGCTGCGGTCCCGTATACCTCAGGATAGATCTCGTCTGCAAATCCTGGGGACATAATCCATATCCAGGTCCTCAGGGGACATAGCAAGGTACAGATAATACAAGCCAAAATAAATGCAGTGCAGCAAATAATGAAATAAATAGGGTAAGTATGTAACCATTTGTGTGAAATGCAAGAGAGTGCATCAATAGTACTCAGGCTGAAACAACTACAAGCTCTATGTCGGGAAGCCGGTAGCAGTGATATCATGAGGTGGTCTAGCTCAGCGGGTGACTGAGAAGCCGGCATAATATAGTCAACCTGTAGCCTGTGTGTCTCTACCCACCCAATGTAACCACACGTCTCATGTCCATAACGTCTTATGTACATGTCACGCACGATCATAGCTAATGCAACAAGTCATAAATATCTATGAATATAGTATCTATGTCAAGTCCTGTATCCTATACAGAATCACCATGAATATCTCAAGATAGATCCTGTCTCATGAATATTATCAAGTGTCCTGGGTATAATGTACTTGATAAGACAAGTACGAGAATGTAAACGGGTCATGAATGTCCATCTCTAGATGACAATACACAACATCGCGTACGGTGTTGGCACCCGACTAATAATCAGACGCTAAGTACGTCAAATGGTCCAAGGTTAAGCATGCACAACAATATAAATAAAGCAAGAAAAATATGTAACAATACTACAGAGTTTGGCAAGGTACACTTGCCTGGTGTTTGAATACCAATAGTTGTCCCTATATCAGTGGATCCGGTGGGTACTCCTCCAAAAGCTATAATAAATATCACCAACATTCTCAGAAGATATCAAATAGCTAGAAACGCCTGTCCTTAAGTCTAATTTGGACAGAAGGGCAAAAATAATATTTTCGGGTCAAAGCGGGGTCCATATGTAGGCCACTTTGCACCAAAAAGCGTGTCAAGGTCAAAGGTCTCCAAATTCCTTAAACTCAGTGTCTACAAGTCAGGAACGATGATACAAACCCAACGGAACTTCCAGAATTGGATTCTGATGAGCCGATCACAAAATCGCTCGTCAAGTGGAGCTTGTGGGGCCCACGATTCACGATTTTGTCAACGTTCTCAGAATCGGACCAAACTTAGGTCACAGGACCAGCGTATTGCTACGAATCTGATGGCACAAGTTTTGTCTCGATCCGACATGTATACACAAAGTTATAGCGTGTTCCAGAATGTTAGGATACGGGGCGTTATCGGTGGATACGCGTTGATTTCGGTGTGCACGCACATCCGAATCGACTTTTGAGAAATTCCACATGTCCGTATCAATGACCCGCACGTTTCGGTAAAGACCGCGTGCGACCATGTCGTCCCGTTTGGCGGGGCATACTCAGTTCCGGGGTAAAATATGGTGTTGTTTTTTTCCTGTTTTTGGATCGCGGTTTGCGATCACCACAGGACGCGATGCACCGAGCGGGTTGCACAGGCACCGAGAGGGTTATACAGTCTATGCGTTACAACTGACGAAATCGAAAACGGAGATACAAGGAGGGAGAAAATGGTACCTGAACAGGGCTCCGTGAATCTGAGTTCTCGTGTCCTGCTCGTGTCCTGCGTCCGTGTCCGATACTGTTCGTGTCCGAGAACAGCCGTGTCCGTGCTAGGGAAGCTGCTGCACCGACAAAGCGATGGAGTCTGGGTCAGAGCCGTCGGACGGGGGACGCTGTGCACAACCGGAGTAGGGGGCTGCGCCGACGGGACCGGAGAGGGAACTCTGGGTCGAAGTCGGCTGGTCGGTCAGCCGGACGGGGAGGAGTAGGGTGCAGGGTTCGGGGGTTCGACGGGTGGGGGTCATGCGGCGGCCTAGCGACAGCAGTGAGGTGGAGGAGTACGGGGGAAACAGCATCGTCGATCGGGGCGGATCGACGGGTTGAGGGTGGTTGGGTTCTGTTGGCGGGGTCCGGTGTATAGGGAGCTGGAGATGGCGATGGCGATGGTCGGCCTCGGCTTCAGGGATGGTGCTGGGCACGGCAGAGGGATGACCAGAAGGCGACGACGGCAGATTTCTAGGTTTGCGGCTGGGCACGCACGCCAAGGAGGGGGGTTTATACAGCTACAGTAATTTTGACGGTTAGGGTTTCCCATTTGGGTTTTAGGTTTGGGTCGGGTTTGGCTCGGATCCGACCCGACCTGACCCAATATGCTGTTTTGGTTCAGTCAGGGTTGGTTTGGTTTGGTTTGGTTTGGTTTGGTTCAGGTTTGGTTCGGTTTATATATCCAATAGTTTTTAGGACCTTAAATGCGTTTCCGGAGTCCAATAAATTCACAAAAAAATATCCCATGTCCAGTTTTCCATTTTATACCATAAAATATTATTTCCATAATATTCTAACATTAATTAACAATACTTAAAATTCTTTTAATCATAATCACCTTCGTTTTAAATTCCAAAAAATACCAAAAATTTCAAAATAAATTATTTTAAAATTATTCTGAAAATTAGGGTGTTTACAATCTACCCCCTTAAGAGGATTGCGTCCTCTCAATCAAAGAATAAGCTACTAAAGAAAGAACTATGGTGATTACAAGATTGCTTAGTTTACAACTGCATCCACGAACAAGTGAGGATAACGTTGGAGCATATTCTCCTCCCGTTCCCAGTCGATTCGCCAGGAGAATGATGTTTCCAAGCTACACGAAGCAGTCTGATTGTCTGTCCTCACAATGTCTTCTCACTGACGTCGAGGATGCCAACTGGTTGTTCTTCATATCTTAAGCTAGGGCCCATTGCGATCTCTGAATGATCGACTACGTGACTTGGGTCGGTCACGTACCTTCTCAGCTGTGAGACATAGAATACGTCATATACTCCCTCTAAGGATGGAGGTAATGCAAGACGAGAAGCCACCTCACCAATGCGCTCTAGAATATCAAATGGCCCAATATACCTTGGGCTCAACTTGCCTCTGCTCCCAAATTGAATAGTACCTCGAGTGGGTGAAATCCTCAACAATATGTGCTCTTCTTCTTTGAACTCTAGGGGACGTATGTGTGTATCAGCCCAATGCTTCTGTCTGTCCTGAGCTGCTCGAAGATGATTCTGAATCTGTTTCACCTTCTCCACTGTCTGCGTTACCAATTCTGGACCCAGTATTTGACGTTCACCAATGTCACTCCAATATATTGGCGATCTGTACTTCCTTCCGTATAATGCCTCGAATGGTGCCATCTGAATGCTGGCCTGATAACTGTTATTGTAGGAGAACTCCACCAAGTGCAAATGATCTTCCCAAGATCCTCCAAAGTCTAGCATACACGATCGTAACATATCTTCCAAGATCTGAATGGTGCGCTCCTATTGACCATCTGTCTGTGGGTGGTAAGCTGTGCTGAATTTGAGTCTGGTGCCAAGACTCTCTTGCATGCTTCGCCAGAAATGAGATATAAATCTCGAATCTCGATTCGATACAATACTAACCAACACTCCATGTAATCTTACAATTTGTCACATATACATGTCGGCTAGTACCTCTGTGGACTGTCCAACTCTAAATGGCAAGAAGTGTGCCGATTTAGTGAGTCGATCCATAATAACCCATACTGCATCTCTTCCGCTGGGGCTCCTTGGAAATCCTGTGACAAAATCCATCGTGATATGTTCCCACTTCCATTCTGGTATAGGAAGCGGTTGTAACATACCTGCAGTCCTCTGATGCTTGACCTTTACTTGCTGACAGACTAAACATTTAGCCACAAATCTTGTAATCTCACTTTTTATTCCATGCCACCAATAATACTGTCTCAAGTCTCGGTACATCTTGGTTCCTCCTGGGTGAACAAAGTACATAGAGCTATGTGCTTCAGTCATTAACTTCTGTCTCAATTCTCCATTTGGAACATGCATGCGATTCCCAAACCTCAATGTCCGGTCATTATGTATGCGAAGTCCTGTCTGCATGCCGGCTTCTGTCCTCTCTTTGAGTCTTCGGAATCTAGCATCGGTGGGCAATGCCTCTTTAATTCTTTCCACAAGTGACGACTTAACTTCGAGATTATCTAGCATGCCACTCTGTCCTGGTAAAATAACCTCTATCTGAAGCTCCTGCAGATCTCTCAATAACTCGGGCTGCATCATCAAGAAATAAGCCGTAGGCTTCCTGCTGAGGGCGTCTGCTACGACATTCGCCTTTCCTGGATGGTACTGCAGATCTATATCAAAATCTACCAATAATTCAAGCCAACGTCTCTGCCTCATGTTGAGCTCCTTCTGAGTATATACATACTTCAGACTCTTGTGATCTGTAAAGATGTCTACATTCTCCCCATAAAGGTAGTGCCTCCAAATCTTTAATGCAAATATAACTGCTGCTAACTCCAGATCGTGTGTTGGGTAGTTCTTCTCGTGGACCTTCAACTGCCTTGATGCATAAGCAATGACTTTTCCATGTTGCATCAAAACACAATCTAATCCACTACCTGATGCATCACTATAAACAACAAAACCTCCTGACCCTGAAGGAAGAGTCAAGACATGTGTTGTTGTTAATCTTCTCTTTAATTCTTAGAAGGCCTTCTGGCAGTCTTCTGTCCATATAAACTCCTGGTCCTTACGTTTCAGCTTCGTCATCGGTTCTGCAATCCTTGAGAAATTTTCTACAAACCTTCGGTAATATCCCACAAGTTCGAGAAAACTTCTCACCTCTGCAACTGATGTGGGTGTAGGCCAAGTCTCTATTGTCGCAACTTTCTCCGGATCAACTGAAAGTCCTTCTCCTGATATGATATATCCCAAGAAAGGCAATTTATCCATACAAAACTCACACTTACTGAGTTTGGCATATAACTTCTCCTATCTCAAGGTCTCTAACACGATTCTGAGATGCTCCTCGTACTCTTCATAGCTCTTGGAATATATTAGAATGTCATCAATGAATACAACCACAAATTTATCCAAGAATTGATGAAAGACTCTGTTCATCAAACTCATAAACACTGCTGGCGCGTTGGTTAAACCAAATGGCATCACCAAGAACTCATAATGTCCATACTTGGTCCTGAAAGCTGTCTTCTGTATGTCTTCCTTCCTTACTTTAATTTGATGATAGCCGGATCTAAGGTCAATCTTCGAGAATACCCTAGCACCACTCAATTGATCGAATAGATCATCAATGCGTGGTAAGGGATACCTATTCTTGATGGTCACAGCATTCAGTGCCCTGTAGTCAATGCACAAACATACTGTTCCATCCTTCTTTGGTACAAATAATATAGGTGCTCCCCAAGGTGAAACGCTGGGCCGAATGAAACCCTTCTCAAGAAGATCATTAACCTGTTCCTTCAACTCTACTAACTCCTTAGGTGCTAGCCGATATACTGATAAAGTGATAGGCTCTGGTCCTGGAGTTAAGTCTATTGTGAATTCTATTTCTCGATCAGGTGGTAAACCTGGAAGATCATCAGGAAATACATCCACAAATTCTGATATGACTCTTGGGTAACCTGTCTCCCCTTCTACAGATAGTACCCTAAGAGTAGGCTGAACTCCTTGCTCTACTGCTCCTCGAAGAAACTCAAATTCTGGATGTCCAGGCGGTCTAAATATAACCCGCCCAAGTCGGCAATCAAGAGTCGCATGGTACTGACTTAACCAGTCCATACCAAGTACAACATCATAATCTGGTATGGAAAATATCAGAAATTGAGCTCGCATTTCTCTTCCACAGACTACTACAGAACATGATCTACAGACGTCACTAACTGGAATAATTCTACCTTCCGTAAGAATTCTCTTCATCTTCGGAAGGGTTGCGATAGCTACTCTATGGGTGGCTACAAAGCTAGCTACTATAAATGAATACGATGCTCCAGAATCAAATAAAGCTACAGCTGGTAATGAAGCTACTAAAATAGTACCTGCGATAACCTCGTCTGCAGTAGCTTCCTCCTCAACGGCTAATGTGAATGCCTGTCCTCGTCCCTGATCTGGACCTCTCTGCTGCTGCTGAGCCTGCTGAAATAGAGCTGCCAGCGATGCCAGGGGTGGTCTCTGCTGATTTTCTCCTGGGGCTGGTGGTCTGACTCCTCCAACTCCTGTCTACTGTGCTCCTACTGCTGGATAAGCTGGTCGTGGTGCAGGTAAATCTAGTCTCGGTGCTCCCTCTCTACGCTCGGTGCAGTCTCTGGTTTGATGCTGGTTGGATCCGCAAGCCAGGCATAGTCCCAACTTGTGTCTGCATTCTCTCTCAATGTGACCTATCTTGCCGCAGTGGTGACAAGTAGGGAGAGATATGGCCCTGTGTGCTGTCCTCTCTAGCATACTCCTATGGGACCATTTTGCTGAATCCCCATATGCTATCCTGGACGGTGCTGGTGTGATTGGCCTCTTCAGATTTGACTCCCTTCTAGTAACGCGCTCCATGCGCCGTGCTGCTGCAAGGACGTCGGTATATGATGTAGGTGCGACCGATCCAATCAATCTCTGGAGCTCAAACTTTAGTCCGTCAAAGAACTTCTCAGCTTTCTCTTCCTCTGTCGAAATCAAGGTTGGGGCAAAGCGACTTAGGCGAATAAATTCTGCGTTGTATTCTTCCACTGACTATTGCCTTGGATAAGGCGGTTGAACTTGTCTCTAAGCTCCGACCGTGCTACTGCTAGAATATACATCTCTCTGAAGAGTCTGGAGAACTCTTCCCAGGTAACTCGGTCCTGTCCGAGCCTCCTCTCTTCTGCTAACCACCAGTGATTTGCATTTTCAGTCAACTGCATCCTCACTGCAGTCATCCATTTCTCCCTTGGAAGTTCAGCTGCTTCCAACTGGTGTTGTATATTAGTGAGCCATTTATGAACTTCTGTTGGCCCCTCTTTACCAGAAAATGTACGAGGCTTGAGCTGACAAAAATCGGTGATAGATCCCGTCGTTGATCGCCTCGCTGGTGGATTTGCCTGCTCCAATGCGGATTCCAGGCTGGTTCTTAGATACTCTGCCTCCTGACGATGGACCTCTTACTGAATCTGCTGCTGGGCTTGCATCATGGCATACATTATCTGGAATATCTGTTGCCCGTCCATGGCTTGTCCTGGCGGGAAAACTGGCATCTGTGGAGTGAACTGTGGTGGAGGTGGGATGTCATCTCTTCGAAACCTTGGATTAGGCTAACCGGTTTGATCGCTCTGCAATATTTGTCTTCTGTTCCCTGGTGTCACTCTGTCTATATAAGTAACCAGAGCGTCGTGTGGCGTATCCAAGGGAATCTTATCTCCGTTCTTGGGATCCATTACTCCGCAACCAAAAGATTAACTATAAGAACGCTTAGAGGAATCATCACAGGATGCAAATCAAGTAACAAATTCGAGTTCGATATAGAGTTCAAAAATGGTTCAATAATGGATGAGATCCTATAACTTAGCCTATCCTTAGGGCAGGCTTGTTTGATCCCTAAGTTAAAACCAAACAATTTAGTCGTAGACCTGCATGGGCCACCATAAAAACCATGTCACGCTCCAGTCCCAAAATACCGAGGGACCAGACACGTGGCAATGGCCAGCAGCACGCACCGATGGACAACCCAATTTAATGGATCCATCAGGGCATACTTAAGCTGTAAAACAAAGTCTACGACAATCATGGCACAACTAATCTCATCCACACAAAATATAAAATATGATCCACAGGATATAAGGAATGTAAATCATCAGCTAGTCTCAACAAAGTACTTCGGGGAACAACCCGATAAATATCTGATACAATGGTTTAACAGACCAAAATATAAATGACTGAAATAAAGTAAATACTAAGCATGAAACATGGATGCTCAGGAAAAGTCTTCAGCTAACACCTCGTCCTCGGGTGTCGGTACCGCTTCTGTATCAGCTCCTGCTGCGGTCCCGTATACCTCGGAATAGATCTCGTCTGTAAATCCTGGGGACATAATCCATATCCAGGTCCTCAGGGGACATAGCAAGGTACAGATATACAAGCCAAAATAAATGCAGTGAAGCAAATAATGAAATAAATAGGGTAAGTATGTAACCATTTGTGTGAAATGCAAGAGAGTGCATCAATAGTACTCAGGCTGAAACAACTACAAGCTCTGTGTCGGGAAGCCGGTAGCAGTAATATCATGAGGTGGTCTAGCTCAGCGGGTGACTGAGAAGTCGACATAATATAGTCAACCTGTAGCCTGTGTGTCTCTCCCCACCCAATATAACCACACGTCTCATGTCCATAACATCTCATGTACATGTCACGCACGATCATAGCTAATGCAACAAGTCATAAATATCTATGAATATAGTATCTCTGTAAAGTCCTGTATCCTATACAGAATTACCCTAAATATCTCAGGATAGATCCTGTCTCATGAATAGTATCAAGTATCCTGGGCATAATGTACTTGATAAGACAAGTACGAGAATATAAAGGGGTCACGAATGTCCATCTCTAGATGACAATACACAATATCGCGTACGGTGTTGGCACCCGACTAATAATCGGACGCTAAGTACGTCAAACGGTCCTAGGTTAAGCATGCACAACAATATAAATGAAGCAAGGAAAATATGTAACATTACTGCAGAGTTTGGTAAGGTACACTTGCCTGGTATTTTAATACCAACAGTTGTCCCTGTATCAGTGGATCCGGTGGGTACTCCTCCAAAAGCTGTAATAAACATCACCAACAGTCTCAAAAGATATCAAATAGCTAGAAACGCCTGTCCTTAAGTCCAATTTGGACACAAGGGCAAAAATGATATTTTCGGGTCAAAGCGGGGTCCATATGTGGGCTACTTTGCACCGAAAAGCGTGTCAGGGTCAAAGGTCTCCAAATTCCTCAAACTCAGTGACTACAAGTCAGGAACGATGATACGAACCCAACGAAACTTCCAGAATTGGATTCCGATGAGCCGGGTCAAAGCGGGGTCCATATACGGTTTGCGATCACCACAGGACGCGATCCACCGAGCGGGTTGTACGGGCACCGATAGGGTTATACAGTCTACGCGTTGCAACTGACGGAATCAAAAACGGAGATACAAGGAGGAAGAAAACGGTACCTAAACAGGACTCCGTGAATCTGAGTTCTCGTGTCCTGCTCCTGTCCTGCGTCCGTGTCCGGTACTGTTCGTGTCCGAGAACGGCCGTGTCCGTGCTAGGGAAGCTGCTGCGCCGGCGAAGCGGTGGAGTCTGGGTCAGCGCCGCCGGACGGGGGACGCTGTGCACAGCCGGAGTAGGGGGCTGCGCCGACGGGACCGGAGAGGGAACTCTGGGTCGAAGTCGGCTGGTCGGTCAGCCGGACGGGGAGGAGCAGGGTGCAGGGTTCGGGGGTTCGATGGGAGGGGGTCGTGCGGCTGCCTGGCGGCAGCAGTGAGGTGGAAGAGTTCGGGGGAAACGGCGGAGTCGATCGGGGCGGATCGACGGGTTGAGGGTGGTTGGGTTCTGTTGGCGGGGTCTGGTGTATAGGGAGATGGAGATGGCGATAGCGATGGTCGGCCTCGGCTTCGGGGATGGCGCTGGGCACGGCAGAGGGATGTCCAAAAGGCGACGATGGCTGATTTCTAGGTTTACGACTGGGCACGCACGCCAAGAAGGGGGGTTTATACAGCTACAGTAATTCCGGCGGCTAGGGTTTCCCATTTGGGTTTCGGATTCGGGTCGGGTTTGGCTCGGATCCGACCCAACCCGACCCAATATGATGTTTTGGTTCAGTCAGGGTTGGTTTGGTTTGGTTTGGTTCAGGTTTGGTTCGGTTTATATATCCAATAGTTTTTAGGACCTTAAACGCGTTTCCGGAGTCCAATAAATTCATAAAAAAATATCCCATGTCCGGTTTTCCATTTTACACCATAAAATATTATTTCCATAATATTTTAACATTAATTAACAATACTTAAAATTCTTTTAATCACAATCACCTTCGTTTTAAATTCCAGAAAATACCGAAAATTTCAGAAAAAATCAATTTAAAATTATTCTAAAAAATCAGGGTATTTACAAATAATAATAGTAATAATAATAAGTATTATTTATAATAATAATGATAATAATAATAAAAAATAAATAGTATAATAGTAATAATAATAATTATAGTATTAATAGTAATAAAAACAAAATAGAAAAGAAATAAAATAGAAATAGAAAAGAAAAGAAAAAAAAGAATAAGAAAAAGAAAAGAAAAAAAGAATACGAAATAGAAAAAAAAACTAACACTAAAACCCCCACCCCCGCTGCTGTGACCCGCGCGCCTAGGACCATCTCCCCTCACCCGCTCTCTCTATCTATATATATGTTTATATCTGGATTAAACCCTAACCCTAAACCTCTCGACCACCTCGACCCAACACCACAGCCCAGCCTGGACCCGCCGCCTCTATCGCCTAGAACCCTCGCAGCTGCCAGCGTCGCCGGCGATGTCGCGACCGCCGTCCGTCCGAGCAGGCCGCGCAGATTCGCAGCTAAGACCGCTCCTTCGTGCGCTGATTTCCGCCTCCTCGCTCAACCAAATTCGGATTCGTCTTCATCGGTATGTTCACGACCGATCCCTCTCTAAATCCTGTAAATTAGTTTCCATAGTGCAGCGTTAAAAACCAGGTAAAAATCAACGGCAACTTTAAGAAAAAACCATATTTTTAAACCATTATGATATGTTGCGATAACCCGTGTTCAAGGACTCGTATCTTCCACCACAGAGATCCAAACTTAGATTTTCTTCTTGCTATGTAAAGATCATATAACCGAGATTATTTTCTGTCAATTATATTATTTTATTTGGCGTTATATGCAGAATTAAATTAGGTTGAAAACCTATAAAAACTTATTTTTGAAACACAAATATTTATGATACGGAGCGCGCTCCGCCAAACGGGACCGTCCCGTCATATACCAATTATACCGAAAGACGCGTATGGTATAACCAGACGTGTGGGCTTTTGCGAAAACTGATTCGGACGCGTATGCGCGTCAGAATCAACCCGTATTCGCAAAAAGTCCCTATATCGCGACTTTTGCAAAATACCACACAATTTATTGTACGCTCGTCAGAATGAGACAAAACTTGCACCATTGGACTCGTGGTATCGCGCTGGTCCTGTGACCCAAGTTTCATGCAATTCTGAGACAATTGACCAAACCGCCTATTTGTGGGCCCAACGGTTGACTTTTTGGGCGAATTTTTGTTCGGCTCACCGGAATCCAAAATTAGACATACCTTGAGTTTGTACAGACATTTAGAGTTTGTTTGACCTATAATTTGTTCCATTTAGAGACCTTTACCCCTGGCACACTTTTTGGTGCAAAGTGGGCCACTTGTGGACCGCTTTGATCTGAAATTACCATTTTGCCCCTGTGTCCAAATTGGACGAAAGGGTAGTATTTTCTAGCTATCTCGCTTATTCTGGAAATGTTGGTGATGTTTATTTTATCATTCGGAGATGTTCATTCGGAGGCCATAGTATATGACTCTTGGTGTTTGACATCTGGACGTTACACTTTGCAGCCTTCTCATCAGGCAAGATACCTTGCCAAATTGCTTACAGTACTTTGTATGCTTATTATATTTCTATATATTTATTACATGGGTATTTTCTTTCAGTTATTATTATATATTATATATGTTGAC
The DNA here is from genome assembly GCA_036927795.1 of Iris macrosiphon. Lineage (NCBI taxonomy): Eukaryota > Viridiplantae > Streptophyta > Magnoliopsida > Asparagales > Iridaceae > Iris > Iris macrosiphon. The sequence continues at coordinate 72,150,432 of JAYESA010000012.1, forward strand.
ACACACTTGACACCTAGTATCATGAGAGAGGAGGACAATCAGTAGGCGTATGGGCTATAACCACTCTGGTAAACCGAAGTATCTAGCACGCACTACGGTAGTGTATCGTACTGGTCGCTATTCCCGAGGTATGTCAATTTCTGGTGTCGCGCCGATCGCTACCCCCGAGGTATGTCAATTTTTGATGTCCCTGACATGTGTGTGAGTTGTGAGATTAGATAGAGTAGCCTATCCTTGCCTATTGTCAAAAAGTTATCCTCATTATGCATTCATATAGATTGTCGTGTACAACATACTTATATATTTTTTGTCTATATTGCATGTTTACTGTATTCAATTGGCATGCTTCTATGTATCTTGGTACGTCCCTCTGAGGACCTGGTCCCTTGCCAGGTATAGACGACCAAGAGTATCCACAGGAGTACGGGCCAGGACCTGACACGTTACTTTCTGCCTAGGAGGTCTTACCCTCTAAGCATCATTGATTGTCTCTATCAATGGATTTTTTAGCTGACACTTTTATGTCATCATCTTATTTTATATTGGAGATTCTACCCTCCTCTCTCATTCTAGTTTTGATACAGTCATTGGTAGTGGATTTGTCTCCACCCGACTATTACTTTGGATTATTCAGACTCATTATTCTAGTTTAGTTTTTTTTATGTGACTTGTTATGTGGATGAGATTCGTATTTCTGTGACTTGTGACAAAATATATACCAAATGTGAGTTAATATTCATATTATAGCGTACGTATGTATTATAGTATCCATATATTAGAGTTGCCATATACATACGGCTGGCATGCTTACGTGTTCCTAGTTCTACGTATTTTGGGACTGGGGCATGACAATGATCAACTCTCACAAAGACATGCACAAGGAGGGGTATGATCATATATCTACACTAACATTCCCAGCCCCGACTGGTATAGTGGATCCAACCATGGTGTGTTATGACGGGATTCACTGGGTAGGTAGCTAGTCTCCCCAAGAATCAATGTCTGTACATGTACAATAAGAACGAGGAACAAGGCTTGCACAAGATATACCATAAATACCAAGGAATAATATCTCATGACAAGATTCAAATATACCAATCCGTATAACCATCATGTCAAGTAATCAAGATTATCTACACTAAATACAAAAAAATATAGAGGATATCATAAATGGAAAACTATCAAAGAATATACTTGCCTGGAATCCGGTGAACAGTATCAAAGATGTCCGAAATATTGCCTTAGAGACCTAAATATTGATATTACATCAACACAAGGTTTTGGAATGAATACAAGTTAAACTAGTCAAATTCTAGGTCATAAAGCCATTCCTAGTTCAAAACAGTCAAACTAGGTCGTACTAGACTAGTTACCCTCATCTTGATATATAATACCTTGGCTTTGAACCAACTAGCTACCCTCATCTTAATACCCATACCTAATACCTATAATTACCTTAGCATTACCTTGGTATCACAAAGTAATACTAGACTCGTATTAAACTTACTAACATCTATACTAACCAACACACATCATATTCTAACAAATACATATATCAACTAACGCTAATATTCATATCAACCTAACTAACAATAATTAACTTCTTAATTAGACAACAAACTAAACTACTAACTAATCCTATCAACTAACTTAACCCATGACTAATCGACCAACTACATACTAACCTATACTAAAAGATCTGACAACAACATGTTGTTGCTAATGCAGCACCCCCATTACCTAGAACTACTGCTGCTAATGCAGCATCTCCATGTTTTGCACAAGGTGCACAGCCGACTGCCCCATCTCACTGCTGTTGTTGCATGTTGTTGCAGCATTGCTGCTGCTGTTGCTTCCCCTAACAACATTGCTGCTGCTGTTGCTATTGCATATTGTTGCAGTATGCAACAACCCGACCTGCTATCCACTTTAGTGTGTAGTGCATACACACCCGATCAGACCCCCCTCTTGCTACATCTCATATCAGTCATTGACTGTATCCCGACAATGTTATATCCCAACTAATAGTGAAACTCACTCCCCACACACACACACACACACACACACACACATATATATATATACACATAGATATATTACTAACAAGTATATAATACTTAGATACATAGATATATATCAAATATATACTCCTAAACAATGCAATTAGATATAAAGGATAGAAATTTAGAGGGCATAAAATTAATATAGCAATAATACAAACACTTGGCGTGCATCACACCGTATCACACCAAAACTATGATACGCTTGCGATACGGATCCACCATACAACCAAACGTATTTCGAAGAACACTAGCAAGTCTAGAATCATAATTAGAAGTACTACAAAGATCTATCTACTCATCCACGTGCCCGTGTCAAAATATGACATGCTCAAACCCTGTATCAAAGAAAAAATCTCCAAATCAACGCGTATCACCAAATTATCGTGATACGGCCTATACATATCCAATTATGGACATGACACTAGTCTCACACAACCAAACACATGTCAGTTTGGTCTAATTGACCTATTAACAAACACATGAAGTGCCAATATCGAAATTCCCCAAAATTGGCATAAAATATACCATAACTTCTTCCATATGCCTCCTATGAACCTAATTCCACTTCCTATGGGTAGCCTTAGTACATAGTGGGTTCCTAATGATTAAACTACAGATTTAGAGTCTAAATAGAGAGGGAAAACTAAATTTTACCTTTTGGGAGATGGATTTCTAATGCAAGTCTCCAAATGAGTGTCAAGAGCCTTCAACTTGTGCTTCTTCCTCCTCCTTGTAGATTCTTGCCTCCTCCTTATTCTAATAGCCTCCAATAGTGTGTAGAGAAAGAATTGGAAGATAATTTGGCTAGGGATTGGTATTAGGATGAAGGAATTTGAAAGAGAAAAATTCTAGAACTAGAAATGAGATGAATGGATGAAAATAGAGTCTCTCTCTCCTCTCCCCCCATGGCCGGCCTTGACCCCTTCTCCAAGTCACTATAAAAAGGCTACAATACCCCTTAGTGTTTGTCATGAAGAAATTAATTAAGGAGGAAAGGTTCTAATCCAATTGGTTTAACTAATTAAATCATCCTCCTAATGAATGGGTTTGTTTATTGGGCTCAAATCTTGCTAGAATTAATGTTGGTCAATGAGTCTATTCTAATCAAGTTAAATCCACTAACACAAGTCCAATAAAAATGTATCATCTAACAATAAATAAATAATACAATAAATAAATATACTATAAGTACATTAATTAATTATAAAATAACTAAAATACCCTTCATAAAAAAATATGGTAGTGACACTATGGCTCCACCTCCTATAGTAAATACATAACCTGAGGTAGATTTCCTTAAATCCCTATCTGACTGAAAATCTGAGTCTATATACCCTAAGGGAATTAAACTATCTGCATTGTAAATCAGCATATAATCTTTAGTCCTTTTCTAGTACTTCAAAATATACTTTACCAAAGTTCAGTGATCTTGTCCTGGTTTAGAATGATATCTCCTAACCATGCCAACGACAAAGCAGATGTTTTGTTTCGTTCATAGCATTGCATACTTTACCAAAGTTCAGTGATCTTGTCCTAGGTTAGAATGATCTTGTCCTGGGTTAGAATGATATCTTGCTACCCCCGAGGTATAACTTTGATCCCAAAGATGTGACCTACTGTTTGAATAAACAAATGAGAGGCTTGGACGAAATCTTTTTGCTTACAAACGAGAAAAGAGAAAAGTATAATTAATCCTATACGAGGATATAAAGTACAATAAAATGATTCTGGGAAAGTATTACAATAGAAGTCTGATCTGCGGTCGATCACTTTGTTCCTTGGACCACACGATGATGAAAAAGTGCTGTAGAATGTGGGTCACTCTTGACAAATACCCAAAATAAATTTCAAATCCAAAAAAAAACAATATCGAACTCAGGAAATCATAAAACATCTAACAAGATCACAAGACAGTTCTACAAAAAATACTCGAAATCCAAAATCCAAAAATCCAGATCTAATAATCATATGTAGAAAATATATCTATAATCAAAATAATATCTAAATAGATAATCAGGAAAGCTGAACTATCCAGAGTCAACAGAGCTGAAATGATATAAGAATATTCACTGGATACACGATAAGGCTTCTGAAATCTCCAATCTTGACTTCATTGGCGGACTTTGAGCTACGATATAATCCTCCTTCCAAGAATATTACTTCAACGCACGAAGAGAGCGATGATGATAGTAAATCAATACAAGTCAATGCACGAAGGAAATAACCGGAGAGTCAAACAATGGGATGCATCGGTAGAGAGTGCAGAACCCAAGATATAACGGGTAACCCAAGGATGGAGACAAGGCAACATCTTATCTGATAAGGTGGTCGATATGAAAAACTACAGGACCACGTTTCTCAAAACAAGGAATAAAGGCTGATAATAATGAATAGACATGGGTAAAACAAGATAGGTCCAGGTAGAGAGAACGACCAATTTACAAGTTCAATAGAGCGAAGGGCAAGCGTAACAAGTAGGAACTCCAAGGAATAATGGACTAAGATCAATAATCATGTCATACCCAACAATCTCAAAATAAGGTCTGCATGGACCACCAATAAAACCATGTCCCGCCTCGCTCCCAAAATACTGGATAAATACGGGAAATGACATGGCCAGCTCCCCCGTACAAGGTATAGAACGTCGTACGGCAGTCACGGCTGTCAGTCATATTGGGTTTTCTTGCATGTGATACAATCTATAGCCTAAATCTGATCTCATATCCACATGCAACCACAATAAAATAAGCAATAAGAATGATATCAACTAGAAAACATGTAAGACCAGACGGTCAAAAATACTAATGATAATCAGGAAGTCTATAGTAAGAAAAGATGTAGACGAGATTACCATCCCACACAGTTCCCAATGTGATCTGGAACTAAAATGCATCCTCCAAGCCAGGTCTGGAAGATCCAAAGGGTCAGTCACAGGCAATCTGGGAACAATCCAGGGTTGGTCAGGCCAACCGCAACAAGTAACATAAAGGAAGGCTCAAGGACGGGCAGAAAAAACCCAACAATAAACATGTAACATAAAATTTATAGAAATTTGCAGTAAATAGGGGAAAGGAATCGTACGGTACCAATGTACGATTATAGAATATAAAGCATCAATGAACAATTAATGCAGGTAAGAAGCCAACAATCAATCATAATTATCCTATCATCCAATAATACCTTTATCGCCCACTAGAGTCCGTAATATGTCATCGGAACAGTAATCCACCCATACACCAAACAAGGACAAGGGATAAATTACTACACCGGGACATGCTACATACCTACCGACAAGCAAGCAACACACAATACAATTATATGAATAAATGGCCACTTAAATACCTATGGCTTGCTAGGTAAAGTCTGGATTACCCCAGTTATACAATATATAGGAATCCTTAGATCGTGCTATGATACAGCAGGCTAGCCGAACCAATAGTCACCGCGTAGCACAAAGTATATGCACTGGTCCCTCGTAAGGCCACCGTGCTAAGATTACATAGAACACATAGTACATATAGTAATCAGATACTACATTCCACTAGTATGGATGATATACAGTATCTGTGGGGGCCAGCCGACATCCCCGCGTGTATATTCGAGTGACGTCTGTTATGCACTATATCGGGATTATATTTCCTTCCAATGCTTCTACCTAACCATATAGTTATATAGAATCTCATGTCATGGTCACACGATCATCATCATCCTAGAATTTCGTACCGAAGTACGGGTATGCTATATGCGAGTCCATGTTGGTTTTTGTCGATTCTAACCCAGATCCATCCTGAATGTAATGCAACAATCAATACACACCATCCAACCATGCTAAGCTATGATCACTGACCAACTACAAAGCCCGTATTAGAAAAATTATATAATGTCATATTTTGAGTAGTATATGAAGCTTGTACCATATAGCACGTAGCAAGATATGTCGTACCTCAGTGCACATGTAACACATAGCATATAGTAATGCATAGTAAGTAGTAAATGTATCAGTACAGATATAAGTAGTCAAGCCAGGATACACGATAGGTCAATCAATCGAGTAAAATTCTCTGCTCATATCGTAGCATGTATTTCAGGTCAGGTGCATAGGAATAATCAGTCAGACGATAAGTCAGATCGATCGATCCATCAAGTCGATCTACCAGCCGGGTCAATCAATCAATAGTTTCTCCATCCACGATGTAATATAGATATTAGGTCAGAAAAAATATGAGCACAAGATACTAATCTAATCTCCTTGAATAATACTAGATCCTGTGGCTCACATGAATCCATCGGACTGGTGATCACATGCTATCAGTCGATAAGTCCCATAACGTTCGGGGTATAAAATATAGATTCCACCTAACAAGGTCTGCCATCTATAAGTACTAGTACTAGAAGTCACTAGGGCAGTAAGTCAATCACATATACTCACTGATCCACCATGCATTAAATAAGGGACAAAACCACTAAATGTCATTCTTCCCAACTATATAAGATCCTGATGTCTACCAAATCGTAAAGGTACCAGGTAACATAAACTTGGGAAGTAGAGTAAAATCATATATTGATAACCTCGATATTTTTCTCTTTCCGTAAAATGCTCGCACAATAGTCCAAGTCCGAGAAATTCAATAATAAAAATATTGCGCCTGTAGCCCAGGCTTGCAAAGTCCAATAGAGTACAAAAGGGCTTTCCAAGTCAATATCCTAATATCATACTTCCAATTTAAAATAATATTCAATCCTCAAATTTATCCAAAGTTCACAATCCCGACATAAGGCAACTTCTAGTCCAATCAGGTTAATCTAGAACAACGCCTGAAAAGAATAATATAGAAATATGAATATAATAATGAATGATGCCGGACAGTGGTAAGAAAATGCATGAACCACTCTGGAGAAGATCCACGACCCATAAACCAAAGAAGGACCGGTATCGCAGACCGTCTTCCGAGTAGAACTACACCCCTTACTTTATCCGACGAACAAGGGTAAATAAGCACTATAAGTATAATATAAAATCAAATCCTGGGTCAAATCCCCAAATCGAATAATGAATCTCCGAATCAATTTCCTAAATCAAATCCCAAATCAAGTATCGAATCAAATCCTGAACCAAGATCCTAAACTAAATCCCCCAAACCAAATTCTAGAATAAATTACTGAATAAATTCCATAATTAATTTTTAATCAAATCCTCGAACAAATCAAATCCACGAATCAAATCCCAGTATCAATTTCCTAACTCAGAATCCAAACCGAAATTCTAAAAAAATTTGGCAGAACCTCACCTATATTTCTAGGACCGGAACATAACCTGTAAAAAAAACAAATAGAATATCCACCCGGCGCAACCCACCGTAGAACCCCAAGTCGAGAACACTAAGTCTCGACCTCCAGCAGCACTACAATACGTGCTGGGTACCATTCCAACATAATCAACAAGAATTGACACGCAGGGTGCACAACCACATAGTCATCTGTCCTTAACCAAACCACAATAAACAAGTCCAATAATCTAGTGCCAAATCATAATCCGATCGCGAATCAGACACGAGACATATAGGGATAATGCTCATAACCAGGTCATGCTCTTGTCCTCGGAGTCGTGGATGTCCCGTCCGATTTGTTCGATATGGGTATCATCCCGATACCAAACCATTCTACACTAATATTAATATTTAAAGATCTAACATTAATATTACAGTTTAAATGTACAAATAAATTACAATAAATAAAATGGAGGACAAGAAGCGCATAGACGCGAAACCGTCACAAGAAAAAGGGGTACTTGCCTAGAGGTCTCGGCAAGATACGCAAGTCTTCGGCACTCTAGATCCAAGCTCGCACTTCCATCGGGTTCCTCAGAACACACAACAAGCAAACATCAACACCAAACAATAAATATAAACAAAATCACAAGGGAAGGCAGGAGGCTATACCGTGCAGGTCCCGCAAGCGGTGCAAGGATCTGGCACAAAAACTGAGACGAGTGGATCGATACAGGCACGCATATCAAGATATGCACGAGATTCGAGGTATCATAAATGCCGAGACGAAAGGGTAACAAGTCGTGCATATAAATCGAGACGTGCATGAACTCTCAAGTAATACACAGTAACAAATTAACGCGGTACACAAATCGGTGCGTACACACAAATTAATGTGACACAAATTATAAGGAAAGGCACGAAGGCCGAGGGACATAAAAACTAAGGCGGTACGCAGCCCGAGATAGCATAGTGCTCCTTGCACCGCAGGCTCGAGATATTCCGCTACCCGAGGCAACACGTATATCGAGATAGCACAAGAAAAAAAGCTGACACGTACACCGAGGTGCATGTATCCCAAGGACGACGGCACAGGAAATGAGGGCGGAGGAGATGGAGATAACAACAATGGTGATGGTGGTGCTTAAAAGTGGGGGTGGCCATGGTGGTGGTGCAAGGTGGTGGTGACCTGATCCGAAGGGATGAGGGCCGAGTGAGGGAGAGGAAGGAGAGAGAGAAAGCACTATCGAGCGAGGTAGAGAGAGATCTAGATCGAGAGAGAGAGAGAGAGAGAGAGGGAGAGGGAGAGAGAGAGCGAGCTGGAGAGAGAGAGAGACCAGAGAGAGAGAGGGGAAGGGAGCGAGAGGGAAATGGGAGAGCACCAGGGGGGAGAAGTTGAACCAAGAGAGAGGGGGAGGGAGATGTCCAGTGGGTGATGGAGGGAGAGCTGCTGTGAGGAAGGGGAGAGGGGAAAGGAAGATCGGGTGAGAGGAAAATATATCGGCTAAAGGAAAAAGGGGTAGGGCAGGTATGGGGTTTGGGTTAGAGTTGGATTAGGCATTGGGGTTAGGATTTAATAATAATAATATGAATGATAATAATAATAATAAATACAAGAACAAGAACAACAACAACAATAATAATAATAATAATACCAATAAAATCCAATTTTAATTCTAATAGTAACATAAATAAAATTAATAATTAAATAATACCAACAATAAAATAATCAACTACGAAAACTACAAGAGATCAGGCCTCAACAATCCAACTCAAATCAAGATCCAAAAATAAAATAAATTTTTTTAAAATTACTCAAATTTTGAAATACCATCATATACATATTTATAAAAATAAGGATATGGCACTAGATCTCTGAAGTGTGTCATTTTTGGTTATCCTCATACTCAAAAAGGTTATCGTTGTTACAGTCCACAAACACACAAGTATTATGTCAGGGCGGATATTATATTCTTTGAGTCTACCCCTTTCTTTCCTTCAGGAGACCGATGCATTCCTTTTACAACATATTTGATATCTTCCATACCACTTTCGGTCATTCCTGAATCAATTTCTGTCTCCATTCCCACTTTACAGGTTTATCAGTGATCCAAGAACAGGCCAGTGGTTCTACTGAATTCTGCCCTCAACCAATTAGCTTTCGTGCTTGAGGTTTCTGCTCCCATCACTACAGATCCAGATGATCTTCCTATTTCTCTCAGGAAAAAAATACCTTTGTACAACAAAGAATAAGCATATAATTTCTAACTATGTTTTATTACACCGTACTTCATCATCTTTTCATGCATTTGTTGTTTTATTGTCTTCTATTTCCATTCTCAAAACTTACTATATCATCTTCTGGTTAGAAAAGTACAATGGATGAGGAGATGTATGCTTTACATCAAAATTAGACTTGGGAGCATACATCACTTCCTGTTGGGAAGCAGACAATAGATTGTAGATGGGTGTACACTGTTAAGAATCATCCCGATGGTTCTGTTGAGCGCCTCAAAGCACGGTTGGTTGCCAAAGGGTATACTCAGACATATGGTGTAGATTATATGGAGGCTTTCTCTCTAGTTGCTCGGCTGAATTCAGTTCAGATTCTTATTTCTGTGACGGTTAATCACCAATGGCCTATATATCAGCAGGACATAAATAATGCTTTCTTGCATAGTAATTTACATGAGGAGGTTTATATAGATCAACCAAGGGATATGTTGTAGCAGAAAATAAAAAACTCGTATTTCAATTATAAAATTATTATATAACTGAAACAGTCACCTCGTGCTTTGTTTAAAAAGTTTACTTCAGTTCTCATTCAGTATAGATCTCGGTGCACCACATTAGATCATTCAGTATTTTGCCATTCTTTCTCAGCAGGTATTACCTTATTAATTGTTTATGTTGATGATATCATAATATCTGAGAGTTATCATACTGTGATTATGGACTTGAAGACCTGCCTTAGTCGTCAGTTTCATACTAAGGATTTGGGTCTTCTTCGATATTTTCTTGGAATCGAGTTTGCTCGATCTAAGAAGGGTGTGTATCTGTCATAACACAAGTATGTTCTAGACTTGATCTTTGAGACTGGGATGTTAGATTATCGGCCAGTTGAGACTCCTATGGATTATCATGACAAGCTTGACGCTGACATAGGAGAGTTATTTGAGGATGTTGGAAATTATAAACGTTTATCGGCAAACTTATATATTTTACTGTTACTCGACCAGATATTACATATACAGTTGGAGTAGTTAGTCAGTTTATTCTTGCCCCTCGATAACCACATTGGGAGACTATCTTTCGCATCCTTCGATATTTGAAGGGTGCACCTGAAAAGGGTTTGTTGTACAAACCTTCCCAGTTACTTACGGTGATAAAATTTAGTGATGCTGATTGGGTAGGCAGTCGCAGTGATGAGTATATATACATAATACTTAGTATATTAGATAGTATATCTAATACCTACTAGTTATGAACCTAGAAATCTAGGTATGACCTAGCATCTACTAGATTAGTCTTGTAATTAACATAGAAACTAGGTATGGACCTAAAACCAAGGTAACACCTAGTTAAGACCTAGTTTGACCTAGTTATACTAATTTGACCTAGAAATGGCCTAGAAATTATACTTTAGTACATTTAAGCTCATTTATCACTTTTTTACACCCCATTGACATAATATTTCATATATAGGTCTGTGTGAATAGCTTGGATACTGAGTCATATCTTTTGCTCAAGACCAGAGGCGAGTACATCTCTCTGTTAGTTTTTATTATATGAAAGGGTATATATCACTTGTCCTAGAACTGTATACTTGATTCTAACATATTGTTACATGTACTGGTACTATATGGATCCTTTCAGAAGATATTATCCCTTATCATGTACTCTGGATACTCCTTCCACATATACTTTATCGTATACATCGGGTATTATTTGTACACGTATTCATTTGTGTTCTCTATATACTTATTTTATATTCGTGTATGTAATATGTTATGATCGGATCCATGAGTATTGTAACACCCCGCAACCGCTCGGAGCGTTACGCTGAGTCGGAGTCGAATTTAATGAATCAAATGCTGGTTACATTTGAAATGTCGGATTTCGGGAAGAAGGATTAATCGAGTTGGTTTCAATGTGCAGATGGCTAGCGGGTTCGATGGAAATCAGGTGTTCATTCCGAACAGTACTGAATAGCTGAATGGAAGCGATAATGCCGTCTTCCTTAATCCGATCGGTCGGATGATTTGGAGAGCACGGCCTGCTCGTACGATCATACCAGTTGAGTAGATCGCGCTTGCATCGGACCACGGGTTTAAGGGATTGGCCGTATCGACAGGACAGGATGCCTAACGGGATCAATCATTGTGAGTGGGCTCTTTCCCTTCTCCTCTACTCCTTCATGCCTAATAATATAGAAAACACGAAATAGCTTGTACACTTGGGCTGAAACATCGGGAAGCACTACACTGAGGCGTGCATAGAGTGTGCGTCGTTGGCTTGGTAGGATTGTGGCTTGAATAATTTACGCGTTGGATAGTTGGATGCGATAGCTGGATTATTCATTTGAGGCGATCGGTTGGATTACTTGGGATTATGCTTGGACGGATGGAAATATACAAGTAGGAATGATACAATTGAGGCAATGGGAATAATGGAAATATCAGGATTCGGACGAGCGAACGTGCATCCGTGCGCGTGTATCACAAGGATGCTTTGTCTTGCAAAGCAGGCAGTTGTGGTTCGAAACCGAACAACTGTATCAGCGAGGGCGTTGTGTCGTTTGATGAGGCATCGTGCCACGAATGTGACATTGTGCCACTGAAACGGCATTGTGCCATGGGTTTTGCTTCGAGCATAGGTGTTGCACCAATTTGGATTGTGTTGAGAAGAGGCTTCGTGCCTATGAAACACTTGATATTTTGATGCCTTGGGCTATGTTTTGAGGTCGAGATTTGGGTTCTTTGGAAGGACATGTTGGAAGAATGGTTATGGATATTTCGGTTGGATATCGATGGAATGAGTCTAGGATCGCTTGGTGGGGCGAGAATGTTTTGATCCTCTCGTCATACCTACGTGTCTGCATAGTCACGGACAACCTAGGTGGCACAGGGTTTGGTTTCCTCGAACGGGTGCTCCGGGGCACCGGGACCGTTCGGCCATGGAGGAGACAATTTTGGGTATCGCGTTTTGGGCGCGGTACCAGCGGTTGGATGCGATTCAGGTGGGTTAGCTACTTAGCGCTGTTTCGAATAGAACCGCATTGATCTGTCCGATCAACGTCCTTTATGGCCTTTGGCCAGTGACTTCATATAAGAATAGATATTGGCTTGCTTTACTTTGGTTGGTTTGTGCATCGTGTAGGCGCGGCCACCTTGCCTCGGCAAGAGTGTGCACTCGAGAGTGGAATATAAACTTTGGTTCTGGATGGATATCGAGGCGAGACTGATGGTTCGATATGTTATCGTGCAAGCGATGACATTGAGTTAGACGGGTCGGCTTTATATAAACTGCTTGTCGTTTGGTTTGAGAATGAATGCTAGCATGCTTAAACTGCTTTACTGTTTTCCTTAACATGTCATCCATATGCCATGAAAAGAATCTAGGATTCAACTAGAAAGATCACCATTTAACTGTGTGCATTCACTACTTTACTTAGTGTCGGCTTAGACGAGTGGGTTACCCCGCTCACCAGTACGGTTGTGTACTGACCCACGTTTGTGGGCAATATTTCAGGTACACAGGCGTAGTGGCACTGCTTGGATATACGGGACAAGATGTATGAACTGTAAGTACCTTTGTGGGCTAGAGAAAGAGCAAGAGTTATTTTATCGTCTCCGTGGCATCGCCTTTGTGGCATTGACTCGGGGCATCTTATTTGGACCCTATCGTGAGCTTCGCTGCGTATACTCTGATGTGTGCTTGGTACACATTTGGCTTCCGCTGTAACTTGGTTATTTCGATAATAACTTTTGTGTTTAACAACATCACCTTGTACGAGCGCAACTCCAGGCTCGTACGGCATCACGTCCCGAATAGAACGATTATCCCGCGGGAGAGCTGCAACGTGGTGATTTCACGTTCAGCGGGGACTATTGGGCTTGCGGGAGTTTGGGGCAGGACAGATTGGTATCAGAGCGCCCGGTTCATTTCTTCGGACTTGGTCCTTCGCTTCATCACAAACTTAAAAAAAAAATCGCTTTCGTGTGTCGTTAGCTCTTGACTCTACTCGGTGCCGCATCGGATGTTTCATGCAATAAGTCTAATTATTGCTGGTTTTGGCTGCATTTTATTTCTTGGTTGGGTTGCCTTGGTTGGTTTTCGTAGGATCGCTTAGTCTCGTTAGGCGTTGTTGCATTCGTGCAGCAAGTTGGTTGGCGTTGTTGTATTTGTACAACAAGTGTGGGCTTTCGTTGGGTTGGCTTGGCTTATCATTTGGGAGATTCTGATTGCCTCAATGGATCAGTTGGTTGGCTAACGAGATTTGGTTATGCGGCATGTTTTGAGTAGAAACATTCGAAAAGAATAGATCCTTGCACGAGTTGCTCGTCAAGCGATTGTGTTGGATAGAAGTTGGAATTTTGGCTGTGGCGCATCGGTTGAGCAAGTCTGAGTTTGGCTCAGAAATATCAGGATAAGTTGGAACGAGTTGCTCGTATAACAGATGTGTGAAACCGTTGGGTATTGGGTTGGACTATTTGGAAGATAATCATTGCACGATTGCTCGTGTTGAGAAGGTATCAGACGGGTTAAGAAACAGTTGGATAATTCAAGCGTTGCCTGAGTTTTGTGTCAAACTCGGATTGGAAAAGGCATGATCATGCATGGAGAATGGTTCGAACGGATCTTGGATTCGTGCAGGAAAACGTAATATGAGTAGTGACTTGATTCGAAGTGGTATATGGGATCAAATGTGTTAAGCAAGGCATTGGAAATATTTTGGTTGGACATCTATGGGAATTGCCTGAACGGACTCGTGAAACGAGAATACAAGTTGGTTGGTGCACGTCGGTTGAGTTGGGAAGAATGAAAATGGAGCAAGCGAATATTAAGTTGAGCATATCGTGAACGGACTGATGCAAATAAAAGCATCGTTGGGCTTAAGTGATGGACGAGATCGGAACGAACAACTGGGATGCGCTTGAACGAGCAATGGGTGATTCAAATGATAGCGAGCACGAACTACAATTTTTGGCGACACATTTGAGCTGTTGGTTGAGCAACGAAACACGAACTTGGCTTGGAGGGACAATGTGATTGATTCACACAAACTTGAAGGATTTTGGATATTGTTGCTGGAGAAGTTGAATCAGGTTTAGCGGAAATGAAATTTTGGGCAAGATGGTGCAACGATGATAGACGGATTCTCTAGAAAGACGTGGACGGATTGTGGCCACAACGGAAGGCAAAGATATTGGCAGACAGACTTTTGAAGATAGCTAAATGTGGGAGCAACGTCGGAATAAATCACTATGCTGCTCGAGTAAGTTGGAAGTGCAAGGTGGGACGTGGCAAACAGATGTGAATTTGAGCAAGTCTCGAGTTTCGAGAATCGTTAAAATCGATGGTGCGAGAATCGAATATGCAATTCGAAAATTTGATGGATTCAGGACAGAACGGCGGATTGATGGAATAAGGTTTCAACGAGCGCGGTTCTCGAATTCAGAAACTTCGCTCGGGTGAATGGTTGGATTTTATTCGGATTTGCAGATGAGATATAGCATGGTTTATAGTAACTGTCCATCGTGATGATCATAATTATCAAGCGTAGCTTCGGGACAGCTGACCCTAAGCGACCTTGCCCGCTGAATCGGATATGAATATGGTAGACCCATAGAACGACCCTTGAGACAGCATATTTGGGAATGCGTCGAGGGCAGATGTGAGGCAATAAGATTTGGCTTATCGACTGAGTGTTGGATTCGAGAGACCCTTGGGATAGTCTTCAGCTGAGGATGCAGCCAGAAGATCGAAGCAATAGTGGAAGTAGCCTAGTCAACCGATGAGATTCAGAGTCGCAGATTTTTTATCTCGATGGCATCGCCTCTGACTCATCGTGCCCTGGAAGGGAATAGCATTCATATGAATGGACGACTGTGGCAGCTCGTTCAGATCAAATCCTTGCGAATACTGGAAGGGACAGACGTGCTTCAAATTTACAAGATGTCTTGGAACTTATTCTGGGAAGCGTGCTCGTTCGGAAGACAAAGGTGATATTCTATGCTTCGAGGCAGTGGAAGCAGCACGAAGAACTATTTCATGCGCAACCTAAGAATTGTGGTGAGTGTGTCCACGTTGAAATCGTGGCGACACAAATCCCTTTGGCGTGGCGACGAGATCTTCGTGGATCACACGAACCTCAATATAGATGTTCACCTTGTGAGATATTGAGATGGCAGGAAATGTGTTGGACTGAGCTGATCTAAGCAAGTTGATATTTGGGTAAGTCGCATAGCTGGGATAGATCAGTTGTGAGAATCGTTCGGTGCACGAGATAATATTTGGAGATGTTGTTAGTACTGATTTCAGAAATAGTGGGATGGATTGAGCTGGAACGCGAACTCATTGAGTCGGTGGAAAATCTGCATAATTGAGAATAGTTCTCGAGCGAATGTGTTGGAATGGAAATCGTGATTTGGTCCAATTGGGAGCAAAGCAAATGGACGCCTCGAACATAAAGATACCCTTGTAACTTGTTCAAATTTGCTATCACAAAGCTCGGCTGAAATACATGTATTTTAGGGATGCCTTAAATACGTGTACGATCCAAAACTAAGCGATACGAGAAATTCGTGTTGAGCTGCAAGGAGGATGTGGGAATTCGTGAAAATTTATTCGAGCGTTCAGCAGAACGAGATGTTGTGTCAGAAATAGTGAATATGAGAGTTTCTTAGAGCAGATCTATGGAATTGGATTGTGGCATACTAGTAAGGAATGAGTATCAGCACGGTTCGTGGACGAACCTAATTCTAAGTGGTATATTATGTAACGCCCCGCAACCGCTCGGAGCGTTACGCTGAGTCGGAGTCAGATTTAATGAATCAAATGCTGGTTACATTTGAAATATCGGATTTCGGGAAGAAGGATTAATCGAGTTGGTTTCAATGTGCAGATGGCTAGCGGGTTCGATGGAAATCAGGTGTTCGTTCTGAACAGTACTGAATAGCTGAATGGAAGCGATAATGCTGTCTTCCTTAATCCGATCGGTCGGATGATTTGGAGAGCACGGCCTGCTCGTACGGTCATACCAGTTGAGTAGATCGTGCTTGCATCGGACCACGGGTTTAAGGGATTAGCCGTATCGGCAGGACAGGATGCCTAACGGGATCAATCATTGTGAATGGGCTCTTTCCCTTCTCCTCTACTCCTTCATGCCTAATAATATGGAAAACACAAAATGGCTTGTACACTTGGGCTGAAACATCGGGAAGCACTACACTGAGGCGTGCATAGAGTGTGCGTCGTTGGCTTGGTAGGATTGTGGCTTGAATGATTTACGCGTTGGATAGTTGGATGCGATAGCTGGATTATTCATTTGAGGCGATCGGTTGGATTACTTGGGATTATGCTTGGACGGATGGAAATATACAAGTTGGAATGATACAATTGAGGCAATGGGAATAATGGAAATATCGGGATTCGGGCGAGCGAACGTGCATCCGTGCGCGTGTATCACAAGAATGCTTTGTCTTACAAAGCAGGCAGTTGTGGTTCGAAACCGAACAACTGTATCGGCGAGGGCGTTGTGTCGTTTGATGAGGCATCGTGCCACGAATGTGACATTGTGCCACTGAAACGGCATTGTGCCATGGGTTTTGCTTCGAGCATAGGTGTTGCACCAATTTGGATTGTGTTGAGAAGAGGCTTCGTGCCTATGAAACACTTGATATTTTGATGCCTCGGGCTATGTTTTGAGGTCGAGATTTGGGTTCTTTGGAAGGACATGTTGGAAGAATGGTTATGGATATTTCGGTTGGATATCGATGGAATGAGTCTAGGATCGCTTGGTGGGGCGAGAATGTTTTGATCCTCTCGTCATACCTACGTGTCTGCATAGTCACGGACAACCTGGGTGGCACAGAGTTTGGTTTCCTCGAACGGGTGCTCCGGGGCACCGGGACCGTTCGGCCATGGAGGAGACAATTTTGGGTATCGCGTTTTGGGCGCGGTACCAGCGGTTGGATGCGATTCAGGTGGGTTAGCTACTTAGCGCTGTTTCGAATAGAACTGCATTGATCTGTCCGATCAACGTCCTTTATGGCCTTTGGCCAGTGACTTCATATAAGAATAGATGTTGGCTTGCTTTACTTTGGTTGGTTTGTGCATCGTGTAGGCGCGGCCACCTTGCCTCGGCAAGAGTGTGCACTCGAGAGTGGGATATAAACTTTGGTTCTGGATGGATATCGAGGCGAGACTGATGGTTCGATATGTTATCGTGCAAGCGATGACATTGAGTTAGACGGGTCGGCTTTATATAAACTGCTTGTCGTTTGGTTTGAGAATGAATGCTAGCATGCTTAAACTGCTTTACTGTTTTCCTTAACATGTCATCCATATGCCATGAAAAGAATCTAGGATTCAACTAGAAAGATCACCATTTAACTGTGTGCATTCACTACTTTACTTAGTGTCGGCTTAGACGAGTGGGTTACCCCGCTCACCAGTACGGTTGTGTACTAACCCACGTTTGTGGGCAATATTTCAGGTACACAGGCGTAGTGGCGCTGCTTGGATATACGGGACAAGATGTATGAACTGTAAGTACCTTTGTGGGCTAGAGAAAGAGCAAGAGTTATTTCATCGTCTCTGTGGCATCGCCTTTGTGGCATTGACTTGGGGCATCTTATTTGGACCCTATCGTGAGCTTCGCTGCGTATACTCTGATGTGTGCTTGGTACACATTTGGCTTCCGCTGTAACTTGGTTGTTTCGATAATAACTTTCGTGTTTAACAACATCGCCTTGTACGAGCGCAACTCCAGGCTCGTACGGCATCACGTCCCGAATAGAACGATTATCCCGTGGGAGAGCTGCAACGTGGTGATTTCACGTTCAGCGGGGACTATTGGGCTTACGGGAGTTTGGGGCAGGACAGATTGGTATCAGAGCGCCCGGTTCATTTCTTCGGACTTGGTCCTTCGCTTCATCACAAACTCAAAAAAAAAAATCGCTTTCGTGTGTCGTTAGCTCTTGACTCTACTCGGTGCCGCATCGGATGTTTCATGCAATAAGTCTAATTATTGCTGGTTTTGGCTGCATTTTATTTCTTGGTTGGGTTGCCTTGGTTGGTTTTCGTAGGATCGCTTAGTCTCGTTAGGCGTTGTTGCATTCGTGCAGCAAGTTGGTTGGCGTTGTTGTATTTGTACAACAAGTGTGGGCTTTCGTTGGGTTGGCTTGGCTTATCATTTGGGAGATTCTGATTGCCTCAATGGATCAGTTGGTTGGCTAACGAGATTTGGTTATGCGGCATGTTTTGAGTAGAAACATTCGAAAAGAATAGATCCTTGCATGAGTTGCTCGTCAAGCGATTGTATTGGATAAAAGTTGGAATTTTGGCTGTGGCGCATCGGTTGAGCAAGTCTGAGTTTGGCTCAGAAATATCAGGATAAGTTGGAACGAGTTGCTCGTATAACAGATGTGTGAAACCGTTAGGTATTGGGTTGGACTATTTGGAAGACAATCATTGCACGATTGCTCGTGTTGAGAAGGTATCAGACGGGTTAAGAAACAGTTGGATAATTCAAGCGTTGCCTGAGTTTTGTGTCAAACTCGGATTGGAAAAGGCATGATCATGCATGGAGAATGGTTCGAACGGATCTTGGATTCGTGCAGGAAAACGTAATATGAGTAGTGACTTAATTCGAAGTGGTATATGGGATCAAATGTGTTAAGCAAGGCATTGGAAATATTTTGGTTGGACATCTATGGGAATTGCCTGAACGGACTCGTGAAACGAGAATACAAGTTGGTTGGTGCACGTCGGTTGAGTTGGGAAGAATGAAAATGGAGCAAGCGAATATTGAGTTGAGCATATCGTGAACGGACTGATGCAAATAAAAGCATCGTTGGGCTTAAGTGATGGACGAGATCGGAACGAACAACTGGGATGCGCTTGAACGAGCAATGGGTGATTCAAATGATAGCGAGCACGAACTACGATTTTTGGCGACACATTTGAGCTGTTGGTTGAGCAACGAAACACGAACTTGGCTTGGAGGGACAATGCGATTGATTCACACAAACTTGAAGGATTTTGGATATTGTTGCTCGAGAAGTTGAATCAGGTTTAGCGGAAATGAAATTTTGGGCAAGATGGTGCAACGATGATAGACGGATTCTCTGGAAAAACGTGGACGGATTGTGGCCACAACGGAAGGCAAAGATATTGGCAGACAGACTTTTGAAGATAGCTAAATGTGGGAGCAACGTCGGAATAAATCACTGTGCTGCTCGAGTAAGTTGGAAGTGCAAGGTGGGACGTATCAAACAGATGTGAATTTGAGCAAGTCTTGAGTTTCGAGAATCGTTAAAATCGATGGTACGAGAATCGAATATACAATTCGAAAATTTGATGGATTCAGGACAGAACGGCGGATTGATGGAATAAGGTTTCAACGAGCGCGGTTCTCGAATTCAGAAACTTCGCTCGGGTGAATGGTTGGATTTTATTCGGATTTGCAGATGAGATATAGCATGGTTTATAGTAACTGTCCATCGTGATGATCATAATTATCAAGCGTAGCTTCGGGACAGCTGACCCTAAGCGACCTTGCCCGCTGAATCGGATATGAATATGGTAGACCCATAGAACGACCCTTGAGGCGGCATATTTGGGAATGCGTCGAGGGCAAATATGAGGCAATAAGATTTGGCTTATCGACTGAGTGTTGGATTCGAGAGACCCTTGGGATAGTCTTCAGCTGAGGATGCAGCCAGAAGATCGAAGCAATAGTGGAAGTAGCCTAGTCAACCGATGAGATTCAGAGTCGCAGATTTTTTATCTCGATGGCATCGCCTCTGACTCATCGTGCCCTGGAAGGGAATAGCATTCATATGAATGGACGACTGTGGCAGCTCGTTCAGATCAAATCCTTGCGAATACTGGAAGGGACAGACGTGCTTCAGATTTACAAGATGTCTTGGAACTTATTCTGGGAAGCGTGCTCGTTCGGAAGACAAAGGTGATATTCTATGCTTCGAGGCAGTGGAAGCAGCGCGAAGAACTATTTCATGCGCAACCTAAGAATTGTGGTGAGTGTGTCCACGTTGAAATCGTGGCAACACAAATCCCTTTGGCGTGGCGGTGAGATCTTCGTGGATCACACGAACCTCAATATAGATGTTCACCTTGTGAGATATTGAGATGGCAGGAAATGTGTTGGACTGAGCTGATCTAAGCAAGTTGATATTTGGGTAAGTCGCATAGCTGGGATAGATCAGTTGTGAGAATCGTTCGGTGCACGAGATAATATTTGGAGATGTTGTTAGTACTGATTTCAGAAATAGTGGGATGGATTGAGCTGGAACGCGAACTCATTGAGTCGGTAGAAAATCTGCATAATTGAGAATAGTTCTCGAGCGAATGTGTTGGAATGGAAATCGTGATTTGGTCCAATTGGGAGCAAAGCAAATGGACGCCTCGAACATAAAGATACCCTTGTAACTTGTTCAAATTTGCTATCGCAAAGCTCGGCTGAAATGCATGTATTTTAGGGACGCCTTAAATACGTGTACGATCCAAAACTAAGCGATACGAGAAATTCGTGTTGAGCTGCAAGGAGGATATGGGAATTCGTGAAAATTTATTCGAGCGTTCAGCAGAACGAGTTGTTGTGTCAGAAATAGTGAATATGAGAGTTTCTTAGAGCAGATCCATGGAATTGGATTGTGGCATACTAGTAAGGAATGAGTATCAGCACGGTTCGTGGACGAACCTGATTCTAAGTGGTATATTATGTAACGTCCCGCAACCGCTCGAAGTGTTACGCTGAGTCGGAGTCGGATTTAATGAATCAAATGCTGGTTACATTTGAAATATCGAATTTCGGGAAGAAGGATTAATCGAGTTGGTTTTAATGTGCAGATGGCTAGCGGGTTCGATGGAAATCAGGTGTTCGTTCTGAACAGTACTGAATAGCTGAATGGAAGCGATAATGCTATCTTCCTTAATCCGATCGGTCGGATGATTTGGAGAGCACGGCCTGCTCGCACGGTCATACCAGTTGAGTAGATCGTGCTTGCATCGGACCACGGGTTTAAGGGATTGGCCGTATCGGCAGGACAGGATGCCTAACGGGATCAATCATTGTGAGTGGGCTCTTTCCCTTCTCCTCTACTCCTTCATGCCTAATAATATAGAAAACACGAAATGGCTTGTACACTTGGGCTGAAACATCGGGAAGCACTACACTGAGGCGTGCATAGAGTGTGCGTCGTTGGCTTGGTAGGATTGTGGCTTGAATGATTTACGCGTTGGATAGTTGGATGCGATAGCTGGATTATTCATTTGAGGCGATCGGTTGGATTACTTGGGATTATGCTTGGACGGATGGAAATATACAAGTTGGAATGATACAATTGAGGCAATGGGAATAATGGAAATATCGGGATTCGGGCGAGCGAACGTGCATCCGTGCGCGTGTATCACAAGGATGCTTTGTCTTAAAAAGCAGGCAGTTGAGGTTCGAAACCGAACAACTGTATCGGCGAGGGCGTTGTGTCGTTTGATGAGGCATCGTGCCACGAATGTGACATTGTGCCACTGAAACGGCATTGTGCCATGGGTTTTGCTTCGAGCATAGGTGTTGCACCAATTTGGATTGTGTTGAGAAGAGGCTTCGTGCCTATGAAACACTTGATATTTTGATGCCTCGGGCTATGTTTTAAGGTCGAGATTTAGGTTCTTTGGAAGGACATGTTGGAAGAATGGTTATAGATATTTCGGTTGGATATCGATGGAACGAGTCTAGGATCGCTTGGTGGGGCGAGAATGTTTCGATCCTCTCGTCATACCTACGTGTCTGCATAGTCACGGACAACCTGGGTGGCACAGGATTTGGTTTCCTCGAACGGGTGCTCCGGGGCACCGGGAACGTTCGGCCATGGAGGAGACAATTTTGGGTATCGCGTTTTGGGCGCGGTACCAGCGGTTGGATGCGATTCAGGTGGGTTAGCTACTTAGCGCTGTTTCGAATAGAACCGCAGTGATCTGTCCGATCAACGTCCTTTATGGCCTTTGGCCAGTGACTTCATATAAGAATAGATATTGGCTTGCTTTACTTTGGTTGGTTTGTGCATCGTGTAGGCGCGGCCACCTTGCCTCGGCAAGAGTGTGCACTCGAGAGTGGGATATAAACTTTGGTTCTGGATGGATATCGAGGTGAGACTGATGGTTCGATATGTTATCGTGCAAGCGATGACATTGAGTTAGACGGGTCGGCTTTATATAAACTGCTTGTCGTTTGGTTTGAGAATGAATGCTAGCATGCTTAAACTGCTTTACTGTTTTCCTTAACATGTCATCCATATGCCATGAAAATAATCTAGGATTCAACTAGAAAGATCACCATTTAACTGTGTGCATTCACTACTTTACTTAGTGTCGGCTTAGACGAGTGGGTTACCCCGCTCACCAGTACGGTTGTGTACTGACCCACGTTTGTGGGCAATATTTCAGGTACACAGGCGTAGTGGCGCTGCTTGGATATACGGGACAAGATGTATGAACTGTAAGTACCTTTGTGGGCTAGAGAAAGAGCAAGAGTTATTTTATCGTCTCCGTGGCATCGCCTTTGTGGCATTGACTCGGGGCATCTCATTTGGACCCTATCGTGAGCTTCGCTGTGTATACTCTAATGTGTGCTTGGTACATATTTGGCTTCAGCTGTAACTTGGTTGTTTTAATGATAACTTTCATGTTTAACAACATCGCCTTGTACGAGCGCAACTCCAGGCTTGTACGGCATCACGTCCCGAATAGAACGATTGTCCCGTGGGAGAGCTGTAACGTGGTGATTTCACGTTCAGCGGGGACTATTGTGCTTGCGGGAGTTTGGGGCGTGACAAGTATTGGTTGGGCCGAGGGAGTAGAAGTTGGTTATGTGATAAAAGCCTATAGTATATTAGTATTCATGTCGATTATACACCCCACGTATAATCTAGTTATCTTAGTGTATTCGTGTTCAACCTAAACCGATCACATAATGAACTTGTACTCTAAGGTACTTAGATAGTATTCCAGTTTCTATTAATTATAGTTTATTCCATTATTGCGTGTATTTATCTTTCCAGTATTTTACCTGCTTATCTCAATTATATTTCTATTTCCTAGTTACTTGTGCATCTTGTATTTTTCTATTACTTGTGATATATTCTCTATCATATTTGGAACTACTTTTAGAGTTTTGTACTTTGCTCCAATTCTGAATGGATATATTTTTTACATGATTGGTTAGAGGAGATGTGTTCCACCTATTACGGGTCACAAGATGACTAGCCATCTGAGGTTGCTTCCATAGAGCACGAGGATTGAGTGCCAGCTACCGAGGAGACAACTTTTCTAATAGTTCATTGTATATGTCTCAGATTAGACATTTAGCATGGATATTATTTGAGACTATGGTATTGTGCTTTAACTTTTGGACTTGGACTTGGGATTATATTGTGACTTTGTATTTCTATTTCTTCTATTCCATATCGTGCCATATTTTCCTCTAGTTTTATATTGTGATTGAGTATAGATTACCATTATCATATTATCCTATATTTGGAGTTGAGATAGCATGACATGTACCTTATATATATTGTGTGAGATGTGTTGATAGTATTATTGACCTAGACAATATTCTATCGCTAATGATGTAGCATAGCATGGACGTACCCACATACTTGTACCCTCATTCCGGGTGTGGGTCGTGAAAGTAGTTAAGACAATATCCAACTTTACGTTTTCTGTCAATATATTTAGGGCCAGTAAGTTTGTTTTCTTTAAGAATCATCATAAGTAGACTGAATGAACCCATTTTTGAAATACTGAGAATCACATAAATAATAATTATGTAGGGTTAAAAAAATTGAACTAAATAAATATTGATTCCCTCAAAACAATAATTAAAAGTTCACCAACACCTTAAACACCATGAATTTAGTATGCCACAAAAATGTGTACGTATACCAATTCAATATTTGTCTAAGGAGGTATTTTTTATTAATTTTATTATCATGTAAACCTAACTTTATGACAAATAAAATTAATTTATTGCACTTGCTTGGGTCCAACAAATGGGAAGGATACCATTATTTGTATCTAAGTGTACACCATTACATAATACTAAGTCCATTACTTCATAATGTGTTCCTTCAGATAAAGAAGTAAACACACACTTGGTAATTTTCTATAATTATCCCAAAGAAAATTTGTACTGGTGATCCATAATTAGACTCATCCGATATGGAGGATGACACTAAAGCCAAAACGCAAGTATAATTACATCACCTACAAACCAGTAATAGAGACCATGAGATTTATACAAATAAATTCTCTCTCCCACTTAGTTATTTGACAATGAGAGTTTTTGAACTAGTTGAGGAATGTCTATGTTGTCTATTAATAATGCAGGTTGAGTTTATAAAAAAAAATCTACAGATAATAAACATGAATAACAGAATAAGAAAATATAGCAATAATCAAAAAATAAAGATCCAACTATTATAGTCATATATTCTGCTTCTTCCTAACTGTCGAATCCAGAATCTTGCTCTGCGCTAAGTTATTCTTCCTCAACTGTCGAACAATTATGGACAGATATCTTGCTTATTTTTTGGTTTGGTCATCTTTTTTCTTTATCAAAAATTATCTGTTTGCCTGTAGACTGTTAAAAAATAACATCTCGTCCTGCATCAGAAATAGCCACCACTGCCATCACGATAGATTAATTTTTTTAAATTACATCAATCATATGGCTTCGAAGGAGTTTACACAAAATCTATATTAAAGAAAATTTAATAAAAATATGATCAACCCTCATGATTTTTTTAATTACATCCATGAACAATAATAGCCACGACATACCATGGGTTTAAATCATAGAAACAAAATATGCAAACAGACCATAATAGTTGGATCAAAGATGCCTACAAAATTGAGTTAGAACATATCTACATCTACCAACTATATTTGATACAAGTTTTATTTGACAAAATAGATTTATCAATTGATACGCAGATCCAAAACCTAGTTCTGATACCAATTGATAGAACTGGGGACCCCTAGGACCGCAGCTTGGTATGCATATTCCTTTCTTGGATTGGACGACGTGTGGGCGACGGTCTTCCAATCTTTCTCCTTACATGAAAGACAAATTTAGAGAAAAATGTTCGCTTGTATATATATGAAGGCTAGAGAATAGAGGATATATATAGGCTGTGACAGGGACCATGAGAAAAATTAGGGCTAGGTCTTCTAACAGATCTGGGTATCCTATGTTCAGCCCGAACACACAACCTAGGCCCGTTAACAATAGCTTGTTCCACTAAAGAGCTATTATTGCACTACCTTCCTAATCCCAAATTATGTTAATGGCCTCCTTCTTATTATATGCATATTTGTCTCCCCATGTTAATATATCGAATGTCCGTCGATCAAATTAAGTTACTGACAACTATATTGATCGATATATTTTATCCTTAAATAGTACTACTCAACTTTATTTATCATGTCGGATATAATCTACATGCAAGATTTAGATAAAAATCCTTATGAGATCCTTAAGGGGACATCATTAACCCGATGTATCGGGACATAGATTCCTTTTGTAATTAAAATCGCATCATACACACAATGCCAGTCCTTATTCATAGAGGTTATTGAACCATAATGAATTTAACTTTTTTATGAGTTAAAGTAATGCACACTGTATATACATGTCTGTTATTATATCCGGATTAAGAGAACAAGTATCATAATAACATAGGTGTTTGTTCTCTTATGTAGTCAGTATAGAGTGAACAACCTCAAGTGGTCCTGTTCAATACACACAAAGTGTACTAATGTAAACTTATAGTCATGATAGACTAATACCATATTACACTACAACTATAACAATGGTTTGTCCAAATCCATCTAGGTTATGAACTATTTATATATTCCACAGAGAACTGATAATATAATCTTCTGTGTGACACCATACGCCATATTATCTACAATATAGAATATGAGATAGTTGTATTAACATTATAACAAATACAATATACAAATATTTGTCCATATAATTTTTATTCAAAAAATAAGGAAACATAGTTAATATAAAGTGATACTTTTAGTATATAATCCTAATACGTAAGAGATCATGTTCTCAAGATAATGGGTCATCTGAATAAGATAGAGATCCTTGTAGATGAACTCAATTTGGAAACCTAGGTCGATATCATTCTCGAAACTCTGCCTAAAAGTTTTGACATGTTTTGCCTTAACTACAACATGAACAAAAGGTTGTAAAGTTTGGCAGAACTTGAGAAAGAACTATAGGATGTTGAGGCTCTCATTAGGTAGAATGGTCATATTTTTGAGATTAAAAATGCTTCTACTTCTAAGACGAAAGGCGGTAAGAAGAAGAAGAATATTCAGAAACAAGCAAATTCAACAAAGAAGGGCATGGTTTCTCAAGACACTATACAGAAACAGAAAGACAAGTATTTCAAGTGCAAAGGATCAGGACATTGGAAGAGTGACCCCACTTCTCAAACAAAGGAACAAAGAAGGTATATCTCATTTACTAGTAGTTAAAACATGTTTAGCGGTATTATATACCGGCACATGGTGTGTAGATACATGAGCCACTAATCATGTCTGCATTTATTGCAGGGGTTCCAAGAAACCAGGCGGCTTAGTGACGGAGCAAAATGCTTGTTCGTGGATGATTCTACAAAAGTAGCGGCTATTGCAGTAGGAGATATTATTTTATCTTTTGGAAGAAATAAGTGTTTGACATTGAGAGATTGTCTTTATGCAACTTCACTTAAAAGAAATTTGTTTTCTATTTCTATGCTAGTTAAGGATGAATATTCAGTTTATTTTAATGACAATATTATTATTAGAAAATAATAAGTATTTTATCTGTTCTGGTGCATTAGTTGATAATTTGTATGTTATTAATCCTATTTCAGTCACAATACAACTTATGGAATGAACAATATGTCTTCTAACTTAAATAAAAGAAAATAACCTTGTATTAACCAAACATATCTTTGGCACTTGTAGTTGGGGCATATTAATCTAAGAATGATTCAAAGACTGGTTAAAGATGGACATATGAGTTCATTGGAAGTGGAGGCACTTCCAGTCTGTGAAACTTGCTTGGAAGGTAAAATAACCAAAAGGCCTTTCATGGAAAAGGGGTATAGGGCCAAAGATGTGTTGGAATTAGTTCATTATTGTTACGTTCCAGTCCCAAAATACGTAGGACCAGGCATACGTACACATACCAGCTGCACGGACAACTGTAGGAACCCAATTTAATGGACCTAACCAGTCGTAGTACGCTGTAAAATATAACTAAGTCACGACAACACAGGCAGGTATAACCTAGTCTCATCCATAAATATCAAAGAATAAGAAACTGAATAAATAGATAAGTCTCAAGTCTACTATATATAAAATATATTGGAGAACAATCCATGAAAAATGAGTACAAATGATTACTGAAAGAATATAACTAAGTAATAAAGAAATAATGAAAATAGTTCGTGCATCAGCTAACTAGATAATGACACCTAAGACTGTAAGCAACTGTCATCCCGGACGCTCAAGAAAACTCCAGTGGCTCCACCTCAAGGTTCTCGTCAGCAAGATCTCTACTCCATAGTTCATCGGGTAAAAGTGCTCGTCGGGATCTGGAAAAGGTGCCAGGTCCTCAGAGGGACATAACAAGTACATTAGAATCGACATGTATGAAAGTAAAGCAGTAAAGAATAATAGGGTAACTAACCATCTATGTGATATGCACTCGAGACATCTCTAGTGGCACATGAGGGGGAAGAAATAAAAGAACAGTCGTCCCACCAGGCGTTCCGCAGAACTCAGGGGTACACGATATACACCATGTATACATTAGAAACAGAAATCCCTTACGCTCACTAGTAGACTCTTCCCTCCCAATGTACTATCCGAACCATATACTCGGTACATACATAATATAATATGCTAATAAAATCTAAAACCCAAACTAACACCAATAACTTACATCAGACGCGAACTCACGTATCAAGGGCCAGTCAATACGCCAGTCCATGCACTCTCTCACTCAGTGAACGTAATTAAAATTGTGTCAGGTCAAAAGATACCACTTATCTTTACCATTCCAGGTAGGTCAAATACTTTTAGGATGCATGCACACAACTAACAAAATAAAAAGAACTACGCATAATGTAAACTATACAATATAAACATGCAAGGGTACTTGCCTGGCAAGCCAAGATGCGAGAACAACGAATCTGGTCTGGAGCTCTCCACAGGAACGTCATGAACATCTACCAATTTATTACACTAATTAGACTCGTACTAGCTAGTAAAAAATTAGGTTATTAACTAGTTATTAATTCTATGTTGATTGCACATGCAAGTAACTAGCCTCAAAATAATACTAACCCTTAATCATTACCAAAATCCTTCTTAAAGACAGTAACTAAATAAAAAAAAATTCTAAAATTAATCATAAAAATAGAAAAAATAATGGTTTTCCTTCTATAAAGGGTTTCTACGAGGGTTGTCAACTAGTCATACTAATATTGGTACTAAACAAGATTTTTTCGACATGCAAGTTCTAAAAAGTTAAAATCATAAAAAAAATTAAATTTCAGGAATATTTAATATTAGAAAAAAATGATTAAATGGGTTCCTATATGCATCTTTATCACTTCTACTTATTGGCCTTTCCATTGGACACCTACTAGTCTTCTAGCAATAGTATTGGCAAAATTTTGCCATTATAACCCTACTATTATAATTTGCATAAATTTTAAAATCATAATTATTTCTGGAAAATTAAGTTTTTAATCATAAATAATAGGGAAGACATTTATATATGGCTAAAGAACAAGTTACAATAGATTTATATGAAAACTAGGTCAACTAGGTGACTTTTTATGCATAAAAACTATTTAAATTAAAAATAATATTTTTAGAAAAATAAATTAAAAACTGAATTTAATATAGTTTAATAACACCATATTTTACTTATTTATAAATTTTTAGAAGGGTTCGATGCAAAATTTTGAAGAAAATATAAAACTAGGTCACCCTTCCCATTGTACATGTAATTTATTCCAAAAAAACTAATAATTTAATAATATGGAATAAACAGTAAAATTATGATAAAAATAATTTAAACATCATCTTTTTACATTAATAATAAGGTTTAATCAAGGGTGGTTCTACCTATGGGTGCATACATGCATTCGTGGGTTCAATTCTTTACATACAAACCCTAAAATAAAACTCTACTATGAAGAACATGACAATGGATTACAAATAAATATAAAAATTATTTATTTATACATAACAACAATTATTCATGCAATCATACACATCAGAGAGGGTTTTGAGGAAGAATGAGACTTACTAGAAGAAGAAGGATGAAGAACTATGGTTCTTGGATGAAGAAGGTGATGTTGTCCACATGAAGGGGGGGGGGGGTCGGCCTTGGTGGTGATGGTGCATGCTAGGGTTCTTGGAGGAGGAAAAAAAATTAGAGTTTTGAAGGAGAATTTTGGTTAGGATTTTTAGAAGGGAAGAAGAGAAAGAGAGTTTATATATATATATATATATATGGAAAGAGAAAGAGAGAGGGAGAGAGAGGGGGGTCGCGTGAGACGTGCGCACGTATGGGGAGGCCGTGGGTTTGAGGTAGGTTGGAATAGGATTAGTTTTAGGTTGTTTCCTAATTAGGTTGGTAGAAAATCTTAGCTAAATCTCTAATCCAATTAGATATTAATAACCAAGATTTGATTAGAATTCTAAAGGGATAATATAATAGATGAATAAATATAAATCTTTGGTAAATTTTTAATCTAATAATCATTAATATTTGATTGAGATTCTAAGAAATAAGATAATGGATGAATAAATATAAATCTTTGGTAAATCTTTAATTTAATAATCATTAAGATTTGATTGAAATTCTAGTGGGATAAATAAAAGATTTGATTCATGAATATGAATAGGTAGATACTACCAAAAATGGATGGATGGAATATTTAAAGTAGAGGGTTTCCAAATATGAAATTATTAGAATTAGATTGGCTCTAAAAGTGGATAAGGTACAAATGTTGACCATATCTCATGAAGGTTTCAAATTCTATCCTCCTAAAATAAATTCTACATAATATATATAAAAATATATAATTAATCACCCTATTTTAAGTCATTAGTGTCCAATAAATTAATTCATGGCTTTGGGTTGGGTATTTTGATTGAAAAATAACCATAAATATATTATATATATATAAATCTCTAAACATTCAATACAAGAACTACGATTGTTACACTAGTGCAATACTAATATTGAATGACCAAATTTTGTGTCATATAAAGATCCTATTAGTAGTGTCTCCTATGTATACTACTTACTATGAAGGGCGTTGTAGATCTTGGAGTCATCCTATATAATTAATGTCCAAAATACGAGAAAGTATCCTAATACAATAATTGTTTTTTAATTAATTTATAATAATCTAAAATAAATACAATAAATATAAAATACAAACAAAATATATATTTTTGGCTGAGAGGATTTACAATCTACCCAACTTATAGGAATTTCATCCTCGAAATTAAAACTAAAGCACGATTTGTTAAATCCTCAAAATTTGTATCTAAGTCAAATCAACCATTATCTTCTTAAAAATTTAAATAACAAAATTTATTAAAATTTATCATTATCTCTTCAAAATTAAAATAACCACTATTTAAATCAAAATTCTACCTATCATAATATCTTCTCGAATTTTAAATAATCAAAAATCTAAATTTTAGTCAAATCTATATGACATCTTCAAGATTTAAATAACTCACATCAAATTTTAAATCATGATTCCAACTATCATAATCTCCTATAGATTTTAAATAGTAAACAACTATAATAATTTTTTTTCTATTTTTAACTTAAAAATTTTGTACTCTTTAAATTTAAATTCAATTTTCATCCTCAACATTTCAAATAGTTGATCCAACAACCAAAATTTAACTTTTAATTCAAATCATCAAATCATAAAATTTTGAATTCAATCCATCACTGTTCATGTTTAGAATTCTATTTTTGTCCTTGAAATTTAAATCGTTGATTTAATCTCTAATATTTAAAATTTAAATCATGTGCTCAAATTATAAATATTTGGTCCACAATATCAAAATTTCAAAATTTATTCTAGAAGACATTCTTATCTTTAAAGTTAATTCCTCATTATTATAATTATCCACAAAAAAATTCTCAAAATTAAATGACTTAAATCTCTTAATTTTATCTTACTTGATTACGTTCTAAGATTTTTATCTTTATATAAAATTTGGCTCAAGTTGATAATGCAACTTCTACCCAACTTAGGATTTATCGATCTATCATTCAAGACTATACATCTAAGAAAAACTTCCTCAAATTATTTAATCATGTGATTCAATTCTCAAAAATTTTAACACAAAATATATTACATGTTTCACACCCTTAATTACAAAGATAGTCACAAAGTAATATGATTGGCCTGTGGGGTATATCTAGTACTATCCGTGTGTCAAACATATATCAAGCATGAGCGTTCGCCTTTTTGAAATAGGGGAAGACGAAAAACAAAGATAGTGATGTCAAAGGGAACGAACGAGTTCAATTGCAAAGGCCAAGGGAGATAATCGAATTCAAAGAGGAATTTTGTTAAATCGGTTGTGGATTATGATCCTATCTTGGTCTATTTCTTTTTATATGCTCGTATCAGTACAATTACTTAACCGACACGATATGTACTGACCTATCTAGAGGGCAAGTATATTTGTCTAACAAGCTAAGTCAACTATATCTCAATCTACGTAAAGTAGTCATGCGAAGAGGGGACCAAGTGCACTAAGGTTGTACAGACCATAATACACTTATTCTAATTTAGACAATGTATTAGTGTGGGCCCCCAATAATACATATGTCATGAACAAGCTTGATAAGGAATAAGCTTGCTAAACTAGGCTGTAATAGCAGCATGAGTCAAAATAGTCCAAAAATATAAGTATATGAGATTATGATGAATATTTTAAGTTCATCAAGAATCTAAGACTCGTCTGGTGGTTGTGCCTCTTTAGTTGCCATGCTAACTTCTTGTCTAAGTCTCTGGTCGACCAAATCGGGGTATAGGCCTCTAAAGCTTTACAGTCTAGATAAACACGATCTTCTTATGCTAGCCTATAGTTGGTCTCATTCACTTACACTTCATTAATGGATCAAAATGACTATGGGATACCAGGTTATGAGGCATGCCCTCTAACTTACAAGAATCAACTAATACTGTATCTGTCTTATAGAGATTCTATAAAATAACCTTGTTCTTTAGATAAAAATAGAACTCTTGTTAGGGTATACAAGGGAAGGATCTTGGTACTTAATACGGTATCCTATTGCATTAAAAACTTAATAGGGTGATAGTCATCCTAAGCTTTAATCATAGTGCTTATAGAACAAAAGTGTTAATATTAAGAATGGAGAAGTTACTGACTCTCAAGTAAGAGAGGAGATAATCTGTATAGATAAAGATTACATGATTGAAACTAAAAGATAATTACAAAATCGTAAGTAATATAAATGAACAAACTCAACCTTTCAAGTTCTAGCAACTAACAACAAATCAAAATTTAAACTCACAACTATAATCCTAATAAACTATAATCCTAACATAATAAAAAGAATTAGTTGGCCTACAATTAGAAGGATAAGGTGGCACGATTTGAAAGATGAAGGAAAATTTTAGTCATCACACAAATAGTGAGCGTTAAGGTTTTGGAGAAACAAGATATGAAATTAAATTGGGAGACTCTCGATAATATTATGGTTTCCTAAGGGAAGGGGTATGCTAGTCTCTTTGTTCGAGGTATGATCAAGGAAATATTCTAATCATTTAATATATTTTAATTGAGTAAAGAGCTATGACAATTGATCTATGATGGAGGGAGGGATTAACTCAAGATGGAAAAGTATATAGATAGTAGGATGAGATGGCACAGTCGGTGACTCATGAAGACTCAAGTATGACTCAATGATGATCATAGATTCTAGGGGATCTACTAAGCTGAATTTAGGGTACCCTTACTCTTACTAAGGTATTGGTTCAATCCTCTTGCTCTGCTAATATCAAGACAAGAATTTAAATTTAAAGTCCTCTTATATTATCTCACTATGAAAGTTAGGTTTGTCCTAATATTCAACCTTGGATTTCTATTGGTTCCTCAATACTAGGGTCAAATAATATGGTCAAATTCCTAACTACTCTAGTAGTGTTTATACTACTCTCAAGTCATACCTAGATATAACAAGGGTGAATGGTCAATCAATTTACATGTACTAGATGCTAGGGTTCATTAGGTATACTAAACTTTTTGGGAGCTGTTAATATTCTAGTTCATTTTCTTAGTAGGTATGCTATCATAATTATCTTCTAAACCTAACAACAAGGATTCATATATTCAGATAGAAAGCTATACTCAAGAAACTATTAGACGAGTACATTAAATAGGAAGAGGTAAGAAAACAAGGATATCGATGTCAAGAGAATTAAGCGAGTATATTTTCAAAGGTCAATGAAGGTAGGTGAGTTCAAGAATTAGGAACGAAAATAAAGAGGGGAGTCAAATATGTGGATGAGACCTATACTCTAATCATATTTGTGGGCTTGTTCGGTACAGCAACGTAACTAAGACAATATACTCTGGACCTGCATGGGCCACCACTAAAAATATGTCACGTTCCATTCCCAAAATACGTAGGACCAGGTATACGTACACATGCCAGGAGTATGAACAAGTGTAGGAATCCAATTTAATTGACCTAACCAGTCGTAGTACGCTGTAAAATATAACTAAGTCACAACAACACAAGCAGGTATAACCTAGTCTCATCCGCAAATATCACAGAATAAGGTACTGAATAAAATAGATAAGTCTCACGTCCACTACATGTAAAGTCAATGGAGAACAATCCATGAAAAATGAGTACAAATGATTACTGAAAGATTACAACTAAGTAATAAAGAAATAATAAAAATAGTCCGGGCGTCAGCTAACTAGATAATTACACCCAAGACTCTAAGCAATTTTCGTCCATGACGATCAAGAAAACTCCAGTAGCTCCACCTCAAGGTCATCGTCAGCAAGATCGCCAACTCTATAGTCCGTCGGGTACAAGTGCTCGTCGGAATCTGGAAAAGATGCCAGGTCCTCAGAGGGACATAATAAGTACACAAGAATTGACATACTTGAAAGTATAGTAGCAAACAATAATAGGATAACTAACCATCTATGTGTTATCCACTCAAGATATCTCTAGTAGCGCATGAGGGGAGGAAAATAGAAAAATAGTCATACCACTAAGCGTTCCACAGAACTCGGGGGTACACGATATACTCCATTTATACTATTATAAAGCTCACTAGTAGACTCTTCTCTCCCAATGTACTATCTGAATCATATACGTGGTGCAGACATAATGCAAGACGTCAATAAAATCTAGAACCCAAACTAACACCAACAACTTACACCAGATGTAAACTCACGTATCAAGGGCCAGTCAGTATGCCAGTCCATGCACTCTCTCACTCAGTGAACGTGCTTGAAACTGTGTCAGGTCAAAAGATACTACTTATTTTTACCATACCAGGTAGGTCTACTACTTCTAGGACGCGTTCACACAACTAACAAAATAAAAGGAACTAGGCATAATGTAAATTGTATAATATAAATAAGCAAGGTGTACTTTTCTGGCAAGCCAAGATGTGAGAACAACAAATCTGGTCCATAGCTCTCCACAGGAACGTCACAAACACCTACCAATTTATTACACTAATTAGACTCTTACTATCTAGTAAAAAATTAGGTTATTAACTATTTCTTAATTCTATGTTGATTGCACATGCAAGTAACTAGCCTCAAAATAATATTAACCGTTAATCATTACCAAAATTATTTTTAAAGAAATTAAGTAAATAAAATAATAATTCTATAATTAATCATAAAAATAGACAAAATAATGGTTTTTCTTCTATAAAGGGTTTCTACGAGGGTTGTCAACTAGCCATACTAATATATGTGCTAAACAAGATTTTTCATATATGCAAGTTCTAAAAAGTTAAAATCATAAAAAAATATTAAATTCCGAGAATAATTAATATTAGATAACAATTATTAAATGAGTTCCTAGATGCATATTTATCAATTCTACTTATTGGTCTTTCTATTGGACACCTACTAGTCTTCTAGCAATAGTATTGGCAAATTTTTGCCATTATAACCCTAATATTATGTTTTACATAAAATTCTAAAATTATAATTAATTCTAGAAAGTTAAGTTTAAAATCATAATTAATAGGAAAGATAATTATATATGGCTAAAGAATAAGTTACAATAGGTTTATATGAAAAATAGGTCAACTAAGTAACATTTTAGGCATAAAAACTATTTAAATTAAAAATAATTTTTTAGGAAAAATAAACTAAAAATTAATTTAATATAGGTTAATTACACCATATTTTAATTATTTACTAAGTTTTTGAAGGGTTCGATGCTGGATTTTAAAGAAAACATAAAACTAGGTCACCCTTCCAATTGTACATACAATTTATTCCAAAAAATAACTAATAATTTAATAATCTAGAATAAACTCTAAAAATATGAATAAAAATAATTTAAACATCATATTTTTATATTAATAACAAAGTTTAATCAAGGGTTCTACCTATGGGTCCATACATCCATTCATTGGTTCAACTCTTTATATGCAAACCCTAAAATAAAACTCTACTATGAAGAATATGGCAGTGGATTACAAATAAATATAAAAATTATTTATTTATATATAATAATAATTATTCATGCAAGCATACACATTAGAGAGGGTTTTGAGGAAGAAGGAGACTTACAAGAAGAATAAGAATGAAGAACTAGAGTTCTTGGATGAAGGAGGTGATGTTGTCCACGTGAAGGGGGGTCGGCCTTGGTGGTGATGGTGGCGACTAGGATTCTTGGAGGATGAAAGAAATTACGATTTTGAAGGAAAATTTTGGTTAGGATTTTTAGAAGGGAAGATGAGAAAGAGAGTTTATATATATATATATATATATATATATATATATATATATATATATATATATAGGTGGAAAGAGAAAAAGAGAGAGGGGGGTCGCGTGAGGTGAGCGCACGTATTGGGAAGCCACGGGTTTGAGGTGGGTAGGAATATGATTAGTTTTAGGTTGTTTCCTAATCAGGTTGGTAGCAAATCTAAGGTAAATCTCTAATCCAATTAGATATTAATAACCAATATTTAATTTATATTCTAATGGGATTAGATAATCGATGAATAAATACAAATCTTTTGTAAATCTTTAAACTAATAATCATTAAGATTTGATTGGAATTCTAAGGAATAAGATAATGGATGAATAAATGCAAATCTTTGGTAAATCTTTAATCCAATAATCATTAAGATTTGATTGGAATTCTAGTGGGATAAATCAAAATTTTGATTCATGAATTTAAATAGGTGGATACTACCAAAAATGAATGGATAGAATATTTAAAGTAAAGGTTTCCAAATATGAAATTATTAGAATTTGATTTGCTCTAAAAGTGGATATGGTGCAAAGGTTGACCATATCTCAAGAAGGTTTCAAATTATATCCTCCTAAAATAAATTTTACATAATATATATATATATATATATATATATATATATATATATATATATATATATATATATATATATATATATATATATATATAATCACCCTATTTTAAGCTACTAGTATGCAATAAATTAATTCATGGCTTTGGGTTGGGTATTTTGATTAGAAAATAACCATAAATAAATTATATATATATATAAATCTCTAAATATTAAATACGAGAACTATGGTTGTTACACTGGTGCCATACTAATATTGAATGACCAAATTTTGTGTCACAGAAAGATTCTTTTAGTAGGGTCTCCCGTGTAGGCTACTTCCTATGAAGGACGTTATAGATTTTGGGGTCATCTAATATCATTAATATCCAAACTATGGGAAAGTATCCTAATACAATAATTAAGTTTAAATTGATTTAAAATAATCTAAAATAATATAATAAATATAAAATACATACAAAATACCTATTTTTGGGTGAGTTGGTTTATAATTATAATTTATGTGGGCCCATTACTGTCCAGGCTAGAGGTAAATTTGAATATTTTGTCACATTCATTGGCGATTATTCAAGGTATGGATACATTTATTTAATGCACCATAAGTCTGAGTGCTTTGAGAAATTCAAAGAGTACAATGCAGAAATAGAGAAACGTCATAGAAAATGTATCAAGTTATTACTTTTAGATCATGGTGATGAGTACCTCTTTGGAGAGTTTAGGGATTATTTATCGAATTTACCAGATTCGCTTTGGGGATATGCCTTAGATATTATAGCTTATATTTTAAACTTGGTACCTTCTAAGTCAGTACCTATTACTCCCATAAAGCCATGGACCGGGCATAAGCCTAGTTTGGTACATGTTCGAATTTAGTGTAGTCCAACACATGAGTTGAAAGGGAAAGCAGATAAGTTAGAATCTCTTACATAACTACACTTGTTTGTAGGCTATCCTAGACGAACGAAAGGAGGTTTATTTTTTATTCCTAAGGATAAGAAGGTCATTGTTAGCACCAATGCCCAATTCTTAAAGGAAGACTATGTGATGAACCATAAACCAATAAGTAGAGTTTTCTAGAAGAACTGAGAGGTGAGACACCAAATACTTCAGTACCAATAGTACAACAAGAGGAACCACAAGTAACTGCACAACGTGTCACAAATATTATACCAAAATCTATAGTGCCTTATCGTACTAGGAGGGTTATGGTACAGCCTGACAGATTCATATTTTTAGGAGAGTCATCAGACTTTGTCCTTGAGGAACAAGATTCTGATACCTGCTCCTATAATAAAGTACTCCAAGATAAAGATGCAAAACCTTAGCAAAAAATAGTGATATCTGAAATAGAATCGATAGATTCTAATCAGGTCTAGGAGCCTGTAAAACTACCCACTAGTATATATACCATTGGATGCAAGTGGGTCTATAAGAGAAAAAGAGGACCAGATGGTAAGTTTGAAACCTTTAAAGCCCGACTTGTTGCCAAAGGTTTTACTAAGAAAGAGGGTATTGTTTATAAGGAAACTCTTTCGGCGATAACCATGCTTAAGTCTATCCGGATTTTTTTATCTATTGTAGCTCATCTTGATTATGAGATTTGGCAAATGGATGTCAAGACAACTATTGTTAATGAAAGTCTTGAGAAAAATATCTATATGAAGAAACCAGACGGGTTTATTGAAAAGGGCCAAGAGCATCTTGTTTGTAAGCTCAAGAAGTCCATTTATGGACTTAAGCAAGCTTATAGATCTTGGAACATCCATTTTGATCAGATGATAAAATCTTATGGATTTGATCAATGTCTGGATGAATCATGTATATACCAAAATTATGACGAAAATGTGGTGGTATTCCTAGTAGTTTATGTGGATAACAGATGATAAAATCTTATAGATTTTGATCAGTGTGAAGGTGTTATCTAATATAAGGGTATGATTATCCAAACAGTTTGATATAAAGGACTTGGGAGAAGTATGTCATATCCTTGAGATTAAAGTTCTACGAGGTCACAAGAAAAAAATATTGGGCTTATCCCTAGCTACTTATATCGATACTATACTAACTCATTTTAGCATGCAAAATTCTAAGAAAGGATTCTTACCTTTTAGGCATGAAATTGCTCTCTCAAAGGAGCAGTATCTAAGGATGCCTAAAGAGATAGAGATCATGAAAGAGGTTCCTTATGCTTTCGTAGTAGGAAGCTTAATGTATACATTGCTATGTAGGAGACCAAACATCTGCTTTGTCGTTGACATGGTTAACAGGTATCAGTCTAACCCAAGACAAGATCACTGGACTACGGTAAAGCATATTTTGAAGTACCTGGAAAGGACTAAAAATTATATGATGGTTTACTACGTAGATAGTTTAGTGCCATTGGGTTGTACAGACTAAGCTTTTTAGTCAAATAGGGATTCCAGGAAGTTTACCTCTGGTTATTTGTTTACTTTTGGTGGTGGAGCCATATTATGTAGGAGCATCAAGCAAAAATGTATTGCTGATTCCACTATGGAAGTCGAATATATGGTAGCCTCTGAGGCATCCAAAGTAGTAGTTTGGCTTAAAAACTTCCTAATGGACTTAGATGTGGTACCTAGTTTGCTTAAGACTATTATACTTTATTGTGATAATCGTGGTGCAGTTGCAAATTCGGAGGAACCCGGATCCCATAAGACAGGTAAACATATTGAGCGTAAGTATTACCTGATATAAAATTTCATAAAGAGAGAAG
The DNA here is from genome assembly GCA_036927795.1 of Iris macrosiphon. Classification (NCBI taxonomy): domain Eukaryota; kingdom Viridiplantae; phylum Streptophyta; class Magnoliopsida; order Asparagales; family Iridaceae; genus Iris; species Iris macrosiphon. The sequence goes on from JAYESA010000012.1 coordinate 72,190,426, forward strand.
AAGTTATTGTGATCAAGATAGCATTAACAAATAACCTAGTTGATCCCTTTACAAAGAGCTTACCAGCTAAGGCTTTTGATAGTCACGTTGAGTCAGATGCGTAGCAGCTTGGCTTTAAGTAAAAGTGAGAGATTTGTAACAATATACTAAAAAGAAATAATTTGAGTATAAGAAGGAAATTGTTAGGGTTATATACTAAAAGCATCACTTTGTATTAACTATATTTCCTTATTTTTGAATAGAATCATATAAAAAAATATTTGCATATTGTATTTGTTATATTTTTTAATAAAAGTGTCTGATATTCTATATTGTAGATAATATTGTGTGTGGTGTCACACAGAAGATCATATTATCAGTTTTTAGTGGAATATAGAAATAGTTCACAACCTAGATGGATTTGGAGAAACCATTGGTAAGTTTGTAGTGTGATATGGTATTAGTCTATCTTGACTATAGGATTATGCTAGTACACTTTATTTATATTGAATATGACCACTTGAGGTTGTTCTCTTTGTACTGACTACATATGAGAACAAGCACCTCTATTATTATGGATGCCTGTGCTCTTAATCCAGATATAATAACAGACATGTATATGCAGTGTGTATTACTTTGACTCATAAAAGAGATATATTCATTATGGGTCAATAACCTCTATGAATTGGGTAATAAAATTGTGTGTATGATGGGCTGTTGATTATAAAAAGAATTTATGTCATGATATATCGGGTTGATAATGTTCCCTTAAGGAACTCATATGGATTGTTATGTAAATCATGTAGATGGATTATATCTGATATAACAAATAAAGTTGAGTGGTACTACTTACGGATAAAAGATGCCGATCAATATAGTTGTCAGTAATTTAATTTTATCGACGGACATTCACTGTCTTAACATGGAGAGATGGATAAGCATATAATAAGAAGAAGCCCAAAAACATAATTTGGAATTAGGAAGGTAGTACAACAAAATCTCTTTAGTAGATCGAGCTATTGTTAACGGACCTGGGTTGTGTGTTCGGACCGAACATGGGAAACCCAGATCCATTAGGAGACCTAACTCTAATTTCTCCTCATGGTTCCTATCATATTCTATATATATCCACTATTCTCTAGCCGTCATAATAATCCAAGCAAGCATCTTTCATTAAATTCATCTTTCACGTAAGAAAAGAAAAAGGGTCGGTCAAGGAGAAAAAAATGTTGGAAGATCGTCTCCCACATGACGTCCAATCCGAAAAAGGAATACGGCAGAAGATCTTGAGGTCGTTAGTTGATCGAGTTTTCTGGATATTGTCTTCTTCTTCTCACCACTTCAGGTATAATTTATGAACCATGATTTCTTTCCTTGAAGGGTTAGATCACGTCTTAAACCTGTTGATTTTTATCTATCAATATGCACACTAATCAGCGGTTCTAGGGATCTCTAGTTCCATCATAACTTACTTAGATTTTTGACTAAAGGGCTTCAGAAAATCTGTCAAATTTTGTTGGTCCCTATCGGATAATTAGTTCGATCAATCCAAGTATTTATGATCCTATTCAAATCATCCGACGCATTTTCATGGATCACCATCGGATAATTCGTTCTATCACAACAAGTATTTGTGATCCTATTCAGATTATCCGTCAGATTTCCCTAGATCACTATCGGATAATCCGTTTATTCATATAATATATTTTGTGATCTCATTCGGATCATCTATCTGATCCCCGTGGATCACCATCAGATAATTCGAATGGTACTATTGGTAGTTTAAATTTTAAATCCAATGGTTTAAAATAAGTGTATTAAATGCATCCAACGACTATATTTATAGCCGTTACTGTAGGTTATAAAAAATATGTCAGTAGTTCACGGATTACCGTCGGATTTTCTAAATGCCTGTAGAAAGTTGCTTTTGGAATTATTTCTCTTGGTTTTGTATAAATAGACTTGCTACCCCCTTCATTCAAAGCAATCCACTTGAGTCTTAAATATTCTCAACTACCAAAAGCAAACTCCTTTACTCTACCAAACTTTATTATTATAATCCACCATAGTATTAGAGTTATTTAAGAGTTGTAACTTAGATCTTATTAAAGATCAAACCCTTCCTTGTTAAAATAAGAAGTTTGCGAGCCTTCGGATCAAAGCTCGTGTGTATGAAGTTGGCGAGTCTTCGGATCAAAGCTCGTTTGTAAGAAGTTGGCGAGTCTTTGGATCAAAGCTTGTGGTATACTATTTTGGTTCAAAGAGTGGATTAAAGCTAGACAGGATTTTCGGGACTTGATTGACTTCAAGAAAGGACGCCAAGATACATTACATGCTTGATTTCTTTCTTGCTTCTTTTAATTACGTATTATTACTGATAATTGTGTTCTTAGAATTAATTATCCTATTCAGCCCTCTCTTGGGTTCCTATATGATAAATTTCAAAGGGCTCAATTATTTAGTTATCTTTTTTAAATTGGTTCACTGACACCATGTTGACAAACAATGCTTGTCTGATAATTTTACCAATACTGCCACCAGAACCGCAGATAGAAGAATATGGTGAATGTGAATGGATTTTCTCTCCCACATTCAAGCCTTCAGGATTCGGAGGAGGAGTGACATAACCCAGACCACTATGTGTGTGATGATAGTAGGTTTTAGATTTGTCTTACAAAGCAAATTAAATTAATGACAGGTGTCTCCCTTTGTCGAAGTTGACACCTTTATCACTTTTTAAGTAATAACCCATCTTTTGGATGAGGTTATTAGTTGTTTGACTGTAGAGGTAAAGGTACATTTTACCAGTATCTCTTTCAGACTAATCGTTAGAGAACTCCTTACAAGCGTTGGCCTTGTCAAAGATGATTAGCTTATCTTCCTTGTTACTTACTAGAACTTGGAAATAAAAATCCTTATACTTGACATATGTTGCTCCTGCTTGGAAGGAAGTCAAAAATGGCATACACAATTTTGCTCCTACCCCATATTCAAAGGAATATAGAGTATTTATGAACTGTGTGATAGGATGAAGTACATCAGAGTAGCTCAAAGTAAACCTTTTATTATGAAAGTACAAGATTTCCTCCATGGGAATTATGTCATCGAGGGAATTAATATCATGCTACGTGTTCATGTATTCTTTAAGCACAATGTCGACTCTAGCTTCGACCATAGATTTAGTAAGGTCAATAATAAAAGGCTCCTGCATAGTATAACAATCGACCCCCTTGCGGAGATCCACCATGAATGGGGATTCAATTTCTTCATGAGGGATAGATTTGCGGAGATCTACTACAAAAGGTCACCAGGGGACCTTCCTAGACCAAATCAGCTTCGGCTTCATCTTCGACTTTATTGGCTACGTCTTCTTTAGGGTACTTTTGTTTGTACCATACTAAATCGAAGTAGTAGGCTTAAATACCTTTAAATGGATCGACGTCCGTAAACTCGGTTTGAAGTACCCTTTTACTATCACATACTTGAAGCACTGGTGGAGGGTAGAAGGAACAATCATGTTCTTTTGTATTCATGGTCATCCTAACATGACATTATAGGATACCTCTACATCAATGGCATAGCAAGTGACCTCGATGCGAAGATCGCCTATCTGACATTTAAGTCATATCTTCTCGAAGGGATGACCCTTCCAATATTAAAGCCGAGAATTTTAGTATTTGTAGTTGAGAGTTTGTGTTTAAGGATGCCCAAATTTTGCAATAGGCTCCTCAAAATAATGCTGAATAAAGAATCTAGATCTATGTGCATACAATCCAGATTGATAGTCCCGATTTATCCCATGTAATACAATGGTCTATCATGACGATTATATTTTAGCAATATATCCTTTTACGGAAAGATTATATTAGGTATCTTCTCTATCACATTGTGTCAATAGGGACATGCAGTGAGATCTTGAGCTAGCGACTTGATCAATGTCAAATAAGAGTCAACGTATAGAAATGCTCACTTAATGTATCTTTAATTTCTTTGGAGAGACGAATTAAATCATAAATAGAGAGCCGAGATAGTGTATTGACAAGCTATGCCAATATATCAAAGTTGTATGGTATATCGAGTCCCTGAGGAGGATTTTTCTTCAAGGATTTGTCAAACAAAACTTCTTTCTATTTGGATTTGTCCACCATTGTTTGCTTTGTCGGTCCTACTTCTAGAGAAGGAGAGGCTGCTGGAGCTAGAGGGACTGAAGATGAATCCTCCTAGGCAGGATCATAAGTCCACAGATAGGCCTTGTCGAGCCTAGTTTCCCTAGACAGTGCTTTATAGACGGGTGGAAATGCAATACCCTATGACATGGCTTGCACTTGTGCCCCGTCTGCTTCAGTTTAGAACTTGAGGACGCAGTCTCTTGTTCCATATCTTTGATGATGTCGGGATGAACCGATATGATCTTACCACGTAGAGTAGTAAATAGTATCAACCACCTTGCTAGGTTGTGGCCCGGTGGAAGATTGACGATCTTTATTATTGCTTTTGGTATCAGAATGACACCATCTTGTACTTCCAGAGTTGAAAAGTCATCGAACTTAAGGACACCATGTAAGCAATGATCTTATTTTGGTTGGTATAAAGTATGATATCCTTGGAGTCTATAACTTGTTGAATTCTTCTTTTTAATATGTAGCAATCTCTAGTGGGGTGATATACGTATTTATGGAACATAAAGGTACTTGGGGTCATTGGTACGACCCTCCTCTTTTGCTCTCCTGATGTCAGGCATTTTGAGCTTGTTGGCCTTTATCAGAACATGAAAGATATCAATAATATCTGCCTCACCAAAAGTCAACTCCTCTTTAAGTCCTGAGGTATCTAAACCCTTCTATTTTGATTGAGGAACAGTCTTTGAAATATCAACAATTATGGGCTCTTTTCCTTTTATATTGCGGTTGCATTATTGTTATTTTGGGGATGCTTGCCCTATCGTCAGTATTGGGTTGCCTAAACTTGGTCAATTCTAGATCTGTCACTGACTCAGCAGCATCATAATTTCTGATAAAAGTTGGCCAATGGTAAAATTTGGTCGTTCTTAAGCAAAAATTTATTTTTGGGAGAAGGTTGTGACTTCAGGAATCCATTAACATGGTATACGGGATACCTTAAGAAAATTCAAAGCAAGCTCTCGAAAGTGTTCGATGAAGTCATTTCTGACTCTTTCTTCTTATGATTTGTAGAGATCAGAGTTAACATGGTAACATCAACCTCACCTTTATAGAATCTATCAAGGAACAACCTCTCCAGATCTTCAACATTCAGTTAGGTACGACTACGATACCCCCATCTTCAATAGGTTATCCCTGTTATTAATGAGGCAATACGAGCCACTAGTACACGAAAAGCTTCAGAATCAAACCTTTATGCAGTGATAGTCGGTTGTGTGACGGTAGTTTGGACACTAATTTGCTGAGGTGCAACTAGAAGTGTTTGATATAGTCCACCCCCAGGATTTGCAACTGAAGTTCGACTGTCATTGAATCCAGAGGTGTTGGCACTAGAGGTGTTGGTTGGACCATAACATTTATGAGCAAGAGTTTTTGTATCACTTACTATATTGTATTCATGTCCTGGATTGTAGTTTCAAGGGTGTTCAAGTATTGATCGGTATGATAAGAGACGCTATTTTATGGCACGTCATTAATCACATAGACATTGACTTCCTTATTTTAAAAGGAAGGGTAGTAGACTGGATAGTATATTTAATGTCTATATTATCTAGTGTCACTACCATATTTTTTTAGGAAAGGATATTTTGGTTATTTCATAATTAATTAAATATTATGTATATTATAAATTTATTTATTATATTATATATTTATTATTAGAAGTTAATATATTATTTTGGACTTGTGTTAGTGGACCTAACTAGTTTAGATTAGATCCATGGACCAACATTTAATTCTAGTTAGAATTGAGCCCAACAAGAAGCCCAATCATTAGGAGAATGATTAATTAAGTTAAATCAATTAGACTAGAACCTTCCCTCCTTAATAATTTTTTTCATGACAAGCCCCAAGGAATATTTTAGATATTTCATAGTAGCTTGGGGAAGGGGGAAGGAGGCCGGCCTAGTATAGATGGAGTGAAATTTCCCTCTCTTTATTTTTTATTTCAAATCTAGATCTAGAATTTTTTCTTCCAAATTTCTTCATTTTTACATCAAATTCTACCCAAATTTCTTTCCAATTCCTTCCTTAATCATCATTGGAGGCTATTAGAATATTAAGGAAGTAAGGATCTGCAAAGAGGAACAAGGATCTACAAGTTGAAGGTTTCATTGGGAATCTATTTTCCAATAGGTATAATTCAGTTTTTTCCCTCTAATTAGATTCTAAATCTATATTTTAATCATTATAAACCACCCCATATGATAAGGCTACCCATAGAAATTAGAATTAGGTTCATGGGAGGCCTATGAAGAAAGTTATGTGGTATTTTGTGTCAATTTTGGGACAATTTTGAGATTGACACATCTTGTATTTTTCAATAGGTCAATTAAACCAAATTAACATGTGCTTGATTGTATGTGGCTAGTGTCATATCTACAATTGGATACGTGTAAGCCGTATTTTGATAATTTGGAGATACAGATTGATTTGGGGAATTTTTTTGACACGGGTGTTTGAGCATGTCATATTTTGACACGGACACATAGTTGAGTAGATAGCTCTTCGTATTATTCATGATTAAGATTTTAGACTTCCTCGTGTCCTTTGGGATACGTTTGGTTGTGTGGTGGAGCCGTATCTCAAGCGTATCATAGATCTAGTATGATACAGGTGCGAGATGCACTTCACATGTTTGTTCCTTTGTATTTTAATTCAATTACCTTGGTTATATATATTATAAAATTATAATTATAATTATTATGTGAGATATATGTATATATATATATATATATATATATATATATATATAGTATTATATATATATATATAGTATTATATATATATGTATATGGTAGATATTTTTATATATATATAGTATTATATATATATATATGGTAGATATATATATATATGGTAGATAGATATATATATATATATATATATATATATATATTTGTGTGTGTGTGTGTGTGTGTGTGTGAGCTTGAGAGAAGAAAAACAATAGAAAATAGTGAATAAAACAATAAAAAATAGGGAGAAAAGCAATGAGAAGTAGGCAGGAAAAGCAATAAAAAGTAGCAGCAAAAAAGCTGAGAAGAAGCAGTAGCAGAAGCAGAAGCAACAGAAAGCAGAAGTAGCAGCAGAAAGCAGAAGAAGTAGCAGCAGCAGAAGCAGCAAAAAGCAGAAGCAACCGCAAAAGCAACAACAGAAAGCAGAAGCTGCGGCAATAAGCGGCAACAGAAGCAGAAAGCAGCAATGGCAGCGGTAGTAAGCAGAAACAACTTTTGAATAAGCGGTTAGCTTATTTTGATAAGCTGGTAAGTTAGTAAGTTATTATATATATATATATATATATAATTTATTTTTTTATATTAATAAGCTAGTAGGTTATGTATATATTGTTAATAAGTTACTATATTGTATATATGAGATATGTATATGCATAAGCACTAGTTAATATTAGTTAGTATTATTTCTAGATTACCTTGAGATACACGAAGGTAATGAGAGTGAGATATCTTGGGTACGGTTATTGAATATACGAAGGGGTATGTTAGTATATAGTTTAGTATAGTATTATTATTAGTGTAAATATATATTAGTGTATAATGAGGAGTATGGGTAGTAGTTATATGTTAGATATTGAATTACCTTGTGATACCAAGGTAATGTCAAGGTATTGATTTTTACTCAAGGTATTGAGAGTTTGCACATCAAGATGGAGTGTAGGTGGTGTGATACCGCTTTTGGTTCAAAGCCAAGGTATCCACTTAGCATTAGTTTAGGAGCGATATATATTTTGTCTTGTATATATGTATTATTATATTTTCATATCTAATAAATTGCGTATCTTATGATACAGTATCTTGTTGGTTTTCTAGTATCCTAGTATAGCTAATATGGCCTAGTTACATATTGTATGAGCCCAATATCCTAGAGATGGACTCATACAACCTAGAAATAGCTAGTTTGACCAAGTTTGACTATTTTTACCCAATGTTGACCTAGTTTTACTATTTTGACATAGAAATGGCTTTATGACCTAGAAGTTGACTAGTTTAACTTATTTTTATTCCAAAATCTTATATTGATATAATATTCTATAATTAGGTCTTTGAGGTACCGTACCAGACATCATTGATACTTTTTACCGGGTTTCAGGCAAGTATATTCTCTGATAGTTTCTAATTTATGATATCCTCTATGTCTCTTGTATTTAGTATAGATATCCTTGATTTCTTGACACGATGGTTACACAGATTGGTATATCCGGATCTCGTCATGAGAGTTATTCCTTGGTATTTATGGTGTATCTTGTGCAAGCCTTGTTTCCTTGTTCTTCTTGTACAAATACAGATATTAGTTCATGAGAAGAGTAGCTCCCTTCTTGTGGAATCTCATGTCATAACGTACCATGGTTGGATATACTATACCAGTCGGGGACGGAGAGTATGTAGTGTAGATATGTGATCATACCCTCCTTGTGCATATTTTGTTCCTTGAATAGTGTTAATCATATACCGCACATATGATTAACTAGACCATTATCCTTGTTCAAGTTCCCAAGCCGATCACATGTTAAAGATGGTACTCACTCACTTAGTAGTAGTATTTCTTGTTCATTCCTATGATGCTCATTCTTGTATTTATTTCCAGTATTCCATTATTTCATATTTCTTGTATCTTTATATTGCATATTATATATTCGCTCAATTTACTGTTACATAGTTTATATCATTTATTAGAACTGTTGTTGGAGATATGCTTTATTTCTTTCCTAACTGGATATATTTTTTCCAGATGACACTGAGGAGTGGTACCCCACTCACTACAAGCCTCAAGATGTCGTTGGCTTAGAGTCAGAGACCTTGGCTCCGGAGAGTCTCATCCCGACTGAGACATATGACCCAGGACTTAGCACAATAGTTTGACTCTTTTGTACTGGATTTGTCACCAGCATTGTTATTAGTATTTCTTTAACTCATTGGATATTATTTATCTTATGAGCTATATTGTGACTCTTCAATTCTTTTATCTTATTCGTTCGATTTGTTCCATCTTATAGATCTATGATTGAGTATTCATATTATATTGGTGGCATTATTATACTTGATTGCTAGATAGTTAGTTTACCCAAACAGCGTTCTACCGCCAATGCTGTGGCATAGGCTGGGCATTGTTTACCACTCGTGCCCCTACACCGGGTGTGGATTATGATATGTTTTTAGTAGTGGCCCATGCAGGTCTTCGAGGTCGCAATTAGTGCGATTCATAGTGGTGCTCTTATTTGAGTACTATTATGAGCTTGTTTCAGGATATAGGAATTAGGCTATAGGTTGAGAATACTCAATCACATCTAGGAAAAACTCTATTGATTCATTTCAATTGTTCTTCCTTGATATTGATATTTGATCTTTAATTGTCTTTCTTTGAATGCATTACATCATGTGCCATATTAATTATTTCCTTTTGCTTTGCCTCGGGATACCGCTTAAGACTAGATCACAGCTGAGAGGAGCATTTTCTGAGAGATCTGCGACTTCCCGAGGACTTACACCAGTCACTTCTTCGGTGATTAGAGTATCAACTGCATTCGGGGGTCCACCTCTAGCTCAGAGGACTGTTCCGGCTGTATATGAGGGACTTCCACCTCCACCTCCCGTATCGACAGATGAGACTCAGGTGTTCGCATTATTTTGCGAGATAATGGAGGCTTAGAGGGCCCAGTCTGAGGCACACCAGAGACAGACCGACGTATTGTGGCATGGTATTGAGAGTTCTTATCAGCTTGCCCTTGCTACAGTAGAAAGAAGAGTTCTGGTCTAGCAGCAGGTTGTTTCGCAGGTTGCCCATCTTCGGCCGAGTAATATCCAGGACTTCAAGAAGCTGGAAACTTGGGTCTTCAAGGGGACTGAGAGCATCGTCTACGCTGATGATTTGTTTGAGGATATTGAGTGTCTCATGAGGGTGTCTCGTCTTGCTGAGGATCTAAAGGTTGAGGCAGTATGACTTTAGCTGTTCGATATCACCCGCACTTGGTTCAGTAATGAGTTAGACTTGGGAAGGCAGTTTGAGAGCCTTATTTAGGGAGCATGTCTGTGGTGGAGTACGCCACAAAGTTTGGTAGGCTGAGCCAAATTGTGAAGTATTTGGTGAGAGGGCCGGAGGTTCGAGCTATCCGTTTTTGCGAGGGTCTGAACTGGAAAGTGAAGATCCTCATTTCTTCTTTCTATTAGACCTATTCGGAGATACTTGCGGAGGCACGCAAGGTTGAGCAGGAGTTGGGCTTAAAACCCAAGAGAGATCGTGATTCTTTTCTGGGGGTTAATAGAAGCACAGTGACTGTTAAGCTCCTCATTTTTAGTTCAGGCCTTTCCAACAGCCACAGCAGCACCAGACTTCACCTAGGGCACCGTTTCACTAGGCACCATAGCAGAGACAGTCACAGAAATCTTTCTACCACTACTGTAAGAAGCCCGACAATATCTGGGAAGTTTGCAGGAAGAGGTTTGGGGTTTGTCTGTATTATGGTACAGAGGGGCATCAGCTGAGAGATTATTCTTCCAACCCTCGTCGTGCAGTTCAAGGAGCAGCTCCAGCTCTGAGGACAAAGGCGAGGCCACCTGTAGTAAAGCCGAGAGGACCGCCGCTTCAGATCCAGCAGCAGCGTTATTTCCAGCACCAGCATCAGGGAGGTGCATGTCAGGGATGAGCGTTTGCTATGACGGTCGAGGAGGCCAAGCCCACCGGAGATGTCATTGAAGGTAATATTCTTCTTGATTCCATTATACCTTTAGCTTGGTTTGGTGCTTCCATAGTTTTTTATCTATTTCTTTTGTTCTGAAGCATCATTTGGTAGCTGAGTCTTTGCTTAGGACATGCAAGATCATGACCGGGGGAGGTATTATCCTAGTTAGTGATATTTCAAGGGTCAAAGAGTTACTCTGGGAGGCCAGAAGCTGAGTGCGTGTCTACTTGTAATGCCACTTTTGAGCTACGATATTGTACTCGGGATGGATTGGTTGAGTAGGCACTATGCTAGTATAGATTGCAGAGAAGGTAGAATTTTGTTTAGCCTGCCAAGAGGGAAAGAGTTTGAGTTTGCTAGAGGAGATACAAAGCAAGGAGACGACATTATCTGTGGAACTATGGTGGAAGACAAGGAGTTGCCGCATCCATTGATATAAAAGTTCTTGGATGTGTTTCCTGAGAAATTGTCAGGATTGCCGCGAGATCGAGATATTGAATTCTCTATAGACTTGATGCCAGGTGCAGAACTAATTATATAGCATATTTATAGAGTAAACAACAACGAGCTGGTCGAGCTGAAGAAGCAAGTGGATGAATTACAGGATAAGGGATTTATCAGATCCAGTTCTTCACCATGGGGAGCCCCGGTATTGTTTGTACCGAAGAAGGATAGATCAGTGCGTATGTGCATCAACTATAGGGTATTGAATAATCTCACTATCAAGAATAAATACCCATTGCTATGGATTGATGACATGTTCGATCAGTTGAGTAGCACCAAGGTAGTTTCCAAGATAGACTTGAGATTAGGCTACCACTAGGTAAAAGTGAAGCCGAAGGACATTCTGAAGACTGCTTTTAGGACTGGGTATGGCCAGTATGAGTTCATGGTGATATCGTTTGGGTTGACTAATGCCCTGACGATATTTATGAATTTGATGAATAAGTAATTCCACCATTACCTTGATAAGTTCATGGTGGTGTTCATCGATGACATACTCATATACTCGAAGACACCGGAGGAGCACGAGGAGCATTTACGGATTGTGTTAGATGTGCTGAGGAAGGAGCAGCTGTATGGGAAGCTGTCTAAGTGTGAGTTCTTCCTGGATAAGGTGGATTTCTTAGGATATATTGTGACTGGTGATAGAATTTTAGTGGATCCGAAGAAGATCATAGTAGTGGAGTCTTGGAAGACCCCGAGTTCAGTGGCAGAGATCAAAATTTCTTGGGTCTAGCAAGCTACTACAGAAAGTTTGTGCAAGATTTTTCAAGGATTGTCGAGCCGATGACTAGACTCACCAGGAAGGATCCAGAGTTTGTTTGGATAGAGGAGTGTCAGGTTGCTTTTGAGTAATTAAATAAAAGGTTGACGTCTACTCCTATTTTGATATTATCATCAGGGTCTGGAGGTTTTACTATTTATTGTGATGCATCGAGAAAAGGTCTCGGTTGTGTTCTTCAGTAGAATAGGAAAATGATTGCCTATGCATCCAAGCAATTGCATCCTCATAAGAAGAACTATCCAACCCACAATTTGGAGTTAGCAGCAGTCATCTTTGCCTTAAAGTTGTGGAAACACTATTTGTATGGAGAGCGTGTAGAGATCTTCTCTGGACACAAGTGCTTGAAGTATATTTTTACTCAGAAGGAGTTGAACATGAGGCAGCATCGGTGGTTTGAACTGACGAAGGATTTTGACATATCTTTGCAGTATCATCCTCGGAAAGCCAATGTAGTTGCCGATGTCTTGAGCAGGTATCCGGTAGCTATGTTGTTGATGCATGATCGATATTTATTAGAGGACATGGAAAGCTTGGAAATTGAGGTGATAGTTCCTAGTATTGCTATGCAGATGTTAGGGTTGCAGATACACTCAGAGTTGATGGATAGGATCGAGGCAGCTCAGTATGAGGATATATCTCAGAAAAGCATCAAAGCTCAGGTGAGAGAAGGATTTGAGGATAATTTTACCATTGCTAAGGATGGTTCTTTGTGGTATGGTGTTAGATTATATGTGCCTAGTGGGGAGCTGCGTGAGGAGGTATTGAAAGAAGTGCATCTCTCTCAGTATTCCATGCATCCCGGTGCCAACAAGATGTATCGTGATTATTTTTTGATAAAATAAACAAAAAGATAATATGTGGAAATGAGGTCTTATACGAAAACCCGCCCTTCTTCAGTGTTTACAAGCAAGATTGTATAATTTAATCCTATACGAGAATATCGAGTACAATTTATTTAATCTGGGTAAATATTACTATAGGAGTCTGATCTGCAGTCGATCACTTTGTCCCTTGGACCACACGATGATGAAGAAGTGTCGTAGAAGACAGAAAGAAACTTCGAGGGTTGCTAAAGAGAGTGGATGCCCGATGCCAAAGTCGTCGATCACTTCTCTTTGCCTGAGCTCTGTGTTATTCTCTCTCTCTCGACCGTTTTCTCTCCTCCTTCTTTACTCCCAATTATCGACCTTGGATCTGATACTGGATTTCTTGACCAATTTCTGATCGTTCGACCTTCAATTTTGTGACCTTTTACCTCTGTCAATAGAGGTCTCTATTTATAGAGTTTTAGTGACAGTGACCACTCAGTCAGTGTAGAAATCGAGTAGTAGAAAGTACAGCACCCTTTTATACGACGGTTACAATAACCAATGCCTGCGTATAGATGACCTTTTGAGTGACATGTGACGCGTGTCCAACTAAGGGACAACGCATATAACTGCTGTGAAGATCACAGCGTAGAAGACACGTAGGTAGTCCTTTGTGTAGAAGAGGTTGGCGTAGAAGCCAATAACTGTCACCATGGCGTAGAAGCCAAGTAGGCATAGAAGCCGAGTAGGCGTAAAAGCCGAGTGGTTATAGAGGCCGAGTGGACGTAGAAGCTGAGTGGTCATAGAGGCCGAGTGGGCGTAGAAGCCGAGTGGACGTAGAAGCCGAGTAGGCGTAGAAGCCGAGTGGTCATAGAGGCCGAGTGGGCATAGAAGCCGAGTGGTCATAGAGGCCGAGTGGGCGTAGAAGCCGAGATGATATGGACATTTTAGCCAAAATTATGGCTCTTGGAGATATAATCAAATCTCTTGCATTAAATGCAGAGATCTGCCCCCATCCTGCACATTAAATGCAGAGACTTGTCTTTAAGATTTGCCATCATTCTGTACATTAAATGCAGATATGTGCCTCGAATTCTGTACGAAGTGTAACTGCTGACGTGGCGGTCTATTTGCCTTTTGTGGAGCGTAAGAAGCTCACGTCTGCCTGTGTAAAACTGGGCAGTATATCCCCTTGTATGCGTAAGAGCAGTCTGCGTAAAGAAAATGTTACTAGACGACGGTTCGGTAACATTTAATCAAATCTTCTGCATTAAATGCAGAGATCCGCCATTATCCTGTGCATTAAATGTAGAGGCATGTTTTGAAGATCTGCCACCCTTCTGCGCATAAAATGCATAGACGTGCCTCGGGCATCTGTTAGTATTCGGCGCATTAAATGCAGAGACGTGCCTCGGGAACCTGTCACCGCTCTGCGCATTAAATGTAGAGACGTGCCTCGAGCCCTGTACGAAGAGCAGCTTTTGACGTAGCAGGCTATTTGTCTTCTACGGAGCGTAAACAGCTCACATCTGCCTGTGTAAAACTGGGTAGCGTATTCCTTTGTATGCGTAGAAGCGGTCTACGCCAAGGAAATGGCAGTAAATGACAGCCTGGGTTGCAATATCGTGCCATCATTATAGCCATCGCTTGGGTAGTCGTGCAGTACTCTTTGTCAGGAGTCCAGACGTCAGGTTTATTGCATGATCTGACAGGTTCACTTCGAAGAATACGAAACGTTCCTCGTATACTTTAATGATGCATTGAAAGCGGATGAGTTTTACGCCATAAAGGCGATGTAGCACCTTTTTTATGCTGAAGCAGCCTGGTCATACTGCATTACGCGGATGGTCCTTGAGCTTTATATTTTACGCTGTGCTCAGCAGAAAAGCTCTGTTGCACGTTGATGGCTCTGAGATCCTCCGTTTACGCTGCCCTGTATCAACATGCTGCGTAGAGCTATCCAGCGTATTTTTCATGCTTCTATAAGACCCCCTTCAAAGCTTTTAAATTCCTCGTAATTTGAAACGCTTTGAATGAAGCATGAAATATTCCTCATAATTTGAAACGCTCTGAATGGAGCCTGAAATGGTCAAGTTTGACACGTTCTTTCAAGGCTGAATTTATGGTAGAGTTATTGGGGATCGGTATGATCTCTTTCGCCTATAAAAAGGCTGAGGAGTTAACCTATTCTTTCCATATTTCCTTCACCACACAGAGATGATGGCCGGAGTTCGTCGGGTCGACTTGAGGAAGAAGGAGACCATGTTCTTCCAGCATATAAGGAGCCAAAAAAGACGGCATCTTCGAACAAATGTCCTCTGCAACGATGGATCATGAAAGGATATCATAACCTCCTCTGCTCGGGATAATCAGCAACTTTGTATGGCGGTTCTTCGGGAGAGAAGAAGGGTCGTATTTGACCACACAGCTTGCAATGGTACCTTCTCCCGTTATCCGTGGACGAGGGAAGGCAAACTGGCTGTCGTCCGAGATTGAGTTGGGTAAAATATCTCAACTCAATCTGTCACGGCGCTGGACGCAAGAAAGAAGATTTACCCTGCTTCCCTTTATTGGAGGATGGGTCTGCATAATTTAAGCAGGCCCAGTTTTGTATCCTCCCGCCATTGATCATATGTCAGTCGGTTTGCGGTCATCGACTGACTGCTGGAGAAGATGGATGAAGAATTCTGCCCTGGCAGAACAGATTCTGGACGCGATCTTCAGACGATGATGAGGAAGTCCTTTATAGACGGGATTTCCCTCATATGTAATCATGAAAATGAAGAAAAACCCTTATAGACTGGATTTCCCTCATATGTAATCATGCTTTTAATTTTAATAAAAAATCATCTTCTTTTGTTCATATGATCAACTTGCCATATTTGCTGTAAAGTTTGAATATGTGTAGCTTCGACACGTCTGATACTTTACGCCGACTCTGTTAGAAAGAGTGCTAGGTCCTGTCCTGTCTTTTACGCATAACGAAGGATGCGGAGAAAGCCGCTTAGTATTTGAGTATTCAAACTGTCCTGCTGTTAGGAATGAGGAACCGCGTAGAATTCTAAACTGTTACTTCTGATAAACAGAATTTTTGTTCAGACCATCGTCTTCAAGAATGATTTCTCAAAAATCCCTTGGAATAGGGCGAGAAATGGCTATCAAAAAAAAACTGAGTCGCCATCTTGAACTGTAGACAAAATATTCATACTGGATTCTGGATGAACTTCGAATCGACCCATGAAGAAGAGTAATTTTCAATATTGAACTCTGTATGCTTCGGGTACTTAGGATATTTTGGGGTCAAGAAGGAGTATCTTCTGTGTGAACCCTTGCAATTGACCACCTTAAGAATTGTTCAGATGTACTATACTGGCCGGCGCATTTTTCAAATATACGAAAAGTCATAGAGCGTGAAATTATAAGTTTGTAGCCTCTAAGCGTAAAAAGCCATCGAGCGTGAGATCATAGATTCGTAGCTGCTGAGTGTGAAGTCGTAGGTTTGTTGCCTCTCGAGCGTAAAAGCTACCGAGCATAAAAGCATCCGGGCGTAAAACCATAGATTAGTAGCCTGTGAGCGTAAAACCGTAGATCTATAGCCGTCGAGCGTAGAAAGCTCCTTAGCGTAAAAACTGTAGATTTATAGCTTCTGAAAAGAAAATCTTCTGAGCGTGAAGTCTTGGATCTGTTGCCTCTGAGCGTAAAAAGCCACCGAGCGTGAGATCATAGATTCTTAGCTGCTGAGCGTGAAGTCGTAGGTTTGTAGCCTCTCGAGCGTAAAAGCTACCGAGCATAAAAGCATCCGGGCGTAAAACCATAGACTAGTAGCCTGTGAGCGTAAAACTGTAGATCTGAAGCCGTCGAGCTTAGAAAGCCCATTAGCGTAAAAACTGTAGATTTGTAGCTGCTGAAAAGAAAATCTTCCGAGCGTGAAGTCGTGGATCTGTTGCCTCTGAGCGTAAAAAGCCACCGAGCGTGAGATCATAGATTTGTAGCTGCTGAGCATGAAATCGTAGGTTTATAGCCTCTCGAGCGTAAAAGCTGCTAAGCATGAGAGCATCCGGGCGTAAAACCATAGACTAGTAGCCTGTGAGCGTAAAACCGTAGATATATAGCCGTCGAGCGTAGAAAGCTCCTTAGCGTAAAAACTGTAGATTTGTAGCTTCTGAAAAGAAAATCTTACGAGCGTGAAGTCTTGGATCTGTTGCCTCTGAGCGTAAAAAGCCACCAAGCGTGAGATCATAGATTCGTAGCTGCTGAGCTTAAAGTCGTAGGTTTGTAGCCTCTTGAGCATAAAAGCATCCGGACGTAAAACCATAGACTAGTAGCCTGTGAGCATAAAACCATAGATCTGTAGCCGTCGAGTGTAGAAAGCTCTTTAGCGTAAAAACCGTGAATCTTTTTTGCACGAAACTTTTCGAATTCGCTGACTGTCCGCCTTCTCTGAGTAAATAGGCTGACGTAGTCCCCAATAATAACCAAATATTAAATGTGAGATTTGGTTCGGGATTCGATGAGCCTATCCGAACTCTATATATACCCCAAGTTCCTGAGAGAAAAAACTTTTCATCCGTCTTCCGCGAAAGAAAGCTTTTGACTGTTCGAGTTCTTCTTCGTTTCTTCTCCGAGTCTTCAAAGTTTCCAGTAATGGCCTCGAAACAAGTCTCCTCCTCTAAGGGAAAGAAAGTTGCTTCTTCTTCTCGTTCTTCTGCTCAAGCGGGGGCGACTTCCGTCGGGCACGACGAGCTTCATTCTGAACGGAGTATCCCGCCGACTAGTAGTGCACCCGGCCTTAAAGGTAGAGCTTTTGGGACAAAAAGAGAACGACTGAAAATCCTTCGCACACGTTGTACGTGAACATGCTAGGTCATCTTCTGTGCTGATAGCCTCTTTGAGGAAGATGATGCACAGAGATGTTTCATCTTTTACGCCCATATTTCTAATGTGTCAGCGCAAAAACTCCATATTTTTGCAGTCTGGCGTAAAAGCTTTGACTGTCAAAAGTTGGCGTATACTATATAATTTGAGTGTTACGCAGGGATATAATTTCCGACGTAATAACTCAAATTTTCACAGTCTGGCATAAAACACAGACTGTCGAAAACTTTGCATATACTGCCAGTCTTGAATTTTACATCTTGGAATGGGATTCTAGCGTAAAAGCTCAAGTTTTTTTGCAGTCTTGGCATAAAGCATAGACTGTTGATTTTTTTGCATATGCTGCATGATCTGTAATGTCTAGTTATAGGAACTGATGTATTTTTCTTGCACTCTTGCAATTAACTTGCATGCGTCCCCGCTTACCGATGTGATGGGTTCTGCCACCGGGATGCTGCACTCTAACTATCTGGAGGATCTGTCGCACGTGACATTTCCTATCTCCGGGCCCCAGTATCCTGAAGGAAGAAAAATTTTAATATCGGCTCAGGGCGAGCGAACGCTGCTGAACATGATCAACGGAGAGCCCCTAACGTACATAGATGGGGACCAATACATAAAGCCGGCTTTCCTCTTCGGGGACATGATTAACAAGCAGTTCCAGACGAAGCCCAAGAAAGAACTCTGGGTCTTCCCTGCCGGGTGCTTGGTTTTGTATCTTCCCAAGATACTGAGAGACTATCCCATCTCGGCATTCTTCCATGCTACACATCCCAGGAGGATGTCGTGGACGCTGACTCCTGATCTTCACGGCAGGCCGGGGAAGATATTTTATCTGAAAGGAGCTGACCAGGAGTCGTTTGTCAGCCACCCTTCCGGCAATGTGACGATGTTCAAGGGACTGTACCCGAACAGTGTCCCGAGCGAAGACAATTTAGTGATCCAATCGGTCCAATTACCGACTTTCTGTAATGATTTTATGCGGTGCGGGGGAGTATACCCTTAGGTGAACCCTCGGACAGGCGGGTGGATCACCCCCACAAATCTTCGATGGGCTCGCTTAGCTGATTGGGCCCTGAAGCATTTTCAGACCGAGTTAGAGAGCATTGGTTTGTTTGCAGCTGTGAGTGTCACCAGTATTAGGTTGCCTCTCAACCCAACCTATTTCTGGCATTGATGGAGCGATATATCTCGCTCACCGGGACTTTTGCCACTCTACTAGGGGAGTTGGGATTGGCCCTCCACGAGATGGCAGAGATCTCGAGACTGCCGATGGGGGATACTCCATATGAAGAGTATGTTCCCACGAACCGGGAGTTAGGGGATTCAGACCCTCGGGTAGTGGAAGTGTACCAGGAGCTAATATGCCACTACCTCGCTTGTACCAATTTTTATGACGAGCCTTCAGATTTGGCTCACGTCAATAAATGGACGTCCTACCTCTTCTTTCACCGGTCCAGGACTGCTAAGCCGGAGAAGGTATTGGAAGGCAAGGATCAGTCTTTGAATCCTCTGAGCGTGCTTAATGCTCAGGTAGTTGACGATCTCATGGAAGACGCTGGGGCTCCGGACCGGATCCTCGACGAAGGGGTAGGAAAGTATCCCATAGGCACTAAGGCCTATAGTTATTTGAGGCACTACCGCAGGCCTCTGTCCAGGGAAGCTCAACTGGCTGGCTTCCTCTCCATATGGCTGCACCAACTCGTGGTACCCGGCATCGCATATGCGGACCGCATTCATTGCAACACGCTATGGCCTGCAGTGCGTCTGGTGTTTGGGGCAAGACTGGGCTTGCTCCCTGCCATGGTGTGCCACATTCAAGCTGGCCTGAGGGCCATGACTGACGGGCTGCTTGCCGATGAAACTCGACGTAATAGCTTTCCCAGGGTAGAATTACCATACCTGTATCTGATGGGATGGTTAATTCTTCATAACCCCAGGGTAATGTCTCCCGGCTCTGACAGTAGTTCGGGGGCTAGCTTCTTGTTGAACTATAAGAATTCCTCCTGGAACGTGACCACAGTTATAAACTGTCGACGGACGCTGAATATTAGTCACAGCTGGAAGCTCTTCTGCCCTGTTCCCCCCGTATATCTCAATCAACAGGGGATTAGACTTCAGGATGTAGGCGACGAGAAGACCGTTCTTTCTCCTGAGTCTTTTAATTGGTTGGTCTGCATTAGACCTTCCCACCTACTATACAGGAGTGAAGACCATTGCTTCTTCGAGCCCTACTTGCCTAGTCGGTTTGCCCGGTAATTCAGGTACGACCAGTTGCACGTGGGCAATGCCATCACCAGCTTTAGGTCCAGGGGTGGACTCATTGATGGAGCCAGAGGGTGGCGATATTTCATCATGGGTTGCACTAAGGCAACGTTTACCGTGCCCGTCATTTCTCTCTCCACAGAGCTGCGTATTCCCCACTCGTATGCCCAGTTCTATGTGGCAACCAACACCTTCCATCGTAATTTTGATATGCATGGAAGTTTTAGGGTGCCCTCTTCCAAGTCTGAGGGAAGAGTCGAAGTCCCCTCGGTTTCTTCTGATGAGGGTGAGGAGTCCGTCAATCCAGATGAGCCTCTGTTGGCGGTATCGAGGGGTGAAGTACCTCTGCCAGCAGGGCCTTTGGTAATCTCTGGGAAGCGAAGGGCTCCTGCTTCGAAGGAGACTTCCCCTCGCAAGAGGAAGAAGAAGACGGTTGCTCGTCCTCTTCGGATTCCTGGTATTGAGGCTCCTAGAAGTGAGCCTGCATCTCCCCAAGTTGGGGACGATTCTTTGAGTGGAGGTTCCTCGCCTTTTAGAGAGGGAACTTCGACAGTCCCGACTGGCGGTGCCAGAGAATTCCTGCTGGAGGCTGCTGTCGCTACTACCGCTTCAGGTAGTGGAACGAGATCGGCTTCGGGCCCGTGCCGAATGAGGATATCTTTATTTGGATCAACATCGGGAGATACCCCTGCCGTGTCTATAGGTGCACCCAGCGAGATTCCGCCTGGTGAACCTCAAGTGGATCTCGACGAAGATTCGGAAGAGTACTTGCCAATGTTCGTTAGAGCACCCCCTTCTCCAGGTATGACAGCTTGCCTAGCATCACTAAGAAATGATTTAGCTGTACTGGCCGCGGATGTGCCATATACACCATTGGCCATGGGTAAATATCGTCTTTTATGCCTCTTCTTTTAGGAAAATTAATATTATGCTGATATTAACTTCCTTTTGTCTTCTTTTCAGGGAAAGACATCTTCGGGGAGGGCAGTATAGATACGTCCTTTGGCTCTGTGCCAGGTCCTGGTGGCGATACGAAGGTGCTTGATTTTGAAGAGAAAACATCTTCGGGTGTCGGCTTGCCTGTCGAAGAGATTCTGATATCTCAAGAGGAGGGCGAGCCTGTCGTTGCGATAATGCCTCCTTTGAGTACGCCGGTCACTTCGTCTGGTGTTGGCGCTTCTTCTTTTGTCACACCTCCTCTTGAGGCAACGGCCGTGGCAACATCGTCTGCGGTTGTTCTTGGAGGGGGACTCGCCACTATCGCGGCCACTCCCAGCGTACATTCGGATCTAGCTGCGCTGACCGTGCAGTACACTGGTATCTTCTACGCCACCTTGAAAATGTTAATATCAATGGTGTTGGAGAAGAATTTGGGCTTTGCGTCGCTGAGGAGGTCCTCCCAGGCCTCTATAGTGCCGATCTGAGAATTCAACGAAATTGGGGTAGCTGACGTGCTCGAGGAGATAGTTAATGGTTTGGAATAACCCATTAACGAATACTTACAGCTAGCTCGAGGCAACATTAACGGTCTCGTTCAAGCTAGGTACGACTCCCTTACTGCGCAGCTTGCTGAATAGATGGCATCATTGAATAAGTCCATCGAGGCTCAGCGGCGGGAGATGGACGAAGAACGTGTCCAATTGGAGTATGTCATTCCCGAGTTGACCCGGTGAGAAGCCGAATATGAGGAAACGACAGCGCAGGCCCGCATATTGAAGGATGAGCTCGTTCGAGTAGAGGCGAAGGCTCTCTTTTTGTCGGCAGCCCGAGATGTACTGAAGGAGCAACGGGCGACTGTTCAGCAGAATCTGACGCGTGTGGGTGCTTTCCACTCAGGTTTTGTGCGGGCTCAGTCTGAGCTAGCTGCTTTCGACAACGATACGGCAAGGTTGGAACGGGCTAGTACCGACATCTTGAACTTCCGGGATAAGAGAATGGTTGCTCTGGCGCAGCAGATTCGTGATCTAACCGCCCCCCCCAATGATGTACTTTTTTCCTTTTCAATGTACTTTCGTTCTTTTTTGGGAATAATAAAAAGGCTTTCATCTGACTTTGTGGACCCATCATTTTGGAATATAAATGACAGGTTTGGGTGAAAGTGATATAAGAGGTAATATGGACGTGATATACTCTTGGTATGTTTTAGCAGGATATATCTATTCAGAGGTAATATGAACACGATAGAATACGATCCAACTAGTCTCATTTTGGAAGTAGTTTTGTCAGAATGAGGTTTTTGCCATATTCTACTTGAGCAAAGTAGGTTAAGCATAGTACATTTTCAGGAATTTGCCATTGATAGGAGCCATTAACAGGTCTCCATTAGGCTTAACTAACCTGTAAGCGCCGTTTGAGAACGTCATCTCGATCACATAAGGGCCTTCCTATTTGGGCTAGAATTTGCCCTTACTCCTGTGAGTAAGAATCATCGGCCTTCTCACGGCTAAAACTAGCTCGCCGACTTTGAACACTCTTTCCTTTACTTTTTGATTAAAAGCTCTGGAAATACGTGCTTGGTAGAACGCGATGCGCTGTTGAGCTTGGAGGAGTTTCTCGTATAATCCTTCTAGCTCTTGAAGGCTTAACAGGTCATTCTTTTCTTGAGTCAGCTCATTAGCCACGGCTATCCTGAGTGACGGAATTTGGATCTCGATGGAGAGAACTGCTTTGCTCCCGTAAACTAATGAAAATGGGGTACAACCTGTCGGTGCTCATACCGTTGTGCGGTATGCCCAGAGACATTCTTCCAGCTTCTCATTCCAATCCCTCTTGTTCGAAGAGACAAACTTTTTCAAGAGCTTGATAATGGTTTTGTTGAAAGCTTCCGCCAAATATTAGCAGCTGGATTATATGCCGTAGAGGCCATATTTTGTATCCGATTTTTATCGCAAAATTGATGAAATGCTTGGCTGGTGAATTGAGGCCCATTGAAATGAATTATCCTCCGGGATATCCCGAAGCGATAAATGACGTGATGCTTGATGAAGTTGATCACATTAGATGCCTTCACCTCAGCAAGTGGGATCGCCTCTGCCCATTTGGAGAAATAATCCGTGATGGCCAGTATGAACCGGTGACCTCTGGAAGAAGACGGGTGAATAGGACCAATGATATCCATACCCCATGCTTCGAAAGGCCAGGATGCAACCGTAGGATGTAGATGTTCAGGAGGTTGATGGATAAAGTCTGCATGGACCTGACAGGCCCTGCACTGTCTTACGTACTTTATTGCATCTGTGATCATAGTGGGCCAGTAATAGCCCATTCTCCTGATACGATCCTGTAGCTTAGGACCTGGTTGGTACGCTCTGCATACACCGTCGTGAGCTTCACGGATGATCTGCTGTGCCTTATCATCTGAGAGACATCTCAATAGCAGTCCGTCGTAGGTCCGGTGATATAGACACTGTGAGGAAGCCTCAAAATAGAAGCATAATGATCGTCTTTTAACGGATACTGCTTCTTTAGGGTCCTCCGGCAAGATTCTGTATGCCACGAAATCTATAAAGGGACTTCTCCAGGCTCTCCTGGGAGGATCTGTGTTCACAGCGAAGCTGCGTTCTATGTGAAAGTTGTTTTTTACACAGAATAAATCTCTGCTAAGAAGGATCACCGAATTTTGCCTTCTTATAGGGGTAGCTAAATCTGCAGCTAGACTGGCTAGGGCATCAGCTTCTAGATTCTGAGATCGAGGTACATGTTCCAGGAAGAATCCTTTGAATGTCCTGGCTATCTCGATCGTTGCTCGGTGATAGGGGATGAGGTCTGGATTCCGGACTTCATATATTCCTTTGACTTGATTGACGATCAGCAGAGAGTCACCGAAAGCTTCCAAAGATTCGACGCCCAATTCTTTAGCGACTTGGAGCCCGATTAGTTGAGCGTTATACTCTACCACATTGTTAGAACAGGGCTCGCTAAGAGAATATGCTTGGTAGATAACGAGTTAATCAGGAGTAACCAAGACAATTCCTACTCCCGAAACCACGTTTCCCCTAGGACCAGTCCTGGAGGCACCATCGAAGAATAGTTGCCATGCATCACCTTCCATTACGGAATTACACTTTGCAACTTTGTCGAAAATATCCTCGTACAGTTTGGAGGCCTCCGGGATCGGATGAGCAGCTAAGAAGTCAGCCAATGCTTGGCCTTTGACGAACTTCTGAGGGACGTACACCATGTCATACAGTTTTAATAACATAGCCCAAGTCGCGAGTCGGGAATTAAGAACACTTCGCTTGTTCATCAGTACCCGCAGAGGATTAATCTTGGAGATGATGTAAATGGTTTAGCCTATGATATAGTGTCGCATTTTCTGGATAGCGAACATCAGAGCCAAGCATTCTTTCTCCACTGGTTGTACCGGTATTCGGCTCCGACCATCATCCTACTGAGGTAGTAGATAGCCTGTTCATGGCCCATATCGTTCTTTTGTACGAGAAGAGCTCCCAGAGAATGATCCATCGCTCGAACATACAGCACAAATGGTCTTCCTATGACTGGAGGCACCAGAACTGGCAGGCTAGTGAGGTAGCGTTTGATGTCATCGAACGCTTGCTGACAGGCTTCGTCCCATACGAAGGATACACCTTTCTTCATGAGACGAGAAAAGGGCTGACATCTCCCAGAGAGGTTGGATATGAATCTCCGGATATAAGCCAGACGACCTTGAAATCCCCTGAGTTCTCTCAGATTACGGGGCGGTCGTATTTCTAAGATGGCCTTGACTTTATCAGGGTCCACATGAATGCCTTTGGCGGTAATGACAAATCCCAAGAATTTGCCACTAGATACCCCCAGAAAGGACTTTGTAGGATTCATTTTGGGTTGATGTTGGCGCATCAATTCAAATACTGTCTTCAAGTCTTGGATGTGATTGTCCTTGAGGCAACTTTTGACAGCTATATCGTCCACATAACACTCCACTGTCTTGCGTAAATGCCCATGGAATATGTTACTCATAGCCCGTTGGTACGTAGCCCCAGCATTCTTCAATCCGAAGGGCATGACCGTATAGCAATATACCCCCAATGGTGTCCGGAAGGCAGTATGCTTCTCGTCCTCAGGATGCATCTTGATTTGGTTGTATCCTGAAAATTCATCCATGAAAGACATACGTTCGAAACCGCATGTATTATCAATCATGACGTATGTGATAGGAAGAGGAAACTCATCCTTGGGGCAGGCTGCATTCAGATCTCGGTAATCGATACAGACACGTACTTTCCTATTTTTCTTCATGATCGGGACAACATTGGCGACCCAATCGGGATGTTGTTCTTCTCGGATGAAGCCACAGGCTATCAACTTTTTGACTTCAACTTCAATGGCGTCCATCATATCCGGGCGGAACCGGCGTTGGTGCTGCTTCACAGGCTTTGAATCGGGCAATATATTGAGCTTATGAGTGGCCACCTTTGGATCAAGGCCTGGCATATCCTCATAATTCCATGCAAAGACGTCGATATATTCTTTTATCAGTTGGATAACTTCTTCCCTTTCTGCTTCGGAAAGATTATTACTGATAAATATCGGCTTTAGCGAAAGTTCATCCCCAACGTCAATCTGGATAACTTTATCTTCAGTGGGAGGTTCTCTCTGCTCGAAGCAGAACTCCCATTGTGTATCCATTTGCTGAGCCCAAGCGTCATTCTCAAATAGTTCAGATTCTTGTTTGTCTGCTTCGAAAGAATCTGTCACTACCATATTTACTGATAATGTTCGTTCGAGAGCATGAGATGAGTCGGAGGGCGCTGAACCATTTTGAGAAGAGGAAAAGATATCCTCGTTCGACTCAGGAGCTGCAAGGGAGGTGGTATACCCTAACCCGAAATGAGTTCGTTGATAGTAGGGATTGCCGTGCAGCGGTATTCGTCTGCCTTTCCCGTAGTTGAGACCTGGTTCCAACTTCAAGTTATAACCCATACTTTGCATGATCTTCAAAGCTTGCGGGCTGTATCTGTAAACCTGTATTTTATCGGCGTCGTCATCGGAAGAATCTTCTTGCACAGTTGGTTTATTGCACATGCGGCCGAAGACTATTGAATGCTGACTGCTGCAAGTAGGCGGGACAATGAAGATAGAATCCTCATGCGGTACATATGTCGTGGTGACATTGGATGATGATGCCACTTTCCACACATATGGATGATAGTAATCTATAGCTTCCAATAATTTTTGCGCTATAGGTTCTATATCGTTATGGGGAGAGGATTCCTGATTCGAAATTTGAGCGTCAATATACCGAAAAAGTGGATGTTTATTATCATCTGAAACTTCATTCCCGGTTGCATTTATATCAATCGGCTGCCTGTTGCACCGAAGGTTGATGACCAAGGGTGGAGGCTTCTGGTTCAAAGTGATCACTAGAGGATCACCCGCTTTTCCTGACCTAGTTTTGTTTAGGTGGATAGCCATAGGCTTTATGGTTTTTAGACGAGTAGTCCGTCCTTTCACCTTGATTGACAACGGTTGTTCGGCAGAGGGTTCTTCTGGCTCCCGGTGGGATTCCTTCTCTGCTTCGGCTGACACCTCTTCCATGTAGTCTTGAGAGTACAACACGACATCGGAGTAGTAGGATTCTACTCCTCTAAATGGGTTCAGGTCAGCAAACTCCGTTTGTACTGTTCCTTGGGCGTCTACATATTTAAAGCATTGATGTAGAGTTGAAGGAACGATGTTGTGGTCGTGGATCCAAGGTCTGCCTAGCAGAATATTGTAGGACACCTCTGAATCAATGACATAACATGTGGCCACTAATCTAAGATTGCCAATCTGGAATCCTCAGACTAATCTTTTCCAACGGCTTGCTTTTTTTGGCGTTGAAATCCACGATTGTAGTGGTGGTGTAAGCCAATTCGCTGGTAGGAATCCTCAGCGGTCTGAGCAGACTATAAAAAATGATGCTGATTGATGATCCCGTATCTATGTAAATCCGGTCGACGTCCATGGAACCGATATACCCGGTGTAATAGAGGGGTCTGTCATGCCTGTTATGTTTTAACAATATGTCATCTTGAGTGAAAGTGATATTTGGGACCACCTCCATCACACTGTGGCATTGAGGACACGCCACTGGTTCTTCGTCAGGGGACTTGAGCTGGGTCAAGTATGCATCTGTCTGCATCAGTGCTTCACTCAGGGCTAGACGAGTGTCTTGGGAGAGCCTGAGTAGTTCGAAGATGGACAACCTGGCTGGTTTATTAGCCAGTTGGGCCAGGATGTCGAAGTTGTATGGCTTCTCTAAACCTTTGTTTTGAATGTTTTTCACAGGTTTATCGAAACGCACTTCTTTTTGCTTCCTTTTGTCCGCCGAAGTTGGTCTCGAAGGACCGGCCCCTGGTACGGCGGGCTCTGGTTCTGACGGCTTGGCAGCTGTAGCGTTTGCCGGTGCATCTTCCTAGCTGGCTCCATAGTCCTAGAGGTAAGCTTTCCCTGAACGGGTTCCAGTGGCCAAGACCTCGTCTTCTGATGCCGAGTCTGCCACAACCATGTGACATGGTTTGCACTTCGAGTTCTTCTTAGACTTAGCCTTAGCAGCTTGAGTCTCTTTCTCGATCCCGGGTACCAAATCTGGATGAACCCACATAATCTTGCCTCGCTGGGTAGTTAGTGGTACCAGGTCATGATTTTAACCTCTAGCTGGAGAGAGATTAACGATGTTCATCGTCGTCCAGGAAATAGACGTAACACCGTCCGAGATTTCTTGGGGAGGCAGATTACCAAATTGTAGAGAGATCATATTGGCTGTGACCGTCTTCTTGCTGTTGTACAGAGTGATGGCCTTAGCATCGATCAGCTCCTGGATCTTCCTTTTCAGTATATAATACGCCTTTGTGGGGGTGGTGTATGTACCTATGGAAGATGCAGAACTTGGGGTTGTTGGTACTGCCGGCCTCATTGGGCCGTCTTACCTCAGGAAGGGTAATCTTGTCGCTTTTGACGAGACATTCGAATATGCTCGGAATATCGTCGTCGTCGAAAGAGTACACTTTAATGGGCCTGGAAGTCCCAGGTTTCGTCTGCGTAGTAGCCACAGTCTTTTGCCTGGACGTGTTGATCGCCAGAGCTTCTTTACCCTTGGTACCACGAGGATGGTCGATGTTGGAGGATGACCTCTTGCCTTTATCAGAGGCCGAGATCATGATGCTATTATCGCGCGCCTTCTGACTGTTGTCCTTCGCGGCTACCGCTGAGATGATGAACGAGGGCCAATCATGGAACTGATATGGTCCTGTGAACACCGAGATCACGGAAAGAAGGTTCTTCCTGCAGATGTCCACCAATGCCGAGTTTGGAACTCCTGGAGGCATTTACAAAGTGGCTTGACAAAAACGTTCGACGAAAGTACGAATATTCTCTTTTTCCTTCTGCTTGACTTCGATGAGAGAGGACATAGACATGTTCATCCCTCCCTCGTAGAATCGTGTGAAGAATAAAGCCTTGAAGTCTTCAAAGTAAGTAATGCAGTTGTCCGCCAAACTTCGGTACCACTGATAAGCTACCCCCGAGAGACAGCCTTTGAACACCCGAGTGAGGAGGGCGTCGTTCCCTTGTAATAACACCGTCATCATACTGAAGTAGTTCATGTACTGACTCGGTGATGTTTTTCCCTCAAATAAAGCCATAGTCTGTGGTTTGTATCTAGGAGGAAAAGGGACCTCTTCCCAGATAGCTGGGTAAGGTTGGTTGATTCCCAATTTCTTGAGCTGATCTTTGTGCTTCAGGGCATCAAATTGGGCTTTCAACTCCCGTACTGCCTGCATTGGATCTTCAGTCGGTAGCGGGACCATGGAGTGATGAGGAATCGATTGCATCGTGACTCCGACGGGAGGCAATACATTCTCCGAGTGAGGAAGCGGAGGGACTGCTGACTCCTGATCTAGAGCAGGCTCTTGGATTACGTTGGATGGTGGTAAGTCCACCCCCACACGTATCTGAGTTGGAGGGACCAACGCTTGAGCCATAGCAGCTATGTGTTGAGTCAGCATCATCTGGTGCATGTTCTCCATCATAGATTATATTTCTTTCAGAGATGTCTCCAGTATAGTAATGTGCTGCTCAGCACTCACCGATGGGGAAGCTTCCTCGTGTTCATCTCCAATGGCATAAAATCCTATCTCCCTGGGTGTCATTGAAGGATTAGTATAGGTCTCTGTAGAA
This sequence comes from Iris macrosiphon, assembly GCA_036927795.1. NCBI lineage: Eukaryota > Viridiplantae > Streptophyta > Magnoliopsida > Asparagales > Iridaceae > Iris > Iris macrosiphon. Next base: position 72,219,676 of record JAYESA010000012.1, read on the forward strand.
GTTGACTCTATACTTTCAGTATCTGATTCGGGAGACTGGCGACCCCCAGCTTCAGAATCAGAAGAGTACGAAGTCCGTTGTTGCGACCTCGAACGGGTGTTTCGGAACTCCCCAGCTTCAGTGTTCCTAAGGAACTGGTTGAATCTCCTTCGGTTTGGAGCTCTAGAGGGATGACATCTTGAGCCCGATCTTCCTCTATGTATGTGTAAAGCCATGTTCACCGATGCATATGTGGGCTCTTCTTCCTGGAAAGATGGATAGTAGCTCAACCGGTCGAAAACCGACCGTTTTGCTTTAGAACAGCAACAATTAATTACAATCCTATGACTATTACAATAGTGCTCATTATGAGACGTAATAGACATGCTGGAAGATCTCCTATCCTTGTATTTCTGGATCAGGTACTTGCGCAGGTCAGAAGGAGTTACAGAAGAAGAAGATGACTAAGATGGCTTGTTTCTTCTGTTCACATCAGTGGGCATGCGGATGTTGGGAACCATAGTTTTCCCTGTGCCTCCTATATACAACAGGTTGGCCATCTAGGTGGCGGATAATCCCCGAGGAGGGTGTCTTCTCGCAAGTTGAGCCTTCTTTACGCTGAGGGGCTTCTCCTGGCATAATTCGGGCTAGCGTAAAGCCGATGAGGTCCTCTGTCTGCCGTCATCTCCTCGCGTAATTCGGAGGGCTGGCAGATTGTTCCTTTGTTGGCGTAAAGGCCGAGAAATTGAGTAGTCCGTCGCTTGCTTTCCCTTGCGTAGATTGCAGGGATCATCTGCTTTTCCGTGAAAGGCAGATATATTTTTACGCGCAGAGCGCGTTTGGAACTTCTGATTTGGTGCTAAGGCATTGTCAGAAATTTTGTCTGTTCTGCCAGGGACGGGAGACTGGTTTCTACGTACAGAGCGTGGTGTAGGCTTCTGGACTAGCGCTGAGGCATTATCCAAAGTTTTGTCTTTTCCGCCAGGGACGGGAGACTTAATTTTATGCGCAGAGCGCGGTGTATACTTCTGGATTAGCACTGAGGCATTGCTAGAAGTTTTGTCTGCCCTGTCAGAGACAGGCGACTGAATTTTATGCTCAAGGCGCGGAGGGAGCAATGCTACAACCTCGTTGGTCGGAGAAATTGGAGAGGTCGGAGAGTCGACAGGAATGGTAGAGGATGTCTTGGGCATCCAGACCTTACGCAGCTTCCTATTGTCTTGGACTGAGAGAGAGTGAGAGCTACCCCCTGTTCGAAGCATGTCTTCGTAGGCAGACTGGTCGAATTGGATGACCAGTGTCTTCTTCACGGATCCCATGGATACAGCATCGTGTTGAGCAATGGCTTCCTTGTCAGAAGAGAAAGATGTCCCCAGCAGAGTCGCCATCTTATTGTTTGATAAAATAAATGAAAAGATAATATGTGAAAATGAGGTCTTATACGAAAACCCGCCCTTCTTCAGTATTTACAAACAAGATTGTACAATTTAATCCTATATGAGGATGTCGAGTATAATTTATTTAATTTAGGTAAATATTGCTATAGGAGTCTGATCTGCAGTCGATAACTTTGTCCCTTGGACCACACGATGATGAAGAAGTATAGAAGTGTCACGACCCGCACCCGGTTTAGGGGCACGAGTACGTGGGTACGCCCAGCCTACGCCGCAGCATCGGTGGTAGAACGCTGTCCAGGTCAAGTACTATCTAAACAATCTCACTCTAGTATCCAACTCCATAAGGAGACTCGGATAACACTATAAAAACATTAACAACATACTCAATCACAACTACAGCACGATAGGAATTTGAAGAATAAAGAATACAACACTAGTCTAATGACAAAATAATCGTACCTGCAATCTGTAACATCCAATCCCCAAGTGTATCCGAAACCAGTTTACTAAGGTCATAGTCTGGAAAAATATTTTCCAGTCAGGAAGGAGCAAAGTACATCTCTAAATAGCAGTTCTATATAAATGACATAAACTATGTAGCAGTTCTAGATGGAAACATACCAGATGCATGTATAGGTACGAGAAATGTACAAGAAAAGAAATATACTGGAAATACTGTAAGTAAATGCAGGAAGAAAAACAATATGTCAATGAGCAAGAAACCTATGACTAAGTGTGTGAGTACTAGCTTTAATATGTGATCGGCTTGGAAACTTGATCAGGCTGGTTACATGTGATTAGCTATGGTTCATATAAGGTCAGGCTAACCGTTGGTTAGCTATGGTGCATGTAGAGGTCAGGCTAATCACACGTAACAGCTATGGAGCATATAAATGGTCAGGCCGCACCCGACGTGAGATGTGGGGTGAGCTATGGTGCATATAAAGTTGGGTATGATCACATATCTACACTAAAGTACTCCCCAAACCCCCGACTGGTATAGTAGATCCAATCATGGTACGCTATGGCACGGGATTCCCTAGGAAGGTAGCAAATCTCCCCGGGAATCAGTGTCTGTACATGCACAAGATAACAAGGAAAACAAGTCTTGTACAAGCTACACCATGAATAAGGAATAACATCTCATGACGAGATCCGTGTATACCAATCCGTGTAACTAATGTGTCAAGAACATGGATATTTACACTAGATACAGTGAACATAGGAGATATCATAAATTAGAAACTAATCAGAGAATGTACTTGCCTTGGGTCCTTAGCTGGTGAATACCGAGGTCCTATTCCTGAATATCGCCTGGAGGAACCAACAGTCCTAAAGACATATAATAAATAATACAATATTTGCATCAGAAGCTATACTAAACACACAAGCAAATACTAACTCAGGGGCTATGTCAGGCATGGAACTCAGTCAACTAGGGTAATCTAGTTAGACAGACATCTATAACACATTATACCTATTTAACTAACATTAACACTTACAATATTACTTGCACCAAAATAAATACATATACAATATATATATATATACCATTTAATTCATGCATAATAGATATATATATAGGTTGAACAATATATTTACCATATATATTAATTTTATATCTATAAAAATATGCTAAGTAGGTTTACAATTACATAAATATACATATACCCTTACGAAAATATAAATCTACATACATATATAATATTTATACCCAAAATAAGAATTACACTATATACAATTTAGAATTTACGTAAAAGCCAATATATATATATCTCTAGTAATTTCAGTTATCAGTCCAAATAACCAATTTCGAACTAATTTAGATTATTGAAACTATATTTTAATTAACAATATAAACCCCAAAATTATTATATTTTACATAATCAAAATCCTTATATTTATTACATAACTAATTTCTTACACTATAAACAATAAAACTGATTATTCTATTTACTAACTAATTACATGAATTCACTAAACTATTTATATTTAATTACTAAACAAATTACAAATTAACTAATTTATTAAGAATTTCTAATCTGATTATTAATAATTAACTAAACTTATATAATTTAACTAAATGATTAATTAATTAACTAATAAAATTTAACTACTGATTATATACTTAACTACTAATTAATTACTGATTAAGAATAATTAACTAATTAATCTAATCATAACTTAAACTAATTAAATTAACTAATTGAATACTAATCACAGCACTGAATCGAAAGGGAAAGAGGGAAAGGGAGAAGGGCTCACGAAGGAATGGAAATCGGATGGTGCAGCTCTATCTTCGTTATTGACAGAATATTGACCAGCAAAACTTCGGCTATTCGAAAAGGCTGGCCTGCCTGCCGAAGTGACATTATCCCGAGATGGGAAGGTAACCACCTGATCCACTTGACCGCTAACTATATGTGAGGCCTGGTGTAGAGTTTCTTCGGTGGGTGCAAGAAGGACAGATGCATTAACACTGGTGCCGGCAGCCACTGACTCGTTTTCTCTCTGAGAAGATGCAGGAAGCAAGCCCACAGAAGACGTGTTTGGACTAGTTGAGAAGACCAGAAACTGTGTGTGTCCTTGTGATGCAGATCTACTCCGTTGCCTTTCGCTTCGGCCAATGTGATGAGCGCTACCCATTGCAGCAGCAACAGCTAAGTGTTGGATAATGCGTTCTTCAAGTTCAGCCCCATTGGTACCAACTGGTAAATGCTGCAGTTCAAAATCTCCAAGTGTAGGATGATGGAAAATGGTGGTGGCTGATGAAGGTGGGATGGAGTGTCGGAGTCGCCGGACAGTCGACAGCGGGGAGCCCGGGGTGGAGCGGCTGAGTCGGATGGGTGCAGCGGGACTCGGCGTGAATAGTCAGCAGCATCGGGTTGTGAAGGAGCAGCGGGCCGACGGGAAGTGGGCCGCCGGAGTCGAGCGTCGCCGGGCGCGGAGGAGATTATAGGTGGAGGGAGAATGATGGGAGGAGGAGCAGTCGGCGCGCAGGGATGAATGGGGAACAGACCGGCGGGAGGAGCTCCACCGGAGTCGTCGGAGCAAGGGCAATCAGCCACCGTGCACAGTGAGGCCGGCCGGGTGATGAACAGTGAGTTCCCCCCCCCCCTTTTCCTTATTCCGTTTGAATTTGAAATTCAAAAATAAAAAGAAGAGGAAGAAGAAGGAAGAAGAAGAAGAAGAGAAGAAAAAGGAAAATGAAAGGAAGAAGAAGAATACATACGTATGAGAGAGGGGATGGAGGCTTGTGAGGTAGGGGAAAACCTAGGTTGTCTAGGGATTAGGGTTGATGTAGACATGATATTATATAGGGAGAGAGGGTGTTGAATCTAATGGTGAGGATGGACCCAAAGAATGAGTGGTCCAGATTGGACATGAAAAAATAATTCATGTGGGAAATGAGGGTGAGAGTTTAAATAAAATATATTAGGTTCCCTCATTGTTCAACAATTGGGTGAGGCCACAAATACAAATTTGCAATTTAGCCCCCTTAAATTTGGGAAATTGCACAAACACATAAAATGACGAAAATTTGGCGGACGGTTTGGGGTCCGGTGTTTTGTAGGGTCAGGGGGCACTGTAAGACTGGTACGGGCTCAATTAGCAGGGCACTGGAATTAAATTGGGATTTTAGAATCAGATAAAAATAGTATCCTCAATTTAAATAGAAATAAATGCAAGTTGTGTTCAACAATTAATTATGAGTACATGGAGCCAAAATCAGGTCAGGTCATCAATACCAATATTGAAGAAGACTCAGAACAGAATATTACCCTAATTTGGGCCGCACGAAAAATAGGTCAAGATGGCCTCAAATTTTCGATTGGAACGCACAACGATGCGAAATTGGGATTTATTAAATAACGTCCGCGATGATTTTTGTGCGGCTAGAAATAATGCACAGAGAGCATAATTATGAGTTGCAAAAATAGCAGAATGGAAGGCGGACATGTCTAGGGCAAGATTGTGAAATTTGTTGGAAGACAAAAGTCTGGATAGTGCTCCAAATATCGAAGCAAAGGCAATGCGCAATAATTAAATAAAATACGGTAATTAATTATTACCTCCAAGAATTTAATTCTAAAAAACAATTAAAATACCGAATCCCACAATTCGGACAGGTGTTCACCTACTGGCTTCTAGGTTAAGTCTGCTAGCTCAAAATAAATGAACACTGTAGATATTTATATATATAATTACACATCACATAATTATTTAAATAAATAATTATCATGAAATTACTTAATTATAACTACCATAATATTAAATATTGTAAAAAGTCGAAAATACCCCTGTTTTCAGAATGTGGTAGTGACAAGTCTACCCACCTTAAAAGAATTTCGTCCTCGAAATTTAAAATCCTCATAGTAGTGTTTATTCATTATATTATTATCCATCAATAGTTAAATTCACCAATCCACATTATCCTGAATAATCCACCTTGTCATTTCACAATTTCAAAAAATTGAAATTATTGTATTCCTGAAAAATTCTCAAATTTATCATCGAACTCTATTCGTATCATAATCTCCTACGAATCTGATGTTAGTAATTGAAACCCGAATTGATATCTACTCCTCTAACTTAATCCAACAACGCACATTTAAAATTTCCATCAAAAACACTAATCCATGAATCCAAATAAAAACTCGTCCAAAAAATTTGTGTTTAATCACTAACCCATTTATCATCTTACTCCTCAAATTTGAGCAAATCACTAGATACAAATTTTTACCATCCATTCCTTTGATCGAAAATTCAGTCCTTGCACGTTTATAAGAATTAAAATTTTATCCCAAAATTCGAATTCAACACTAATCCATTAGTGATCTAAATCCTTGATTCCTTTTTCCTTACAATACTCAAATAATATAACACTCGCAAAATCCTCCATTAATATTTTCCATTAAATCTTTATCTTCCAGTCCAATAAAATATAATAATAATCTTCTAAATTTCCTCAAAAATTTTAATGATAAATATATCATAATCAATAATCGTCAATCCTACCATATTAAATTCTCAACCTCTCATTTAAATTAATGTTTATCCTCGAAGTCTAATGATAATTTAATCACATCTCAATCTTGATAAAATCAAGGATTTATCAACTCTGCCATATAAATCCTTAATTCTTTATGCTTATCTTCCAAAATTTTAGCATCTCGTGTCTCTTGTCAAGTTATAACCTTGTCATAGATCTTTGCTATGGTCCACACCCCAATGATCATGGTTTAGGAAGATTCTACCTACAGTCATGTAATCTAAGAAAATATATAGGTCATGTGTCCTGTCATGGTATTGTAGTCTCTGTCAGGGTGTACTACTAGCTACATTCTAACAAGTAAATCACGAATACAACCCACGGTACTAGGGAATCAATCAATCTGAAGACGGAAACAACATGAGAAAAGAAGGAACCTGCTAACACATTTCTTGCGGTATCTCCTATCTCTAACAAACACTTAACTCTAGCACATTCACTAACTAGTTCCTATTCATGTACACTGGTACCCATATCAACTAATCATTAAATCCACAAAATCCATGAATATATCCGTATTGCACACACCTGTTCATTAATACCAAAATCTGATGCCAAGAATCTCTAATATAACCATGATTCAATAATGCATCCAAGTTGATACCTCTATCTCTTTAGTACCATACCCTCTGTCAGTTCCCGTTCCTACTACAATTGTTCATACTAGTCGTTCTCATCACTCAATTATACGTCAAGTGCAACACCATACTAAATACTGCTCTTTTTAATACAATTTTAGATGGACACCCAAGTCAGTCTGCGGTGCCATCTCAATCCTGCTCAAGTTATCAGATCCTTACACATGTATATCATCTACTCATATATTAATATTCATCTTTCTCATCTACCATACAATTAATCCTCAAAATAATCATCAAAGTTTAACTTCTCGATCAACTTAAAAATGAATTGTATATACCTCCTCAAAATTAGATACTCAACATCGACACAAAATTTAATCACTTCTAAAATCTTTATAGCCTTAACCATGTTTGTTGAATTCATATTTGAAATCCTCAAAAATTTAGTGACATAATCTCAACTCCTCTATTATTCTAAAAATAAAATCTTATTTCCACCTTTTAATTTATAACTCCATACTGTACATATCAGTGCTCACGGTCTCTGATACTCAAGGTGCACTCAATGCATCTAGTGTCTATAATTGTGTACTAAAATTGTACTGCCTGAACCACTTGTACTATTACCTCCAATGATCAAAGTTATCATCAACTGTGTTTTCTTTCATAATTTTAATTTATGTCAACTGGTATATCATCTAATTATCATCACACAGAGTGCTTACTGTTATTAATGTCATCCTCGACTAATCCTCGATATAGAATTATTAGCACTCTTGGTATCATATCACTAGCTTCATTAATGCATCATCTCTTCAAGCTCATTATAACTCATGATTACAGGTATCTACTATAACACTCATGTTTCTTTACTCTCGTGGGTATGTGTATGGTTCCTCATCTCGATTGTTGTATAGGTATTTCCTTTTAACCTTTCATAGCCTGTTACACTAATCTGTGATACGCTTCTCCATCTTCATTACCAATTCCGATATTTCTCTACTCGTGACACCTCATTATAACTCCTCATGCATATAAATTTCTTTACCTTTAACACACCCGATATCAATCATCAATTTTGAACGTCATGCTCCATAAATTCTTAACACAATTCCTGAATACTTAATTGTTCACGTAGATCATCCAATTGCATAATCATGATTATCCAGGACGGTTATGTTGGCTCTGATACTAACTCTGAGAACTATCACTGATACTCTTACTCCTCTTATAATACCAATACTAATTATAATAACACCTATCATAAAACTATTGCTACAAGGTACTATACTATGGGTATCTCTAGATTAATGCCTAATGCTCCCATGTCCAACTAAGAAACACTTACAACTCACAAGCAACACTCAGTTAATACTAATACTCAAGACACAGACATAATTACAAGTCACTAATTATCATACTAACAAGGAACCCTCAAAGAATAGAAGCTCAAAAGGAACTGGATCAAGGACGAAAGGTATCTTTACTGCTAGTAAAAAAAAGAAGCGATGGGACAAAGTCCTGGAATAACATAAATAGATAAGTCTTGAGATGATATTTTAAGAACCAATTTAAGATACAACCTGATAATCATACACGTCTATCCGAAATCATGACACTCAGAATCCTCGCCACGCCAGTAAGCATAGATGCGATAAACGACAGGTTCCGTAACTAAGGTATACAACCCTATAATCATGTCATCTAGAATCCTCGCCACGCCAACCGGTATGGCTGCGAGAAACTCTAAATCTCATAACTAAAGTATGTACATCCAAGTTAGGTTCCTACGTTCTCGTCACGACAGCTAATATGGCTGCGATAACTCTAGGTTCCATAACCAAAGTAGACGTTTTTACCTTTCTCACTGTCCTCATCCATATATGTCATCAGATGATACCGTAAATTTTAGTCCGTAAAATTCATCTCAATTTGAAATCAACTCAACAACGATACCAGGAATTAAAGTTAACAACTGGTCAACACGAATCAAACTCAACAATGATACCAAGATTCAAATTTTAATAATTGATCCACAAGAATCAAATTCAATATCAATGAGTAAGGGCGGACGGAAACAAAACTTAGGATTCAAAATTAGAAGTTATAATAAGATTCTCAAGGGGTCGTCCCAGGAATCTCTCAAGAATTTGTGATTGAGTATCCTCTCTCATCCTAGTATCCTATGTCCTATATTCTATAGCAGGTACGTAGTAATACAACTATGACGTCGCACTACTACGACATCGCATAACTAGCGAAGTCAGACCTGAATAGGCCACCACTAAAAACGTGTCACGACCCGCACCCGGTTTAGGGGCACGAGTACGTGGTACGCCCAGCCTACGCCGCAGCATCGGCGGTAGAACGCTGTCCAGGTCAAGTACTATCTAAACAATCTCACTCTAGTATCCAACTCCATAAGGAGACTCGGATAACACTATAAAAACATTAACAACATACTCAATCACAACTACAGCACGATAGGAATTTGAAGAATAAAGAATACAACACTAGTCTAATGACAAAATAATCGTACCTGCAATCTGTAACATCCAATCCCCAAGTGTATCCGAAACCAGTCTACTAAGGTCATAGTCTGGAAAAATATTTTCCAGTCAGGAAGGAGCAAAGTACATCTCTAAATAGCAGTTCTATATAAATGACATAAACTATGTAGCAGTTCTAGATGGAAACATACCAGATGCATGTATAGGTACGAGAAATGTACAAGAAAAGAAATATACTGGAAATACTGTAAGTAAATGCAGGAAGAAAAACAATATGTCAATGAGCAAGAAACCTATGACTAAGTGTGTGAGTACTAGCTTTAATATGTGATCGGCTTGGGAACTTGATCAGGCTGGTTACATGTGATTAGCTATGGTTCATATAAGGTCAGGCTAACCGTTGGTTAGCTATGGTGCATGTAGAGGTCAGGCTAATCACACGTAACAGCTATGGAGCATATAAATGGTCAGGCCGCACCCGACGTGAGATGTGGGGTGAGCTATGGTGCATATAAAGTTGGGTATGATCACATATCTACACTAAAGTACTCCCCAAACCCCCGACTGGTATAGTAGATCCAATCATGGTACGCTATGGCACGGGATTCCTTAGAAAGGTAGCAAATCTCCCCGGGAATCAGTGTCTGTACATGCACAAGATAACAAGGAAAATAAGTCTTGTACAAGCTACACCATGAATAAGGAATAACATCTCATGACGAGATCCGTGTATACCAATCCGTGTAACCAATGTGTCAAGAACATGGATATTTACACTAGATACAGTGAACATTGGAGATATCATAAATTAGAAACTAATCAGAGAATGTACTTGCCTTGGGTCCTTAGCTGGTGAATACCGAGGTCCTATTCCTGAATATCGCCTGGAGGAACCAACAGTCCTAAAGACATATAATAAACAATACAATATTTGCATCAGAAGCTATACTAAACACACAAGCAAATACTAACTCAGGGGCTATGTCAGGCATGGAACTCAGTCAACTAGGGTCATCTAGTTAGACAGACATCTATAACACATTATACCTATTTAACTAACATTAACACCTACAATATTACTTGCACCAAAATAAATACATATACAATATATATATATATACCATTTAATTCATGCATAATAGATATATATATAGGTTGAACAATATATTTACCATATATATTAATTTTATATCTATAAAAATATGCTAAGTAGGTTTACAATTACATAAATATACATATACCCTTACGAAAATATAAATCTACATACATATATAATATTTATACCCAAAATAAGAATTACACTATATACAATTTAGAATTTACGTAAAAGCCAATATATATATATATATATCTAGTAATTTCAGTTATCAGTCCAAATAACCAATTTCGAACTAATTTAGATTATTGAAACTATATTTTAATTAACAATATAAACCCCAAAATTATTATATTTTACATAATCAAAATCCTTATATTTATTACATAACTAATTTCTTACACTATAAACAATAAAACTGATTATTCTATTTACTAACTAATTACATGAATTCACTAAACTATTTATATTTAATTACTAAACAAATTACAAATTAACTAATTTATTAAGAATTTCTAATCTGATTATTAATAATTAACTAAACTTATATAATTTAACTAAATAATTAATTAATTAACTAATAAAATTTAACTACTGATTATATACTTAACTACTAATTAATTACTGATTAAGAATAATTAACTAATTAATCTAATCATAACTTAAACTAATTAAATTAACTAATTGAATACTAATCACAGCACTGAATCGAAAGGGAAAGAGGGAAAGGGAGAAGGGCTCACGAAGGAATGGAAATCGGATGGTGCAGCTCTATCTTCGTTATTGACAGAATATTGACCAGCAAAACTTCGGCTATTAGAAAAGGCTGGCCTGCCTGCCGAAGTGACATTATCCCGAGATGGGAAGGTAACCACCTGATCCACTTGACCGCTAACTATATGTGAGGCCTGGTGTGGAGTTTCTTCGGTGGGTGCAAGAAGGACAGATGCATTAACACTGGTGCCGGCAGCCACTGACTCGTTTTCTCTCTGAGAAGATGCAGGAAGCAAGCCCACAGAAGACGTGTTTGGACTAGTTGAGAAGACCAGAAACTGTGTGTGTCCTTGTGATGCAGATCTACTCCGTTGCCTTTCGCTTCGGCCAATGTGATGAGCGCTACCCATTGCAGCAGCAACAGCTAAGTGTTGGATAATGCGTTCTTCAAGTTCAGCCCCATTGGTACCAACTGGTAAATGCTGCAGTTCAAAAACTCCAAGTGTAGGATGATGGAAAATGGTGGTGGCTGATGAAGGTGGGGTGGAGTGTCGGAGTCGCCGGACAGTCGACAGCGGGGAGCCCGGGGTGGAGCGGCTGAGTCGGATGGGTGCAGCGGGACTCGGCGTGAATAGTCAGCAGCATCGGGTTGTGAAGGAGCAGCGGGCCGACGGGAAGTGGGCCGCCGGAGTCGAGCGTCGCCGGGCGCGGAGGAGATTGTAGGTGGAGGGAGAATGATGGGAGGAGGAGCAGTCGGCGCGCAGGGATGAATGGGGAACAGACCGGCGGGAGGAGCTCCACCGGAGTCGTCGGAGCAAGGGCAATCAGCCACCGTGCACAGTGAGGCCGGCCGGGTGATGAACAGTGAGTTCCCCCCCCCCTTTTCCTTATTCCTTTTGAATTTGAAATTCAAAAATAAAAAGAAGAGGAAGAAGAAGGAAGAAGAAGAAGAAGAGAAGAAAAAGGAAAATGAAAGGAAGAAGAAGAATACATACGTATGAGAGAGGGGATGGAGGCTTGTGAGGTGGGGGAAAACCTAGGTTGTCTAGGGATTAGGGTTGATGTAGACATGATATTATATAGGGAGAGAGGGTGTTGAATCTAATGGTGAGGATGGACCCAAAGAATGAGTGGTCCAGATTGGACATGAAAAAATAATTCATGTGGGAAATGAGGGTGAGAGTTTAAATAAAATATATTAGGTTCCCTCATTGTTCAACAATTGGGTGAGGCCACAAATACAAATTTGCAATTTAGCCCCCTTAAATTTGGGAAATTGCACAAACACATAAAATGACAAAAATTTGGCGGACGGTTTGGGGTCCGGTGTTTTGTAGGGTCAGGGGGCACTGTAAGACTGGTACGGGCTCAATTAGCAGGGCACTGGAATTAAATTGGGATTTTAGAATCAGATAAAAATAGTATCCTCAATTTAAATAGAAATAAATGCAAGTTGTGTTCAACAATTAATTATGAGTACATGGAGCCAAAATCAGGTCAGGTCATCAATACCAATATTGAAGAAGACTCAGAACAGAATATTACCCTAATTTGGGCCGCACGAAAAATAGGTCAAGATGGCCTCAAATTTTCGATTGGAACGCACAACGATGCGAAATAGAGATTTATTAAATAACGTCCGCGACGATTTTTGTGCGACTAGAAATAATGTACAGAGAGCATAATTATGAGTTGCAAAAATAGCAGAATGGAAGGCGGACATGTCTAGGGCAAGATTGTGAAATTTGTTGGAAGACAAAAGTCTGGATAGTGCTCCAAATATCGAAGCAAAGGCAATGCGCAATAATTAAATAAAATACGATAATTAATTATTACCTCCAAGAATTTAATTCTAAAAAAAAATTAAAATACCGAATCCCACAATTCGGACAGGTGTTCACCTACTGGCTTCTAGGTTAAGTCTGCTAGCTCAAAATAAATGAACACTGTAGATATTTATATATATAATTACACATCACATAATTATTTAAATAAATAATTATCATGAAATTACTTAATTATAACTACCATAATATTAAATATTGTAAAAAGTCGAAAATACTCCTGTTTTCAGAATGTGGTAGTGACAAGAAGAAGACAGAAAGCAGCTTCGAGGGTTGCTAAAGAGAGTGGATGCCCGATGCCAAAGTCGTCGATCACTTCTCTTTGCCTGAGCTCTGGATTCTTCTCTCTCTCTCTCTCTCGACCATTTTCTCTTCTCATTCTTTCCTCCCAATTGTTGACCTTGGATCTGATACTAGATTCCTTGACCAATTTCCGATCGTTCGACCTTTAATTTTGCGACCTTTTACCTCTGTCAATAGAGGTCTTTATTTATAGAATTTTAGTGACAGTGACCACTCAGTCGGTGTAGAAACCGAGTAGTGGAAAGTATAACACCCTTTTACATAACGGTTACAATAACCAATGCCTGCGTATAGATGACCTTTTGAGTGAGCATGTGACGCGTATCCAACTAAGGGACAACGCGTATAACTGTTGCAAAGATCACGGCGTAGAAGCCACGTAGGTAGTTATCCTTTGTGTAGAAAAGGTTGGCCTAGAAGCCAATAACTGTCACCATGGCGTAGAAGCCAAGTAGGCATAGAAGCCGAGTAGGCGTAGAAGCCGAGTGGTCATAGAGGCCGAGTGGGCGTAGAAGCCGAGTGGTCATAGAGGCCGAGTGGGCGTAGAAGCCGAGTGGTCATAGAGGCCGAGTGGGCGTAGAAGCCGAGATGATGTGGACGTTTTAGCCGAAATTACGGCTCTTGGAGATATAATCAAATCTCTTGCATTAAATGCAGAGATCTGCCCCCATCCTGCGCATTAAATGCAGAGGCTTGTCTTTAAGATTTGCCATCATTTTGTGCATTAAATGTAGATACGTGCCTCAAATTCTGTACGAAGAGTAACTGCTGACGTGGCGGTCTGTTTGCCTTCTGCGGAGCATAAGAAGCTCACGTCTGCCTGTGTAAAACTGGGCAGCATATCCCCTTGTATGCGTAAGAGCAGTCTGCACAAAAGAAATATCACTAGACGACGGTTCGGTGACATTTAATCAAATCTTCTGCATTAAATGCAGAGATCCGCTATTATCCTGTGCATTAAATGCAGAGGCATGTTTTGAAGGTCTGCCACCCTTCTGCGCATAAAATGCAGAGACGTGCCTCGGGCATCTGTTAGTATTCGGCACATTAAATGCAGAGATGTGCCTCGAGAACCTGTCACCGCTCTGCGCATTAAATACGCAGACGTGCCTCGAGCCTTGTACGAAGAGCAGCTTTTGACGTGGTAGGCTATTTGTCTTCTGCGGAGCATAAACAGCTCACATCTGCCTGTGTAAAATTGGGCAGCGTATTCCTTTGTTTGCGTAGAAGCGGTTTACGCCAAGAAAATGGCAGTAAATGACAGCCTGGGTTAAAGTGCCGCGCCATTATTATAGCCATCGCTTGGGTAGTCGTGCAGTACTCTTTGTCAGGAGTCCAGACGTCAGGTTCATTGCATGATCTGGTAGGTTCACTTCGAAGAATATGAAGCGTTCCTCGTACACTTCAATGCTGTATTGAAAGCGGATAAGTTTTACGCCATAAAGGCGATATAGTACCCTTTTTACGCTGAAGCAGCCTGATCATACTGCATTACGTGGATGGTCCTTGAGCTTTATATTTTACGCTGTGCTCAGCGGAAAAGCTCTGTTGTACGTTGATGGCTCTGATGTCCTCCGTTTACGCTGCACTATATCAACATGCTGCGTAGAGCTATCCAGCGTATTTTTCATGCTTCTACAGGGATATGCCAGAGAGTTTATGGTGGTATGGCATTAAGAGGGAAGTAGCACAGTTTGTATCTAGATGCTTAGTCTGCCTGCAGGTGAAAGCCGAGGGGCAGAGGCCAGGTGGTTGATTTCACCCATTACCCATTCCAGAGTAGAAGTGGGAGCATATTACTATGGATTTTGTATCCGGACTTCCATGATCTCCAGGAGTAAAAGACGCGATTTGGGTCATCGTTGACAGGTTGACCAAATTGGCCCAATTTTTTGCCTTTTAAGGTGGGTTTGTATACGAAGAAGCTGGCTGAGATGTATGTGAGGCAGATCGTCAGGATACATTAATTTCCTGTCAACATAGTCTCGGATCAGGATAGTCGTTTTACTTCTCATTTCTAGTGGAGTTTTTCGGTGAGTTTGGGCACCCAACTCAAGTTTAGTACTATAAATCATCACCAAACGGATGGACAGTAAGAGAGGACCATTCAGACTCTCGAGGATATGCTGTACACCTATGTACTAGATTTTGGGGGATCTTGGGAGGACCATCTCAATTTGGTAGGGTTTGCTTATAATAACAACTACCAGGCTAGTATAGAGATGTCACCATTTGAGGCTCTGTGGTCGAAGATGTCGTACTCCCTTATCATTGGATGATGTTGGGAAGAGAGCTTTGCTAGGACCAGAGATGGTTGTGGATGCAGCGGAGAAGGTTAAGCTGATCAAAGACAGACTTCGAGTGGGGCAGGACAGACAGTGGCATTGGGCCGATAGCCATCAGAGACCTTTGGATTTTGAGGTATAGTTTTAGATTTTGTTTTGTGCTTAATATTGGTTGTTTGTTATAGGTTAAGTTTTTAAGGTTGTGTTTTGTTCAAGGTTGGTGGTTTGGTATTTCTGAGGATTTCTTCGACACGAGGCAAGATTTGTTTCGGTGGAGGAGGAAAGCTTAGTCTACGATTCATCGGATCTTTTACTATTCTCGAGAGGGTCGGTGCAGTTGCTTACAGACTAGACTTGCCACCTGCATTAGAGGGAGTGCACACCGTGTTTCACATATCGCAGTTGAGACAGTATGTGGCGGATCCTAGTCACATATTGGATTACTCGGAGATAGAGGTGGGCCCTACTCTTAGCTATCCAGAGCAGCCAGTTAAGATTCTAGATTGGAGAGAGAAGGTACTGAGGAAACAGACTATTCCTTTGGTACGTGTCGCATGGAGGCATCACTCTCCGGAGGAGTCTACCTGGGAGAGAGAGGATGAAATGCGAGAGCGTTACCCATATTTGTTTGTTCCTTGAGGTATATTCTTTTCTAATTCTGTTCTATTTTATTTTCTTGGGGTAGTTTCATCTTTGACTTTTGAGGACGAAATTATTTTAAGGTGGGTAGACTTGTCACTATCACATTTTCTAGGAAAATATATTTTGGTCATTTCATAATTAATAAATATTTTGCATGTTATAAATTTATTTATTGTATTATTTATTTTTTGTTAGTTGTTAGTATATTATTTTGGACTTGTGTTAGTGGACCTAAATAGTTTAGATTAGATCCATAGACCAACATTTAATTCTAGTTAGAATTGAGCCCAATAAGAAGCCCAATCATTAGGAGGATAATTAATTAAGTTAATCCAATTAGACTAGAACCTTTTTTCCTTAATTATTTTCTTCATGACAAGCCCCAAAGGATATTTTAGACATTTTATTGTAGCTAGGTAAGGGGGAAGGGGGCCGGCCTAATATAGATGAAGGAAAATTTCTCTCTCTTTATTTTTTATTTCAAATCTAGATCTAGAATTTTTTCTTCCAAATTTCTTCATTCTTATATCAAATTTTACCCAAATTTTTTTCCAATTCCTTCCTTAATCATTATTGGAGGCCATTAGAATAAAAAAAAAACAAGGATCTACAAAGAGGAGCAAGGATCTACAAGTTGAAGGCTCTTTTCACTCAATTTAGAGGTTTCATTGGGAATCCATCTCCTAATAGGTAAAATTGAAAATTTTCTCTCTAATTAGACTCTAAATCTGTATTTTAATCAATAGAAACCACCCCTTATGCTAAGGCTACCCATAGGAATTGGAATTAGGTTCATAGGAGGCCGATGAAGAAAGTTATATAGTATTTTGTGTCAATTTTGGGGAAATTTCGAGATTGACACATCTTATGTTTGTTAATAGGTCAATAAGACCAAATTGAAATATATTTAATTGTGTGTGGCTAATGTCGTATCCATAATTAGATACGTGTAGGCCGTATCCCGACAATTTGGAGATACGAGTTGATTTGGGGATTTCTTCTGATACGAAAGTTTGAGTATGTCACATTTTGACACGGACACGTAGTTGCGTAGCTAGCTCTTCGTATTATTCAAAATTATAATTTTAGACTTGCTCGTGTCCTTTAGAATACGTTTGGTCGTGTGGTAGAGCCGTATCGCAAGCGTATCATAGATCTAGTGTGATACGGGTGCGATGCACTTCACGTATTTGTTCTTTTGCATTTTAATTCAATTGCCCTGGTTATAGATATTATAATATTGTAATTATAATTATTATGTTAGATATATGTATTATATATATTTATTTGTATGTTCTGTAATTCTTGTTAATGTGTTGGTGATCATGGAAGAGTAGGAGTTCATGTACATCTCTAGTATGGTTATATATATATATGTATAATAATATTATAATTACATGTATATATATAGTGTTATATATATATATATATATATATATATATATATATATATGTGTGTGTGTGTGTGTGTGTGTGTGTGTGTGTGTGTGTGTATGTGTGTATATATATATGTGAGCTTGAGGGAAGAAGAAACAATAGAAAATAGTGAAAATAATAATGAAAAACAGGAAGAAAAGCAATGAGAAGCAGGAAGGAAAAGCAATGAAAAGCAGCATCAGAAAAGCTGAAAAGAAGCAGCAGCAAAAGCAAAAGCAGCAGAAAGCAGAAGCAGCAGCAGAAGCAGACGCAGATGCAGCGGAAAGCAGAAGCAGCAGCAAAAGCAGAAGCAGAAGCAGAAGCAGAAGTAGAAAGCAGAAGTAGCGACAATAAGGGACAACAAAAGCAGAAAGCAGCAGCGGCAGCAGACACAGAAAGCAGCAACGGTAGTAAGCATCAACAGCTTTTGAATAAGCGGTTAGCCTATTTTGATAAGTGGGTAAGTTAGTATATATATATATATATATAAGTTAGTTCGCCTATTCTAATAAACTAGTAAGTTAATAGGCTAGAATAAATATATATAAGTTTGTTAGCTTATTCTAATAAACTAGTAAGTTAGTTGATATTAATAAGCTAGTAAATTAGTATATATATATATATATATATATATATATATATATATATATATATATATATATATATATATATAAGTTATTAGTTTATATTAATAAGCTAGTAGGTTATGTATATATTGTTAATAAGTTAGTATATAGTATATATGAGATATGTATATGCATAAGCACTAGTTAATATTAGTTACTATAATTTCTAGATTACCTTGAGATACACCAAGGTAATGAGAGTGAGATATCTTGGGTACGAGTATTGAATATCCGAAGGGGTATGTTAGTATATAGTTTAGTATAGTATTGTTATAAGTTTAAATACATATCAGTTTATAGTGAGGAGTATGGTAGTAGTTATATGTTAGATATTGAATTACCTTGTTATACTAAGGTAATGTCAAGGTATTAAGTTTTACTCAAGGTATTGAGTTTGCACATCAAGATGGAGTGTAGGTGGTGTGATACCGCTTTTGGCTTAAAGCCAAGGTATCCACTTAGCATTAGTTTAGCTAGAAGTGATATATATTTTGTCTTGTATATATGTATTATTATATTTTCATATCTAATAAATTGCATATCTTATGATACGGTATCTTGTTGGTTTTCTAGTATCATAGTATAGCTAGTATGGCCTAGTTATATAATGTATGGACCCAATATCCTAGAGATGGACTCATACAACCTAAAAATTGCTAGTTTGACCAAGTTTGACTAGTTTGACCTAGAGTTGACCTAATTTGACTGTTTTGACTTAGAAATGCTTTATGACCTAGAAGTTAACTTATTTTTATTCTAAAATCTTGTATTGATGTAATATTCTATAATTAGGTCTTCGAGGCACCGTACCGGATATCTTGGATACTGTTTACCGGATTACTTTTTCCCATCAACGGAGAAAGTCGATATCTAGATAGGCCACCCCTATTTGATGGTACTGACTATATTTTCTGGAAAGTATATATGAGTATTTTCTTAAAATCTCTTAGCTTTGATTTATGGTCGTGTGTTACTAATGGTGACAAACAGATGGACAAGGCAGATGATGAATATACCGAAGATGAAAAGAAAGTAACAAGCTATGATGCAAAGGCAATGTATGATCTTTACTATGCTCTAGGAAAGAATGAATTCAAACGCATCTACATGTATAGCACATCACATGAGATATGGAAACTACTGGAGGCAACTTATGAGATTAACGAAGAAAATAAAGCAAGCAACTCCAAAGAATAAGAGGAATCTCATGATGTTGTAAGCTTGTGCCAAATTGAGAAACAATAAGCTTGGATAAAGATATAAGCATTTTATTCGAGAGTGATGCTATAAACTCGAGAGAAGAAAACCCTCGACATACTATAGATCTATGCTTAATGGTAAGCGAGGTAAATGATGATTCATTAATTAAGGAGTTTTTCTATGACGAATTATCTGATGCTTTTAATGATCTATTCAAAGACTACAAAAAGCTTAGGAATAATTATAAGCTAGCTAGAAAGAATATCAAGTCCTATTATCTTAAGAATGAAAAGCTTATTTATTTATTAAATGAAGCTAGAGACAATTGATGTCCTGACAACTCTGTTAAAATTTCTAAATTTAAGATTAGCTTACAAGAAGCTCTTGACCGCTTTGATGAAAGCAATCAAGAAAATGCTAAAGTTAAGGAGGACTTAGAACATGAAAGGAAGAAGTACTATAATGCCTCACTTAGAATTGATAATCTTATTGCTAAATATAATAATTTATATACTTGCTATAAAAGGTTAGAAATCATATTGGGTAAGCAGGTTGTTCAACCTAATGCTCAATCAAGCACCAAACATGTATGACGTGTGATTTAACAAAAGGTCACTAATACAAAAATCTCTCAAAAAGATGACAAGAAAGCTAGAAAGTCACACAATTACGCCTTTATGTACACAAAACTACGAAAGAATATTCATGTCTCACATCATATTTACACACCTGTTCCAAACATAAATAGTCATATTACATGTCATTACTACGGTATGAAAGGACATACTTCACACTTGTGTAAGGTGAGAAAAATTATAAATAGGAACATGTTTATTTGGGTTCCTAAAACTTTTAACTCGCGGTTGATGACGGTTGGTGGGCCTCTATGGGTTCTTTGTTTGCTGTTGCAGCCGCCCTAGGGGTTCTCGAGGTTCATCAAGAGGTACTATTGTATCCATCAATCAATGTTTGAGGAGATCAACTATCATCTCGTAGACTACGAGGACCATCCCAGGGTGTATCTGGTTGCCTTGGGGAGGTGAATCACCATCTTCGTTACCTATATATATTTAAGGGATTTGTTCAATCATGGCAGTCCCTAACCACTTATTATGGTGCCTAATAGAGCCTTCGGCTGGGAGCCTTGGCCGTAGGTAGTGGGCACCTCGATCACCGTACCTCCCTTTGTTACTTTGGAGCAAGTCATCGCGGTGGTGTCCACTTTGGAGTCCTTCTATATCCTGAGGAGGAGGGCGCGGGATGACCTCAAGATGACCATGGCCCAACGCTTTTTGGACATAATTTATTTGACTCTAGAAGAGATTGCTATGCCCCCTACTGCAAGGGTAAGCTCAAACCCTCTTGGACCAGATGGAAGGAAAGCACTGTTGGGACGAGATATCATCTGTCGCTTTCTTTATACTGAGGGTATCGGTACTCTACAAGATTTAGCCAGAGTCTTTCGTGACTCTAACTACTTTCCTTGAGTGGTGCGCGTGTGTGTGTGTGTCCCTTCTCTTTCTTTATTTTGCCTGGGACTAGACAGCCGTATTATGTAATCCCCTCCTATCTAGTGATATGAAGTTTTCTTTCCTCTTGTAAATACTGTTTTGAGAGTAACAACAAAACTAGAGGAAAACATAGACATGATGAATATGTTGCACTGCGTGGAGAGGGTACTAATATTGTGCTCTTCATAGGGACTTTTCATACTTAGCCTGTGTCTACACGTGGATCTCTTCATGTGTGTGTAGGGTATTTTGTCGTACTAATGCTCTATGCTGGCAAGTTAATCCCTCAAGGTTATCTGTGTCAGCATCTAGTTCTGTGGGTCGCCCTTAATGGGGCAACATTATTAACTGTTCGGACTGCTGAGTTCTGAGGAGCTCCCTTGTGTTAGCTTTACTGTTTTGCATGCAGACCGTCCCGTGATATGCATATGTATGTGTCACGCCCCAGTCCCAAAATACGTAGGACTAGGAATATGTGAGCATGCCAGTCGTATGTATATGAAAACTCTAATATATGGAGACTATACACATATGTAGAATATTTTATGAATAATAATTCATAAGTGGTATATAATTACACAATTCACAGGCAATACTAATCCCATCCACAAACCCAAATAGTATTAAATAACCAAATATGACAATTAACCAAGTATGAAATAGTCGAAAATAAACTAATATTCGGGTGGAGACAGATCCACTACCAAACTAAAATATGAAAGCAAATATAATAAGTACATATCATCTAATTATCAGAGAGGCTCGAAGGAAAGACCTTCTCGAACGAGAAAGTAGTAGGAAGTCCTGATCCGTGATCCTACAAATAATCATGATCTTTCATACCTGGAAAGGGTGCCAGGTCTTCAGAGGGACATAACAAGTACACAAGAATCGACATGCATGAAAGTAAAGCAGTAAACAATAAATAGGGTATCTAACCATCTATGGGAATGCACTCGAGACATCTATAATGGCGCATGAGGGGGAAGAAATATAAGAACAGTCGTCCTACAAGGCATCCAAAAAGGACTTGGGGGTACACGATTTATACTATATATATATTAGAAACAGAAATTCCATACGCTCACTAGTAGATTCTTCCCTCCGAATGAACTATCTGAAATATATACGCGGTGCAGACATAATGCAATGACGTCTAATAATATCTAGAAAACTAAACCAATACCAACTACTAACACCAGACTCGAACTCTCGTACCGATGATCAGTCGACACGCTAGTCCATGCACTCACTTTCTCAGATAGTGAACGTGTTTGAAACAGTGTCAGGTCAGAAGATAACTCGTACCTTCACCATAATCCAACCCCACAACCAAACAAGGACAATGGTTGGACCACTATACCATGTGACAGGTCAGAAGATACCTCATATATTCACAAGATACTGGGTAAGTCTGCTACTCTAAGATGCGTGCATACAACTAAACAAATAAAAATTAGGCATATGTAAAATGAACAATACAATCAAGAAAGATGTGCTTGCCTTCTAAGCCAAACTTCGAGCACAAAAATCTGGTCCGGTGCTGTCACGCCCCAGTACCAAAACACCGAGGGACTAGCCACGTGGCAATGGCCAGCAGCACACTCTAATAGGCAAACCTAATTTAATGGACCCATCAAGGTGTACTTAAGATGTAACACAATAATAAAGTCTACTAAACATGTCACAATCTAATCTCATCCATGGAAGATAAATATGATCAATATTAACAATATCAAATATAATTGTTATCAAGTCTCAATAAAGTAAATCGGGGAATAACTCGATAATAAGTCTGATACACTGGTTCAACAGACCAGAAACAAAAGAGTCTAATAATAGCAAATACTGAGTATAGATAGCAGATACTCAGAAGAAATCCTCGGCCATCACCTCGTCCTCAGGGATCGGTTCAACTCTAGTGTCTGCTCCTGCTCCTTCCCCTTATACCTCAGGGTAGATATCCTCTGCTAAACCTGGGGACATAATCCGGATCTAGGTCCTCAGGGGACATAGCAAGGTACAAGAATAACTCAAGCCAAAATAAATGCAGTACAATAATAAATGAATCAATAGGATAAACTATATAACCAGCTAAGTGATATAAAATATGAGAGGATGAATCATACTCAGGCTGAGACTACTACAGGCTCTGTGTCAGGAAATCCCATAGCAGTATTCTCTCGAAGGGCCAGTAATATGCCAAAGCTCTGTGTTATAGTCTAATTAACCTCCAGTAATGTAATATATATATAATCAGCCTTTTGTATGGTAAATCTCTCTCCACCCAATGTAATCACACGTCTCATGTTCACGATGTCTCATGTCCATGTCACGCAAGATCATATCTAATCTAGCAAGTCATAATGATAGCCAGGTATATGTATAAAGTATATGTCACAAAACTTGTATCCTATACAGAATTACCATGAATATATCAGGAAGATTCTGTCTCATGAATAGTGTCAGGTATCCTATGGTATAACGTACTTGATGATGCAAGCACAAAAAATGTACAGGGTCTCGATATCCATCTCTAGGTGACGTTACGCAACTCCGCGTATGACATTGACATCCGAATATTATTCGAACGTTAAGTAATATCATACAGTCCTGGGTCAAACATATTTATCATATAATTAAATCAAGAAAATAACATGTAGCAAATACTACAAGATTGGCAAGGTACACTTGCCTGGGATTCGGACTCCAATTGCTGCTCTGGTATCAGCGGGATTTGTAGGTACTCCTCCGATTGCTGAAATAAATGTTACCATAAAGTTCAGAAGATATAAAATAGCTAGAATTGCCTTTCCATAAGTCCAATTTGGACACAGGGGCAAAAGTGACAGTTTCTGGTCAAAGCGGGGTCTACATAATGTGCCAGAGACAATATTCTCCAAATTCGTCAAACTTAGTGTCTACAAGTCCAGAACGATGATACGAACTCAACTGAATGTCCAGAACTAGATTTCGATGAGCCGATAACAAAATCGCCCATCAAGTGGAGCCATGGGACCCACAATACGGGAATTTGTCAAGGTTCTCAGAATCGAACCAAACTTGGGTCACAGGACCAGCGTATTGCTACGAGTCCGATGGCGCAAGTTTTGTTTCAAAACGATAAGCACACACGAAGTTACAACGAGTTTCAGAATATGAC
The DNA here is from genome assembly GCA_036927795.1 of Iris macrosiphon. NCBI lineage: Eukaryota > Viridiplantae > Streptophyta > Magnoliopsida > Asparagales > Iridaceae > Iris > Iris macrosiphon. Next base: position 72,243,996 of record JAYESA010000012.1, read on the forward strand.
CGATATGGGGTGTTATCGACGGATGCGCGTTGATTCTGGTGTGCACGTACATCCAAATCAACTTAAGTAAAATCCCATACGTCCGTATCGACGGCGTGCACCTTTCGGTGAAGTTCGTACATGACCAAGTTATTTCGTTTAGCGAAGCGCACCCAGTTCCGAGAAATTTGGGTTTTTAAATAACCAATATTTTGGTCATTTTTATCCTCAAAAATATTACAAACTACAGCTCAATAAATTAAACTAAAAATAAGGTTAAAAACTTGGTTATATAGTCTAAATTACTGTTTAAGCAAATTTTAAAAACATTTAACAGGTTGGTCACAAAACGGTCGCGAACTAGGAAGTTCGGGACATTTTCTAAATTTTCAGAAAAGGGGATTATTTTCTTGATTTTGCGTCGTATTTTGCGATTGCCACAGGACGCGATACCCCGAACGAGTTGCACGGAGTTCGAGAGGGTCACAGAGGGTACACACACGAGTCGACAGAACTGAAAATGAGGAAGCGAGGAGAGAGAAAAACTCACCGGAACGATGGCTCAGAATTGACTAAAATTGGGAGTACAGTAGGGCGCGGCGCGGTGGAGCTCGCTGGAGGTGGGGTGCTGCGACTGCTGGGGTCGGCGGGTAGTAGACGGGGGTTCGTCGGTTCTTCGTCGTAGAGGAGCTCTGCCGAAGGATCGTCGGAGTACGGTGGAGGGTGGGGTTCAGAGGATGATGGTGGAGGTGCGGTGGGTGAAGGGGCAGCCGAGTAGAGGGTTTTATAGGAGGGGAGCCAGGGTAGAGGATGTGGACGACTGGGAGAGGGAGAGGCGGGGGAGCGGGGGAGGCAAAACCGCCACGGGGGCGGGGCGTAACCGCCGGCGGTGGCGGAGTCGATCGGTCGCGGGGCTGTTGGGATTTGGGAATAACTGTGTAGAGGGATTGGGTTAAGGTTTCGGGTCGGGTTCGGGTATGGGTTCGACCCGACCCGCTAAGGTTGGTTTAGGGTTCGGTTAAATTAGGTTTGGTTTGGTTCAGAATTAAACCGGTTTATTTTGGTTTAATTAAAACATTCCTTTTTAGGTCTTTTAAAAAATAGTTCCGGGGTCTAATAAATTCCAGAAAACTACTATAAGTCTAATATTTTATTTTACACCCAAAAATATTATTTTCATAATATTTTAATATTTAATAAAATCATAAAAATTATTTAATACTAGAAAACATTGATTTTTTATTTGTTAAAAATCACAGAATAACGAAATATAAGAGGATTGCATCCTCGCAATCTACCCCCCATAAAAATCCCAAAATTTTGTTTTTAAATTCCTGAAAAATTTAGGGGTTTACAATCTACCCCCCTAAAGAGGATTGCATCCTCGCAATCAAAGAATAACGAAATATAACCAGTCAAAAGAGATGACACGGTTGTAAAATATGTTTGAAGCACGACACAGCAAAAATTATGATCAAAGAGAAATAGAAGGATGAGGGTTAAGCAAAACACCTAGGGAAGGAATAAAGTATTTCCCTAGACAATGAAAGTTAGATAAATTCAAGAGTGAAGGAAATCTGGTTAGAGAAAACTACAGCTTAGAAAAACTAGGTTATCAATTATTAATAAGTTCAAAATACTAGTTTTGAGGCTAAAAAATGAACTAACAGGCACGTGCTAAGGCATTACTAGAAACAGATAACTATGAAAAACTTACGCGCATTTGCTACTCCATGAGTCTGTGCGTCCTCCTAGGTCATCAAAAAAGCTTGTCCGCATCCTTGTGGTGGTGCCCTCTGCTGTTGCTAGGCCTGCTGGAAGAGTGCTGCTCGAGGTGCCAAGGGTGGCCTCGATTGATATCCTCCTGATGCTGGTAGAGCTTGTTGGTTTACCTTGGTGCTCCTTCTCGATGCTCAGGGCATTCCCTCACTGAATGCTGACTATATCCGCAAGCTAAACATAATCCGAATTTACGTCTACACTCCTTCTCAACATGGCCTACCTTGCCACGGTAGTGACAAGTAGGAAGGGTTAGGGATTTGGATACAGCTCCATGTGGTGCTTGATGCAGATGAGGTTTCTTTGTAGCTTCTCCATGCGGTGCTCTGGCTGGTGCTGATGTGAAAGACCGTTTTAGATTAGACTCTCTACTGGTGACGTGCTTCATACGTCGAGCTGTAGCGAGGACGTCCGTGTATGAATTAGGTGCAACGGATCTGATCATTCTTTGTATCTCAAAGTTTAGTCCGTCGAAGAACTTCTTAGCCTTCTTTTCTTCTGTCAGGATCAGGGTAGGGGCAAAGCGACTCGGACGAATGAACTCTGCGTTGTACTCTTCCACTGTCAAACTGTCTTGAGTGAGGCGATTGAACTTGTCCCGAAGTTCTGATCGAGCAATAGATGGAATATACATCTCCAGAAAGAGTCTGGAGAATTCCTCCCAAGTGACTCGGTCTGGTCGGAGCCGTCTCTTTTCGGATAGCCACCAATGGTAAGCATTGCCCGTCAACTGCATCCTGACGGCAGTCATCCAATGCTCTCTTGGAAGCTCAGCTGCTTCTAATTGATGTTGAGTGTTTGTGAGCCACTCATGAACTTTAGTGGGCCTTCAGCTGGCGGAAATCGGTGATAGATCCCGTCGATGGTCGTCCAGCTGGCAGGTTCGCCTGCTCCAGTGCGATCACTATATTATTTCACAGAGCCTCTTGTTAAATCTGCTGTTGAGCTTGCATCATTGTGCAGATTATTTAAAATATCTATTGCCCGTCCATGGCTTGACCTGGTGAAAAATAGGCATTTGTGGAGTAAACTACGGTGGAGGTGGGATGTCATCACGCCGGAACCTTGAAGTATGTTGGCCCGCTTGATTGCTTTGAGCTGATTGTCCTCTATCTTCTGGTGTCACTCCCTCATCATAGGTGACCATAATATCGTGTGGTGTACCTAAGGGATTCTCGTCACCGGTTCTCGGATCTATTACTCTGCATTGAAAGAAAACTATTAGAACACACAGAGGAATCAAGACAGGATGCAATTTCAAGAAATTAATTCGAATCCGATATAGAGATAAAGAATGATTCAATAAAGTGGATGAGATCCTAAAACATATCCTATCCTTATTGCAGGCTTGCTCGATTCCTAATTTAAAACCGAAGCAATTTAGTCGTAGATCTGCATAGGCCACCACAAAAATCATGTCACGCCCCAGTCCCAAAATACCGAGGGACTAGCCACGTGGCAATGGCCAGCAACACACTCTAATGGACAAACACAATTTAATGGACCCATCAAGATGTACTTAAGATGTAATACAATAATAAAGTCTACTAAACATGTCACAATCTAATCTCATCCATGGAAGATAAATATGATCAATATCAGCAAAATCAAATATAACTGTCATCAAGTCTCAATAAAGTAAATCGGAGAACAACCCGATAATAAGTTTGATACACTGGTTCAACCGACCAGAAACAAAAGAGTCTAATAATAGTAAATATTGATTATATATAACAGATACTCAGAAGAAATCCTCGGCCATCACCTCGTCCTCAGGGATCGGTTCAGCTCCAGTGTCTGCTCCTGTTCCTACTTCTGCTCCTGCCCCATATACCTCAGGGTAGATATCCTCTGCTAAACCTGGGGACATAATCCGGATCCAGGTCCTCAGGGGACATAGCAAGGTACAAGAATAACTCAAGCCAAAATAAATGCAGTGCAATAATAAATGAATCAATAGTGTAAACTATATAACCATCTAAGTGATATGAAATATGAGAGCATGAATCATACTCGGGCTGAGACTACTATAGGCTCTGTGTCAGGAAAACCCATAGCAGTATTCTCTCGAAGGGCCAATAATGTGCCAAAGCTCTGTGTCAGAGTCTAATGCACCTCCAGTAATGTAATATATATAATCAACTTTTTGTATGGTAAATCTCTATCCACCCAATATAATCACACGTCTCATGTTCACGATGTCTCATGTCCATGTCACGCAAGATCATATCTAATCCAGCAAGTCATAATGATAGCCAGGTATATGTATAAAGTATATATCACAAAACCTGTATCCTATACAGAATCACCATAAATATATCAGGAAGATTATGTCTCATAAATAGTGTCAGGTGTCCTGTGGTATAACGTACTTGATGATGCAAGCACAAAAAATGTACCGGGTCTCGATATCCATCTCTAGGTGACGGTACGCAACTTTGCGTACGGCGTTGACACTCGAATATTATTCGAACGTTAAGTAATGTCACACAGTCCTGGGTCGAACATATTTATCATATAATTAAATCAAGGAAATAATATGTAGCAAATACTGCAAGATTGGCACGGTACACTTGCCTGGGGTTCGGACTCCAATTGCTGCTCTGGTATCAGCGGGATTTGCAGGTACTCCTCCGGTTGCTGAAATAAATGTTACCATAAAGTTCAGAAGATATAAAATAGCTATAATTGCCTCTCCATAAGTCCAATTTGGACACAGGGGCAAAAGTGACAGTTTCTGGTCAAAGCGGGGTCCACATGTGGCCCGCTTCGCACCAAAAAATGTGCCAGAGACAGTTGTTTGTGGTTTTAAATAAAAGAATAAAAATATATTCAGGATAGGGTTTATACGAGACCCGCCTTCTTTGGTTTACAAACAAACTTGTACAATTTGATCCTATACGAGGATATGGGAGTACAATTTATTTAATCTGGGTAAATATTGCTATAGGTGTCTGATCTGCAGTCGATCACTTTAGCCCTTGGACCACACGATATTGAAGAAGTGCCGTAGAAGACAGAAAGCAGCTTCGAAGGCTGCAGAAGAGGGTGGATGCACGATGCCAAAGTCATCGATCCCTACTCTTTGCCTGAGCTCCGGATTCTTCTCTCTCTCTCTCTCTCTCTCTCTCTTGACCTCTGGTTCGATCTCTTTGGAGGTTTTTAGACCAATTTCTTCGACCTTCCAATTTGTCGACCTTGTTCCTCATTGATAGAGGTCTCTATTTATAGAGTTTTGGTGACAGTGACCACTCCGTCGGTATAGAAATCGAGGAATGAAAAGTACAGCACCCTTTTACATAACGATTAAAATAACCAATGCCTGCGTATAGATGATCCTTTAAATGAGCGTGTGATGCGGGTCCAACTAAGGAACAAAACGCGTATAATCGCTACGAAGATCATGGCGTAAAAGCCACGTAGGTAGGTATCCCTTGTGTAGAAGAGGTGGGCGCAGAAGCCAATGTCTGTCACCATGGCATAGAAGCCAAGTAGGCATAGAAGCCGAGATAGGCGTAGAAGCCGAGCGGTCATAGAGACCGAGTGGTCATAGAGGCTGAGTGGGCGTAGAAGCCGAATGGGCGTAGAAGCCGAGCGGTCATAGAGGCCGAGTGGGCGTAAAAGCCGAATGGGCGTAGAAATCGAATGGGCGTAGAAGCCGAGCGGTCATAGAGGCCGAGTGGGCGTAGAAGCCGAATGGGCGTAGAAGCCGAATGGGCGTAGAAGCCGAGTGAGCACAGGAGTTGGATGGGCGTAGAAGCCGTTGCGTACCATGCCAGAGTGCTGATGTGGACGTCTTAGCCAAAATTATAGCTTTTGAAGATATAATCAAATCTCTTGCATTAAATGCCGAGATTTGCCACCATCCTGCGCATTAAATATGGAGGCATGTTTTTGAAGGTCTGCAATGTAACACCCCGTTCCGCTCAAGCGGACTGCCGACTCAATCGGTAAAAGTGCAACTGTCCCGACCTGCTTTGCCTCGATCAAGAAGCAAAGGATATCCAGACTTGCCCCTACAGGAATCCGGCTTGGACTTTCAGAGGCTCGCTTAGACCTATCGCTCTACCGAGGCGAATCATCGCTAAGGTGGGTGGCTACGGTGAACTTGTCTTTGCTTAGCCAGCACACATAAAATCTGGAATGTTTATGCTAGTCGCTAGGTGAATCACCCCCTGCATGCTAATAAATCCAACGCACCTAGCTAAGGGAATAATCCCAACTCATATTGCTTGCTAGAACATTGAAAAGGAAATACTGCTTATATTCAGACCCTCGCATGCTAAGTCCCTTAACGGTTTCATCTCTCGGACTACCTTCGGGCCCGAGCAACGTGCCTGCTTATGTTCCTAGAAATTCATGCTTGTTGGCTTGATAGTTACCGTATTTTCATCCAAACTCTGGTAGACTACTCAGTAGTCGTTCCGTGTATGATTGACCCTGCAAGTATCCAGGACCGTTAGGTCACCAGGCAGCCCCGAACCAGGGGAATGCATTAAGACAAGATATTCACTGTACAGAATCATGATTCAAGTATCCCGTGTACTCGTGTACTCGTGTTCCTGTGCACTCATGTTCTCGTGTTCTCTTGTTCTAGTGCACGCGTGTTCTCGTGTTCTCGTGTATCTCGTGATAATTGGAAAGACCCAATGCTTGTATGTCGCGGACAACTCGGACCCGAGGTAAGTTCCACGGACGGTCACCGGGGCACTGGGGCCGATCCGGTCCGGATGGAGCTCGTGTGTAGTCTTCGTGTTCGGGACTGGGTAGCTTGCAGCTCATCGTGTACTCTTGTAGCAAGCTATCCTTGTCCCCGGCTACGTCCATAATGGCTTTGCCAGCGACCGTGTTCATATAGATAAGTCATCCTCGCTTAGCGGCTATCCACGTGCGAGTCACTGCATCGCATCAAAAACAACTAAACACCTGAACGAACATGTTAAAACGACCCTCCTGTTTGCATATGCTTGCCTCCTGAATGTCTATACATGCCTCTGCTCGAATTTATACTGTTTGCCTCAATGTTTGCCTTGGACAGGGAAGGAGATGGTAAGTTGGTAAGTCTCACCGTGTTTCCTCTAACATCGCACGGCGCACTGCCCGACACGTTAGGCTATTCAATATTTGCATAAAACTGATCCTAAGGCAACTAGAAAGATAACTTAATAGTTGTGCACGGAACCTGTATTACGTGTTTGGATTTGTCGAGCGGGCGAGTAGCTTCCCCACCAGTGCATTCAATGTACTGATAATCCACCAGTTTGTATGCAGGGTGCGGGGGGAACCTCGTTCGGTGCGGACGCCTCCTTCGTGCGTGCTAAGGCCAGGAGTTCCCTCTGAAGCCTTGCAACGGTGCATCCGGGACTGAAGCACATATACAAGACATAAGTTGTGAATATCGCCTGACCATCGCCTGTACATTCATTCCACTGTTGTAGCCACTTGGCACACTTTATGTTTCAGAAAGAGAGGCTTGAGCGACTTGTAATCTCGGCTATACGCCGCCTGTAACACAAGTTATATCAATAAAAGAGCTTGCTTTACTTCAACTTGTGTTTCAATACTTCCGCTATATTTGTCGACTCAGTGAACCTGTTACCGATCGCCTATGCGTTCATGACTCTGCTGCACTCGGACAATCTGTGCGACTCTGTGGCTTAGAACTCTTGCCGCCAGCCAATGAACCATGGCCTTTCACGAGCGTGGCTCACGCTCGTGCGGCATCACACCCGGATGGGTTAAGCGATCATTCCGCGGGAGCGCTGGCGAGGGTGATTCTCGCCTAGCGGGAACGGCCGATTGCCTGTGGAAGATCGGGGCATGACAGGTTGGTATCAGAGCCTGGCTTCTACGCCTTTGGACTTCGATTCGATATCTCTGTTTTGAAAGCTCGTTCGTGGGTTAGGTGCACGCTCTTTCTCAATGCCTCGATGGGATGTTCCAACAATAAGTCTAAATACTTTCAAAATACGTTTTGAATGATATGCTTGCTTGTCTGGTTGTATGCTGCGAGTGGCCTTTGTGCCAACCTGTGCGAACCCTTGAGAGTATCGCTAGTAGCTTGTCCGATTTTTACTAACCCTAAGTTTGGTTGAATGCATCTATTCAAGGGACGCCTTGAACTAGTGCACCATCCAAGACTTAAGAAAAGGTGAAACTCGAGTGCTGAGACTTCGCTATCACTAAGCTGGTTGATGTGTTCACGCTAGAGGGGCCCTTCGAAAGTGCATACGATCCAGTCTAAGCGGTATGCTGATTTTGAAGCTTGTGCAAGTGAATATCCAAACGAACAAGTATAACGACTTATCTAGGATTGCCTCAACCCTAGATTTCTGCTTGTCCTTAGTAAGTCTCGAGGACGAGACTTTTTCTAAGTTGGGTAGGATGTAACACCCCGTTCCGCTCAAGCGGACTGCCGACTCAATTGGCAAAAGTGTAATTGTCCCGACCCGCTTTGCCTCGATCAAGAAGCAAAGGATATCCAGACTTGCCCCTACAGGAATCCGGCTTAGACTTTCAGAGGCTCGCTCAGACGTATCGCTCTACCGAGGCGAATTATCGCTAAGGTGGGTGGCTACGGTGAACTTGTCTTTGCTTAGCCAGCACACATAAAATCTGGAATGTTTATGCTAGTCGCTAGGTGAATCACCCTCTGCATGCTAATAAATCCAACGCACCTGGCTAAGGGAATAATCCTAACTCATATTGCTTGCTAGAACATGGAAAAGAAAATACTGCTTATATTCAGACCCTCGCATGCTAAGTCCCTTAACGGTTTTATCTCTCGGACTACCTTCGGGCCCGAGCAACGTGCCTGCTTATGTTCCTAGAAACGCATGCTTGTCTGCTTGATAGTTACCGTATTTTTATCCAAACTCCGGGAGACTACTCAGTAGTCGTTCCGTGTATGATTGACCCTGCAAGTATCCAGGACCGTTAGGTCACCAGGCAGCCCCGAACCAGGGGAATGCATCAAGACAAGATATTCACTGTACAGAATCATGATTCAAGTATCCCGTGTACTCGTGTACTCGTATTCCCATGCACTCGTGTTCTCGTGTTCTCTTGTTCTAGTGCACGCGTGTTCTCGTGTTCTCGTGTATCTCATGATAATTGGAAAGACCCAATGCTTGTATGTCGCGGACAACTCGGACCCGAGGTAAGTTCCACGGACGGTCACCGGGGCACTGGGGCCGATCCGGTCCGGATGGAGCTCGTGTGTAGTCTTCGTGTTCGGGACTGGGTAGCTTGCAGCTCATCGTGTACTCTTGTAGCAAGCTATCCTTGTCCCCGGCTACGTCCATAATGGCTTTGCCAGCGACCGTGTTCATATAGATAAGTCATCCTCGCTTAGCGGCTATCCGCGTGCGAGTCACTGCATCGCATCAAGAACAACTAAACACCTGAACGAATATGTTAAAATGACCCTCCTGTTTGCATATGCTTGCCTCCTGAATGTCTATACATGCCTCTGCTCGAATTTATACTGTTTGCCTCAATGTTTGCCTTGGACAGGGAAGGAGATGGTAAGTTGGTAAGTCTCGCCGTGTTTTCTCTAACATCGCACGGCGCACTGCCCGACACGTTAGGCTATTCAATATCTGCATGAAACTGATCCTAAGGCAACTAGAAAGATAACTTAATTGTTGTGCACGGAACCTGTATTACGTGTTTGGATTTGTCGAGCGGGCGAGTAGCTTCCCCACCAGTGCATTCAATGTACTGATAATCCACCAGTTTGTATGCAGGGTGCGGGGGGAACCTCGTTCGGTGCGGACGCCTCCTTCGTGCGTGCTAAGGCTAGGAGTTCCCTCTGAAGCCTTGCAACGGTACGTCCGGGACTGAAGCACATATACAAGACATAAGTTGTGAACATCGCCTGACCATCGCCTGTACATTCATTCCATAGTTGTAGCCACTTGGCACGCTTTATATTTCAGAAAGAGAGGCTTGAGCGACTTGTAATCTCGTCTATACGCTGCCTGAAACACAAGTTATATCAATAAAAGAGCTTGCTTTACTTCAACTTGTGTTTCAATACTTCCGCTATATTTGTCGACTCAGTGAATCTGTTACCGATCGCCTATGCGTTCATGACTCCGCTGCACTCGGACAATCTGTGCGACTCTGTGGCATAGAACTCTTGCCGCCAGCCAATGAACCATGGCCTTGCACGGGCGTGGCTCACGCTCGTGCGGCATCACGCCCGGATGGGTTAAGCGATTGTTCCGCGGGAGCGCTGGCGAGGGTGATTCCCGCCTAGCGGGAATGGCCGATTGCCTGCGGGAGATCGGGGCGTGACATGCAACCCCTTCTGCGCATCAGTCGCAGAGACGTGCCTTGAGAAACTGTCACCGCTCTGTGCATTAGACGTAGAGACGTACCTCGAGTAACTGTCATCGCTCTGTGTATTGGACGCAGAGACGTACCTCGAACCCCGTACGGAGTGCAGCTTTTGATGTGGCAGGCGGTTTGTCTATTGCAGAACGTAAATAGCTCATGTCTGCCTGTGTAAAACAAGGCAGCGTATCCCTTCATGCTTTGTAAAAGTAGTTTACGCAAAGGGGATGGCAGTAAATGACAGCCTGGGTCGCAGTGCTGTGCCGTCATTATAGCCGTCGTCTGGGTAGTCGAGCCGTATCCCTTTGTCAGAAGTCCAGACATCAGGTTTATTGCAGGATCTTCATTGCAGGGTCTGACAGGTTCACTTCGGAGAATACGAAGTGTCTCTTGTACACCTTAATGCTGCGTCTGAAAGAGGATGAGTTTTACGCCCTGGAGGCGATGAAGCACCCCGTTTATACTGAAGTGGTTTGGACTAACTGCCTTACGTTGATGGCCTTTTGAGCTTTTAATATTTTATGCTGTGTTTAGCGGAAAAAGCTCTGTTGCACGCTTGGTGGCTTTGAAGGCCTCTGCTTACGCTGCTCTGCACCAATATGCTGCTTATAGCCATCCGACGTATTTTTTATGCTTCTATAAGACCCCCTTCAAAGCTTTCAAATTCCTCAAAATTTGGAACGCTTTGAATGAAGCATGAACCGCTCCTCGTAACTCAAAACATTTTTAAATGGAGCGTTGAAACGGTCGATGCTGACTTTATGGCAGATTTATTGGGGACTGGTGTGACCTCTTTCGCCTATAAAAAGGCTGGGGGAGTTAACCCATCCTCTCCATATTTCCATCACCACGCAGAGATGATCGCCGGAGTTTGCCGGGTCGATCTGAGAAAGAAGGAGATCATGTTCTTCCAGCGTGTAAGGAGCAAAAAAAGACGGCGTCTTCGAGCAAGTATCCACTGCAACGATGGATCGTGGAAGGATATCTTAGCCTCCCTTGCTCGGGATAATCAGCCACTTTATATGGCTGTTCTTCCAGGAGAAGGGAAGGGTCGTATTAGACCACACGGCTTGCAAGCGGTGTCTTCTCCTGTTACCTCCGGGGATAAGAGCAGACATAGCTCTGACCTCAGGCATTGAGTTGGGTAAAATATCTCAACTCAATCTATCACGGCGCACGGAGCATGGGATCTGCATAATTTATGCAAGCCCAGTTTTGTATCCTCCCGCCATCGATCTTCTTGTTCATGACTGTGGTGGTCGATGAACTGCCATGGAAGAAGAGAAAGACCTGCACCGATACGAGAACCCGGTAAAATAGATTCTGGGGCGGCCTTCCAATAAAGACGAGAAAATCCTTTGTAGACGAGATTTCCCTCATATGTAACCATGAAAAATAAAGAAAAACCCCTTTGTAGACAGGATTTCCCTCATATGTGATCATGATTTTGATTTCAATAAAATCGTCTTTCTTCTCCGCATATGATCGTTTTGCCGTACGTTGCTGTGAAGTCGGAATATGTGTAGCTTCGACACGTCTGATTCTTTACGCCGACTCTATTTTAGAAAGAGTGCTAGGTCCTGTCCTTTTGCGCATAGCGAATAGTCCATAGAATGCTGTTGAGCATTTTGAACATTTAGAAGAACTATTCTGCTGCTAAGACTGAGGAACCTCGTAGAGTTTTTACTTCTGATGAACAAAAATTTTGTTCAGACTTCGTCTTCAAGAATGACTTCTCGAAAATCCCTTGGAACAGGGTCGAGAAATGGCTGTCAAACTGAGTTGCCCTCTTGATCGATGAGATATTCAGACTGGAGTCTGGATGAACCTCCAATTGACCCGAGAAGAGTAATTTCTCAATGTTTGAACTCTGTATGCTTCGGGTACTTGGGATATTTTGAGGTCAAAAAGGAGTATCTTCTGTGTGCCCAAGAGAGAACTCTGGGTTTTTCCTGCCGGGAGCTTGGTTTTGTATCTCCCCAAGATGCCGAGAGACTATCCCATCTCGGATTTCTTTCATGCCACACATCCCAGGAAGATGTCGTGGACGCTGACTCCCGATCTTCACGGCAGGCCGGGGAAGATTTTTTATCTGAAAGGAGCTGACCAGGGGTCATTTGTCAATCGTCCTTCCGACAATGTGACGGTGTTCAGGGGACTGTACCCGGGCAATATCCCGAGTGAAGACAGCTTGGTGATCCAGCTAGTCCAATTACCGACTTTCTGCAATGATTTTATGGGGCACGGGGGAGTATACCCTAAGGTGAACCCTCGGTGCGGTGGGTGGATCACCCCTTCAAACCTTCGATGGGCTTGCTTAGTTGATTGGGCCCTGAAGTATTTTCAGACCGAGTTGGAGAAGATTGGTCTGTTTGCAGATGTGAGTGCATCCAGTATTGGGTTACCTCCTAACCCCAACCTGTTTATGGCACTGATGGAGCGATATATTTTGCTCACCGGGACTTTCGCCACTCCACTGGGGGAGTTAGGATTGGCCCTCCATGAGATGATAGAGATCTCGAGACAGCCGATGGGGGATACTCCGTATGAAGAGTATGTTCCTACGAACCGGGAGCTGGAGGATTCGGACTCTCGGGTAGTGGAGGTCTATCAGGAGCTGATGTGCCACTACCTCGCCTGCACCATTTTTTATGATGAGCCCTCAGATTTGGCTCACATCAGCAAATGGACGTCCTACCTCTTCTTTCACCGGTCCAGGACTGCTAATCCGGAGAAGGTATTGGAGGGCAAGGATCAGCCTGGGAATCCTCTGAGCGTGCTTAATGCTCAGGTAGTCGATGATCTCATAGTGGACGCCGGGGCTTCGGACTTGATCCTCGACGAAGGGATCAGACAGTATCCTGTAGGCACTAAGACCTATAGTTATTTGAGGTGCTGTCGCAGGCCTCTGTCCAGGGAAGCTCAACTGGCTGGCTTCCTCTCCATATGGCTGTGTCGAGTGATGGTACCTGGCGTCGCATCTGCAGACCGTATTTACCGTAATATGCTATGGCCTACAGTGTGTCTGGTGTTTGGGGCAAGACTGGGCTTTCTCCCTGCCATGGTGTGTCATATTCAAGCTGCCCTGAGGGCCATGACTGATGAGCTGCTCGCCGATGATGCTCGGGGTGATAGCTTTCCCCGGGTAGAATTACCATACCTGTATCTGATGGGATGGTTAATTCTTCATAACCCCCGGGTTATGTCTCCCGGCTCCGGCAGTAGTTTGGGGACTAGTTTCTTGTTGAACTACCAGAAGCCTTCCTGGAATGTGACCACGGTTCTAGACTGTCGACTGGCGCTGGGCTTCAACCATAGCTGGAAGCTTTTCTGTACTGTCCCTTCCGTACATCGCAATCAATCGGGGATTACGCTTGAAGATTCCGATAGAGAGAAGACCAATCTTTCTCCTAAAGCTTTTAATTGGTTGGTCTGCATTAGACCTTCCCATCTACTGTACAGGAGTGAAGACCATTACTTCTTGAAGCCCTACCTGCCTAGTCGGTTTGCCCGGAAGTTTAGGTATGAACAGTTGCACGTGGGCAACGCCGTCACCAGCTTCTGGTCCAAGAGTGGACTCATTGATGGAGCTAGAGGATGGCGATATTTCCTTATGGGCTGTACTGGAGCAATTTTTACTGTGCCGGTTATCAAACTCTCCACGGAGCTGCGCATCCAGCACTCGTATGCCCAGTTCTATGTGGCAACGAACACCTTCCATCGCGATTTTGACATGCATGGAAGTTTTAGGGTGCCCTCCTCCAAGTCTGGGGGAAGAGTCGAAGTCCCCTCGGTTTCTTCTGACGAGGGTGAGGAGTTCATCAATCCAGATGAGCCTCTGGTGGCGGTATCGAGGGGTGAAGTTCCTCTGCCTGCAGGCCCTTTGGTGATTTCTGGGAAGCAAAGGGCCCCTACTCCGAGGGAGACTTTCCCTCGTAAGAGAAAAAAGAAGATGGTTAATCGTCCTCTCCGGATCCTTGGTGTTAAGGCTCCTGGAAGTGAGCTTGCATCTCCCCATGTTGGGGATAATTCTTTGATTGGGGGTTCCTCGCCTTTTAGAGAGGGACCCTCTAATGTTCCGGCTGGTGGTGCCGGAGAATCTCTGCTGGAGGCTGCCGTCGCTGCTACTGCTTCAAGTAGTGGAACGAGGTTATCTCCGGGGCTGAGTATATCTTTACGTGGATCAGCATCGGGAGAGACTCCTGCCGTGCCTGTAAGCGCACCTGGCGAGATCCCAGTCGATGAGCCTCGGTTGGAATTTGACGAGGACTTGGAAGACTATTTTCCAGCGTCAGTTAGCAGACCCCTTTCTCCAGGTATGACAGCTTGCTTAGCATTGTTAAGAAATGATTTAGCTGTACAGGCTGCAGATGAGACATATATGCCGTCGGCCATGGGTAAATGTCGTCTTTACGCCTTTTCTTTTAGGAAAGTTAACATTATGCTGATATTAACTTCCTTTCGTCCTCCTTTCACGGGAAGACCTCTTCGGGGAGGGCAGTGTAGATGCGCCCTTTGGCTCTGTGTCAGGTCCTGGCGGCGACACGGAGGTGGCTGATTTTGAAGAGGAGATATCTTCGGGTGCCGCTCGCCTGTCGACGAGGTTCCGATCTCTCAAGAGGAGGACGAGCCTGTCATTGCGACCACGCCTCCTTTGAGTATACCGGTCACTTTGTCCAGTGTTGGCGCTTCTCCTTTTGTCGCACCACCTGTTGAGGCGACGGCCGTGGCAACATCATCTGCGGTTGTCCTTGGAGGGGGATTCACCAATGTCGAGGCCACCCCCAGCGTCCAACCGGATCTAGCTGTGCTGATCGGGCAGTACACTGATATCTTCTACACTACTTTAAAAATGTTAATATCAAGGGTGTTGGCAAAGAATCTGAGCTTTGCATCGCTGAAGAGGTCCTCCCAATCGGCGATAATGCCGATCCGAGAATTCGACGATACTGGGCTAGCTGAAACGCTAGAGGAGATAGTTAATGGTTTGGAGCAACCCATTAACGAATACTTGCAGCTAGCTCAAGACAATGTTGAAGATCTGGTCCAGGCTAGATACGACTCTATGACTGTGCGGCTTGCTAAACAGATGGCAGGCATAAATAAATCTATCCAGACACATCAGCAGGAAATGGATGAAGGAAAAGTTATCTTGGAGGAGACCATTGCTCTTCGAACGAAATGTCAGGACGAGCACGAAGGGAATGTAGCGAGGGTCCTCAGGCTGGAAACAAAACTCGCTCAGGCGAAAGAGTGGGCTTCTCAATCGTCGGAAGCTCTAGCTGTGGTGGATAGCCGATTGGGCGTAGCACAACAGAACTTGGCGCGTGCAGATGTCGCTCGTGCTGGTTTTCTTCGGGCTAGAGCCGAACTGTCCCTTATAAGCAATGACGAGGCACGACTGGAGCGGGCTCGCCATGATGTCTTGGATTCCAGGACTGAGAGGATGGCCATACTGGCGCAGCAGCTTCGCGACCTGACCGCTCCCCCTAAATGATGTACTTTTGCTTTTTCTTTTCAACGTACTTCTGCTCCTTTTTGGGAATAATAAAGAGGCTTTCATCTGACTTTGTGAACCCATCATTTCGTAATGTAAATGACAGGTTTGGGGTAAAAGTGATATCAGAGGTAATATGGACGTGATATACTCTCGGTAAGTTTTAGTAGGATATATCTATTCAGAGGTTGTATGAACATGATAGAATACGATCCAACTAGTTTCGTTTTGGAAGTAGTTTTGTCAGAATGAGGTGTTCGCCATATTCCACTTGAGCGGAGGAGGTTAAGCATAGTACCTTTTCAGGAATTTGCCATTGATAGGAGCCATTAGTAGGTCTCCATTAGGTCGGGCTAACCTGTAAGTGCCGTTTGAGAACGCCGTCTCGATCACATAAGGGTCTTCCCATTTGGGCTAGAATTTGCCCTTACTTCTGTGAGTAAGGATCATCGGCCTTCTTACGGCTAAAACTAGCTCACCAACTTTGAACACCCTTTTCTTCACTTTTTGATTAAAAGCCCTGGAAATGCGTGCTTGGTAGAGCACGATGCGCTGTTGAGCTTGGAGGCGCTTCTCGTCTAATCCTTCTAGCTCTTGAAGCCTTAACAGGTCATTCTTTTCTTGAGTTAACTCATTAGCCACGGCTATTCTGAGTGACGGGATTTGGATCTCGACGGGGAGAACCGCTTCGCTCCCGTAGACTAATAAGAATGGGGTGCAACCTGTCGGTGCCCGAACTGTTGTGCGGTATGCTTAGAGACATTCTCCCAGCTTCTCATTTCAATCCCTTTTGTTCGAAGAGACGAACTTCTTTAAGAGCTTGATAATGGTTTTGTTGAAAGCTTCCGCCAAACCATTAGCAGCAGGATTATATGCCTTAGAGGCAACATTCTATATCCGATTTTTATTGTAAAATCGATGAAACGCTTAGCTGATGAACTGCGGTCCATTGTTATAGATTATCCTACGGGGTATCCCGAAGCGATAAATGATATGATGCTTGATGAAGCTGATCACATTAGATGCCTTTACCTCGGCAAGAGGGATCGCTTCCGCCCATTTGGAGAAATAATCCGTGATGGCCAGTATGAACTGGTGACCTCTGGAAGAAGACGGGTGAATAGGACCAATGATATCCATACCCTATGCTTCGAATGGCCAGGACGCAACCGTAGGATGTAGATATTCGGGAGGTTGATGGATAAAGTCTTCATGGACCTGACAGGCTCTGCATTGTCTTGCATACTTTATTGCATATGTGATCATAGTAGGCCAGTAATAGCCTATTCTTCTGATGCGATCCTGTAGCTTAGGACCGGGTTGATGCGCTCCGTATACGCCATCGTGGGCTTCACGAATAATCGGCTGTGCTTCATCACCAGAGAGATATCGTAATAATAGTCCGTCATATGACCGACGATATAGACATTGTGACGATGCATCGAAATAGAAGCGTAATGATCATCTTTTAACGGATACCGCTTCTTTAGGATCCTCTGGCAAGATACCGTATGCTACGAAGTCTATAAAGGGACTTCTCCAGTCTCTCCTGGGAGGATCTGTGTCCATCGCGTAGCTGCATTTGATGTGAAAGTTGTTTTTCGCACAGAATAAGTCTCTGTTAAGAAGCATTACCAAATTCTGCCTTCTTATAGGGGTAGCTAAATCTGCAGCTAGACTGGCTAGGGCATCAGCTTCCAGATTCTGAGATCGAGGTACATGCTCTAGGAAGAAATATTTGAATGTCATGGCTATCTCGACCGTTGCTCGGTGATAGGGGATGAGGTCTGGATTCTGGACTTCATATATTCCTCTGACTTGATTGACGATCAGCAGAGAATCACCGAAAGCTTCCAGAGATTCGACGCCCAATTCCTTAGCGACTTGGAGGCCGATTAGTAGAGCGTTGTACTCTGCCACATTGTTGGAATAGGGCTCGCTAAGAGAATATGCTCGGTAGATGACGAGCTTATCAGGAGTAACCAGGACAATTTCTACTCCCGAGACCACGTTTCTCCTGGGACCAGTTCTGGAGGCGCCATCGAAGAATAGTTGTCATGCATCACTCTCCATTGCGAAATTATATTCAGCAACTTCGTCGAGAATGTCCTCGTACAGCTTAGAGGCCTCCGGGATTGGATGAGCAGCTAGGAAGTCAGCCAGTGCTTGGCCCTTGACAGATTTCTTGGGGACGTACACCATGTTATACGGTGTTAATAACATCGCCCAAGTCGTGAGTCGGGAATTAAGAACAGTTGGCTTGTTCATCAGTACCCGAAGAGGATTGATCCTGGAGATGATGTAAATGGTTTGGCCTGTGACATAGTGTCGCGTCTTCTGGATAGCGAACATCAGAGCCAAGCATTCTTTCTCCACTGGATTGTACCGGTGTTCGGCTTCGACCATCATCCTGCTGAGGTAGTAGATAGCATATTCGTGACCCATCTCGTTCTTTTGTGCGAGAAGAGCTCCTAGAGAATTATCCATCGCTCGAACATACAGCACGAATGGTCTTCCCATGCAGAAGGCACCAGAACTGACGGACTGGTGAGGTAGCGCTTGATATCACCGAATGCTTGTGTAGAAGCATGAAAAATATGCCGGATGACTATACACGACATATTGGTGCAGAGCAGCGTAAGAGAGGCCTTAAAAGCCATCAAGCATGCAACAGAGCTCTTTCCGCAAAGAACGCAGCATGAAATATAAAAGCTCGAAGGACCATCCGCGTAAAGCAGTACGTCCAAGCCGCTTCAGCATAAACAGGGTGCTTCATCGCCTCCATGGCATAAAACTCATCCTCTTTCAGACGCAGCATTAAGGTGTATAAGAGATGCTTCGTATTCTCTGAGGTGAACCTGTCAGACCCTGCAATGAAGATCCTGTAAAGAACCTGACGTCTGGACTTCTGATAACGGAATACGGCTCGACTACCCAGGCGACGGCTATAATGATGGCACAGCACTGCGACCCAGGCTGTCAAATACCGCCATCCCCTTTGCGTAAACTGCTTTTTCAAGCACAAAGGGATACGCTGCCTTGTTTCACACAGGCAGACATGAGCTGTTTTACGTTCTGCAGAAAACACACCGCCTGCCACGTCAAAAGCTGCACTCCGTACGGGATTCGAGGCACATCTCTACGTCTAAAGCACAGAGCGGTGACAGTTTCTTAAGGCACATCTCTGCGACTGATGCGCAGAAGGGGTTGCAGACCTTCAAAGATACGCCTCCATATTTAATACACAGGATGGTGGCAAATCCCGGCATTTAATACAAGAGATTTGATTATATCTTCAAAAGCCATAATTCCGGCTAAGACGTCCCCATCAGCACTCTGGCACGGTAAGCAGTGGCTTCTACGCCCACCCAGCTCCTGTGCTCCCTCGGTCTCTATAACCACTCGACTTCTACGCCTACTCGGCTTCTATGCCTGCTCGGTCTTTATGACCACTCGGCTTCTACGCCTGTTCGGCTTCTAAGCCTACTCGGCTTCTATGCCTGCTCGGTCTCTATGACCCCTCGACTTCAACGCCTGTTCGGGCTCTGCGACCACTCGGCTTCTACGCCTGTTCGGCTTCTACGCCTATTAGGCTTCTATGCCGGTTTGATAACTATTTGGCTTCTATGCCATGGTGACAGACATTTGGCTTCTATGCCAACCTCTTCTACGCAATGGATACCTACCTACGTGGCTTCTACGCCGTGATCTTCGTAGCGATTATATGCGTTTTGTCCCTTAGTTGGACCCGCGTCACACGCTCATTCAAAGGATCATCTATACGCAGGCATTGGTTACTTTAACCGTTGTGTAAAAGGGTGTTGTACTTTCCACTCCTCGATTTTTATACCAACGTAGTGGTCACTGTCACTAAAACTCTATAAATAGAGACCTCTATCAATGAGGAACGAGGTCGACAAATTGGAAGATCGATCCAGAGGTCAGAAAATTGGTCAAGAAACCAATATCAGATCCAGGGAGAAAGGTCGAAAAATTGGAAGATCGAACCAGAGAGAGAGAGAGAGAGAGAAAGAGAAAGTCCGAAGCTTTGGCAAAGAGTAGGGATCGACGACTTTGGCATCGTACATCCACCCTCTTCTGCAACCTTCGAAGCTGCTTCCTGCCTTCTACGGCACTTCTTCAACATCGTGTGGTCCAAGGGCTAAAGTGATCGACTGCAGATCAGACACCTATAGCAATATCTACCCAGATTAAATAAATTGTACTCCCATATCCTCGTATAGGATCAAATTGTACAAGTTTGTTTGTAAACAAAAGAAGACGGGTTCCGTGTAAACCCCATATTGAATACATTTTCATTCTTTCGTTTAATACCACAAACAAGATGGCGACTCTGTTGGGGACATCTTTCTCTTCTGATGAGGAAGCAATTGCTCAACACGACGCGGTATCTGTGGGATCCGTGAAGAAGACATTGGTCATCCAATTCGACCAGTCTGCCTACGAAGACATGCTTCGAACCGGGGGTAGCTCTCACTCTCTCTCCGTCCAAGACAACAGAAAGCTGTGCAAGGTCTGGATGCCCAAGACATCCTCTATCATTCCTGTGGACTCTCCGATCTCTCCGACCTCTCCGACCAATGAGGTTGTAGCATTGCTCCCTCCGTGCCCTGCACGTAAAATTCAGTCTCCCGCTACGCGCGGTACAGACGAAACTTTGGGCAAAGCCTCAGCGCTGACCCAGAAGTATCCACTGCGCTCTACGCGTAGGAACCAGTCTTCCGCTACGTGCGGTACAGACAAAACTTCGGGCAAAGCCTCAGCGCTAACCCAGAAGTATCCACTGCGCTCTACGAACAGAAACCAGTCTCCCGCTACGTGCGGTACAGACCAAACTTCTGATGATGCCTCAGCGCAAAGTCAGAAGTACAAATCACGCTCGATGCGCAAGACAACATCTGACCTCTACGGGGAACCAGATGAGCGCCAGGATTTTTGCAGGGGGAAGCAAGCGACGTGGTACTCAACTTCTCGGCCGTTACGCCAGCAAAGAAGCAATCTGCCTACCCTCCGGATTACGCGGGAAGCCGACGGCCGACTGAGGACCTCTTCAGCTTTATGCCAGTCTGAGCAAATCTCCAAATTACGCCAGGCGAAGTCCCACGACGTAAAGCAAGCTCAGGTTACGGGAAGGCACCCTCCCCGGGGATTATCCACCACCCAGATGGCCAATCTATTGTACACAGGTGGCGTAGGAAAAACTATGGTACCCAATCTCTGCATGACTACTGATGGGAACAGAAGGAACAAGCCATCGTCTTCTTCCTCTACTCCTCCTGACTTGTGCGCATATCTAATCCATAAGCGTAAGAAAAGGGAACCTTCTAACATGTCTATTACGCCCCCTAGCGAGCAATATTGTAATAGTCATAAAATTGTGATTGACTGCTGCTGTTCTAAAGCAAAACGGTCGGTTTTTGACCGATTGAGCTACTCTCAGTCTTTCCAAGAAGAAGAGCCCGCGTATGCATCCGTGAACATGGCTTCACACAAACCTAAAGGAGGGTCGAGCTCAAGATGTCATCCCTCTGGGCCTCCGAGCCGAAGAAGATTCGAAGACCTCCTCAGGAACACTGAAGCTGGGGTATTCCAAAACACCCGTGCGAGGTCACAGCAACCAGCTTCGTACTCGTCTGATTCTGATACTGGGGGTCGCTAATCTCCCAGATCAGATGCTAAGAGTATAGAGTCGACTTCTGCAGCGACCTATACTTATCCTTCGAGGACGCCCAGGGAAATAAAAGTTTACGCCGTTGAAGATGAACGCGAGGAAGCTTCGCCGTCAGGAAACGCGGAACAACGCATCACTGTGCTGGAGACATCGCTGAAACAAATGCAATCCATGATGGAGAACATGTACCAGATGATGCTAACTCAGCACGCAGCTGCCATGGCTCAAACGTCGGTCCCGCCAACTCAGATACGTATGGGGGTAGACTTACCACCATCCAACCCGAGCCAAGAGCCTGCTCTAGATCAAGAGTCAGCAGTTCCTCCGCTTCCTCACTCGGTGAATATATTACCTCCCGTTGGAGTCACGATACAACCAACTCCGCACTACACCGTAGCCCCGCTTCCAACTGAAAATCTGATGCAGGCAGTACGGGAGTTGAAAGCCCAGTTCGACGCCTTGAAGCACAAAGATCAGCTCAAGAAACTGGAAATCAACCAGCCTTACCCAGCTATCTGGGAAGAGGTCCCTTTTCCTCCGAGGTACAAACCTCAGACTATGGCTCTCTTCAAGGGAAAAACATCACCAAGTCAGTACATGAACTATTTCAGTATGATGACGGTGTTGCTACAAGAGAACGACGCCCTCCTCACTCGGGTGTTCAAAGGCTGCCTCTCAGGAGTAGCCTATCAGTGGTACCGTAGCTTGGCGGACAACTGCATTACTTCCTTCGAAGACTTCAAAGCTTTATTCTTCACGTGATTCTACGAGGGCAGAATGGACATGTCTATGTCCTCTCTCATCGAAGTCAAGCAGAGGGAAAAGGAGGACGTCCGCACCTTCGTCGAACGTTTTTGTCAGGCCACCTTACAGATGCCTCCAGGAGTTCCAGACTCTGTGTTAGTAGACATTTGCAGGAAGAACCTCCTTCCCGTAGTCTCGGTGTTTACAGGACCATATCAATTCCATGATTGGCCCTCGTTCATCATTTTGGCAGTGGCCGCCGAAGACAACAGTCGCAAGGCGCGCGACAATGGCATCATGATCTCCGCCTCCGATAGAGGCAAAAGGTCATCTCCCAGCAGCGACCATCCTCGCAGCTCCAAGGGAAAAGAAGCTCTGACGGTCAATACGTCCAGACAAAAGACCGCGGCGACCACGCAGAAGAAACCCGGGACTTCCAGGCCCGTAGAAGTCTACTCTTTTGACGACGACGATATCCCTAGTATATTCGAGTGTCTCGTCAAGAGCGGCAAGATCACCCTTCCAGAGCTAAGGCGACCCCAAGAAGTCGACAGTACTGACGACCCCAAATACTGCATCTTCCACAGATACGTATACCACCCAATAAAGGCGTGTTACATACTAAAAAGAAAGATCCAGGGGTTAATCGATGCTAAGGCCATCACTCTGCACAACACCGAGAAGACGGTCACGGCCAACATAATTTCTCTGCGGTTTGGCGATCTGCCTTCCCAAGAAGTCATGGACGGTGTCACGCCCATTTCTTGGACCACGATGGACATCGTCAATCTTCCTCCAGCTAGGGGTCAAAATCATGACCTGGTACCCCTAACCACCCGGCAGGGCGAGATTATGTGGGTTCATCCAGATTTGGTGTCTGAGCTCGAGGAGGAGACTAAAGCTACTAAAGCTACGTCTAGAAAAAGCTCCAAATGCAAACCATGCCATATGGTCGTGACTTCTTTGCCATCAGACGAAGACGAGGTATTTGCTGTAACCCGTTCAGGGAAAGCCTACCTCAACGACTACGGAGCGAGTCAGGAAGATGCACCGGCGGATGCTTCAACTTCCAAACCTTCAGGACCAGGCCCCGCCGTACCAGAGGCCAGCCCTTCAAAACTGACGTCGACGGACAAAGGGAAACAAAGAGAAGTGCGCTTTGATAAACCTGTGAAAAATATTCCAAACAAAGGTTTTGAGAAGCCGTACAACTTTGACATCCTGGCCCAACTGGCTAATACACCAGCCAGGCTCTCCATCTTTGAGCTACTCAGGCTCTCCCAAGACACTCGTCTAGCCCTAAGTGAAGCGCTGATGCAGGCGGAGGCATGCTTGACCCAGCTCAAGTCCCCCAACGAAGAACCAGTGGCGTGTCCTCAATGCCACAGTGTGATGGAAGTGGTCCCAAATATCACTTTCACCCAAGACGACATGTTGTTAAAACATAACAAGCATGACAGGCCCCTCTATTACACCGGGTACGTCGGTTCCATGGAGGTCGATCGGATTCACATAGATCCGAGATCGTCGATCAGCATCATCCCTCACAGTCTGCTTAGACCATTGAGGATTCCTACCAGCGAACTGGCTTACACCTCCACTACGATCGTGGGTTTCAACGCCGGAAGAAGTAAGCCGTTGGGAAAGATTCGCCTAAGGATCCAGATTGGCAACCTCAGATCGGTGGCCACATGTTACATGATCGATTTAGAGGTGTCCTATAATATTCTGCTGGGAAGACCGTGGATCCACGATAACAACATCGTTCCTTCAACTCTATATCAATGTCTTAAATATGTAAACCCCCAAGGAATGGTACAAACGGAGGTTGCCGACCTAAACCCGTTTAAAGGAGTAGAGTCATATTATTCTGACACCGTGTTGTACTCTCAAGACCACACGGAAGAAGTGTCGGGCAAGACGGAGAAGGAATCCCACCGGGAGACAGGAGAACCCTCTGCCGCACTACCGCTGTGAATCAGAGTGAAAGGATGAACCACTCGTCCAAAAGCCATAGAGCCTTTGGCTATTCACCTGAGCAAATCCAGCTCAGAAAAAGGAAGTAATTCTCCAGTGGTCACTCTGAACCAGAGGCCCCCACCTTTGGTCATCAACCTTCGGCGCAACGGGCAGCCGACCGATGTAAACGCAACCAGGAACGGAGTTCCAGATGATAATAAACATCCTCTTTTCCAGTACGTTAACGCTCAAATTCCAAAATAGGAATCTACTCCCCGTGATGAGGTGTAACCCATGGCACGAAAATTCTTGGAAGTTATGAACTCCTACCGTCCGTATGTCTGGGAAGTAGCATCATCATCCAACATCGTCACAACATATGGGCCTCAGGAGGGTTCTATCTTCATTATTTCGCCTACCTGCAGCAGCCAGCGTTCAATAGTCTTCGGCCGCATGCGCAATCAACCGGCTATCCAGGAAGATTCTTTCGATGACGATACTGGAAAAATGTAAATTTACCAATACAGCCCGCAGGCGTTGAGGATTATGCAAAACATGGGCTACGACTTGGAGCGGAAGCCAGGCCTCAACTACGCAAGGGGAAGACGAACGCCGCTGCGCGGCGACCCCGCTATCAGCAAATCCGTTTCGGGTTAGAATATGCCACCTCCCTTACAACTTCTAAGTCAGACGAGGATATCTTTTCCTCCTCCCAGAATGGCCCGTCGCCCTCCGACTCACCTGAAGCTCTCAAACAAGCATTATCAGCAAATATGGTGATGGCAGATCCCTTCGAAGCAGACGAATAGGATTCTGAGCCATTTGAGAACGACTCTTGGGCTCAACAAATGGATACGCAGTGGGAATTCCGTTTCTAGCAGAGGGAACCTCCCACCAAAGATGAAGTTATCCAGGTTGATGTTGGGGGTAAACTTTCGCCAAAACCGATATTCATCAGTAACAACCTTTCCCCAGCTGAATGGGAAGAAGTTATCCAACTGATAAAAGAATATATCGACGTCTTTGCGTGGAATTATGAGGACATGCCGGGCCTTGACCCAAAGGTGGCTACTCATAAGCTCAATATATTGACCGACTCGAAGCCTATGAAGCAGCACCAACGCCGGTTCCGCCCGGACATGATGGACGCCATCGAAGCTGAAGTCAAGAAGTTGATAGCCTGCGGTTTTATCCGGGAAGAACAATATCCCGACTGGGTCGCCAACGTTGTCCTAGTTATGAAGAAAAATTGGAAAATACGTATCTGCATCGATTACCGAGATCTGAATGCAGCCTGCCCCAAGGATGAGTTCCCTCTCCCGATCATGGACATCATGATCGACAACACCTGCAGTTTTGAACGCATGTCTTTCATGGACGGATTCTCGGGATACAATCAGATCAAGATGCATCCTGAAGACGAGAAGCACACTACCTTTCGGACCCCGTTGGGAGTATATTGTTATACGGTCATGCCCTTCGGATTGAAGAACGCCGGGGCTACATACCAACGGGCTATGAGTAGCATATTCCATGAACATTTACGCAAAATAGTAGAATGTTACGTGGACGACATAGTCGTCAAGAGCCGCCTCAAGAATGATCACATTCAAGACTTGAGGACGGTATTCGAGTTAATGCGCCAACATCAACTCAAGATGAACCCTACAAAGTCCTTCCTGGGTGTATCTAGTGGCAAATTCCTGGGATTTGTCATTACCGCCAAAGGCATCCAAGTGGACCCTGACAAAGTTCAGGCCATCGTAGAAATACGACTGCCCCGTAATCTGAGAGAACTCCGGGGATTTCAAGGCCGTCTGGCCTATATTCGGAGATTCATATCCAACCTCTCGGGAAGATGTCAGCCCTTTTCGCATCTTATGAAGAAAGATGTATCCTTCGTATGGGATAAAACCTGCCAGCAAGCATTCGGGGATATCAAACGCTACCTCACCAGTCCGCCGGTTCTGGTGCCTCCTATCATGGGAAGACCATTCTTGCTGTATGTCCGAGCGATGGATCATTCGCTAGGAGCTCTACTCGCGCAGAAGAACGATGTGGGTCATGAACAGGCTATCTACTACCTCAGCAGGATGATGGTCGGAGCCGAACACCGGTACAACCCAGTGGAGAAGGAATGCTTGGCTCTGATGTTCGCTATCCAGAAGACGCTGTACTATGTCACCGGCCAGACTATCCATATCATCTCTAGGATAAACCCTCTTCGAGTACTGATGAGCAAGCCAAGTGTTCTTAATTCCTGGCTCACAACTTGGGCGATGCTGTTAACACCATATGACATGGTATACGTTCCGCAGAAGTCCATCAAAGGCCAAGCGCTGGCCGACTTTCTAGCTGCTCATCCGATCCCGGAGGCCTCCAAATTATACGAGGACATTTCCGACGAAGTTGCAGAATATAATTCCGCAATGGAAAGTGACGCGTGGCAACTGTTCTTCGACGGCGCCTCCAGGATTGGTCCCCAGGGAAACGTGGTTTCGGGGGTAGGAATCGTCCTGGTCACTCCTGATAAACTCGTCATCTACTGAGCGTATTCTCTCAACGAACCATGCTCCAACAATGTGGCGGAGTACAACGCTCTGTTAACCGGGCTCCAAGTCACTAAAGAGCTGGGGGTCGAGTCCTTGGAAGCTTTCGGCGATTCTCTGCTTATCGTCAATCAAGTCAGAGGAATATATGAAGTCCGGACTCCAGACCTCATCCCCTATCACCAAGCAACGGTCGAGATAGCCATGACATTCAAAGGGTTCTTCCAAGAGCATGTACATCGATCTCAGAATCTGGAAGCTGATGCCCTAGCCAGTCTAGCTGCAGATTTAGCCACTCCTATAAGAAGGCAGGATTCGGTAATCCTTCTTAACAGAGATTTATTCTGCGTGAAGAACAACTCTCACATAGAACGCAGCTACGCCGTAAACACGGATCCCCCTGGAAGAGACTGGAGAAGTCCCTTCATAGATCTCGTCGCATACGGAATCTTGCCGGAGGACCCCAAAGAAGCAGTATCCGTTGAAAGACGATCATTACGCTTCTACTTCGATGCATCTTCACAGTGCCTATATCGCCGGACCTACGACGGACTGCTATTAAGATGTCTCTCTGACGACGAAGCACAGCAGATTATCCGGGAAGCTCACGACGACGTATGCGGAGCGCACCAGCCCGGTCCTAAGCTACAGGATCGTATCAGAAGAATGGGCTATTACTGGCCCACTATGATCACGGATGCGATCAACTATGCAAGACAATGCAGGGCCTGTCAGGTTCATACAGACTTCATACACCAACCGTCTGAATATCTACATCCTACGGTTGCGTCCTGGCCTTTCGAAGCATGGGGTATGGATATCATTGGTCCTATTGGCCCGTCTTCTTCTATAGGCCACCGATTCATACTAGCCATCACAGATTACTTCTCCAAATGGGCAGAGGTGATCCCTCTGGCTGAGGTAAAGGCGTCTGACGTAATTAGCTTCATCAAGCATCACGTCATTTATCGCTTTGGGATTCCCCGAAGGATAATCCATGACAATGGGCCTCAGTTCATCAGCCAGGCATTTCATCAATTTTGCGATAAAAATCGAATACATAATATTGCCTCTACGGCATATTATCCAGCTGCTAATGGTTTGGCGGAAGCTTTCAACAAAACCATTATCAAACTCTTGAAGAAGTTTGTCTCTTCAAACAAAAGAGACTGGAATGAGAAGCTGGGCGAATGTCTCTGGGCATACCGCACAACGGTACGAACACCAACAGGTTGTACCCCATTTTCACTGGTCTACGGGAGCGAAGCAGTTCTCCCCATTGAAATCCAGATCCCGTAGCTCAGGATAGCCGTGACTAATGAGCTGACTCGAGAAAAGAATAACCTGTTAAGGCTTCAAGAGCTAGAAGGATTAGACGAGAAACGCCTCCAAGCTCAACAGCGCATCGCGCTCTACCAAGCACGCATTTCCAGAGCTTTCAATCATAAAGTAAAGGAAAGAGTGCTCAAAGTCGGCGAGCTAGTTTTAGCCGTAAGAAGGCCGATGATTCTTACTCACAGGAGTAAAGGGAAATTCCAGCCCAAGTAGGAAGGCCCTTATGTGATCGAGACAACGTTCTCGAACGGCGCTTACAGGTTAGCCCAACCTAATGGAGACCTGTTAATGGCTCCTATTAACGGTAAATTCCTGAAGAGGTACTATGCTTAACCTTCTTTGCTCAAGTGGAATATCGCGAGAATCTCAAAGTCTGACCAAACTACTTCCAAAACAAAACTAGTTAGGTCATATTCTATCATGTCAGTATGACCTCTGAATAGGTATGTCCTGCTAGAATTTCATCAAGAGTCTATCATGTTCATACTACCTCTGATATCACTCTCACCCAAACCTGTCATTTATATTCCAAAATGATGGCTCCACAAAGTCAGAAAAGATTCGCTTTATTTATTCCCGAAAGGAGCAAAATTATATTGGGGGAAGCGAAAAGAAGAAAGGGTACATCATTGTGGGGGAGCAGTCAGATCGCGAATCAGCTTCGCCAGTGCAGCCACTCTCTCGTCCTTGGAAACCAAGGCATCAGCGCGAGCCTGTTCCAGCCGTGCCTCGGGATTGTTCGTGAAGGACAGTTTGGCCCTTGCCCGGAGAGAGCCAGCTCGGGCAGCTTCTGCACGCTCCAGGTTCCGTCGTGCGGTGCTCAGTCGACCAGTCGCTACGCCTAGACCTGCCAGCGACTGAGAAGCCCACTCCTCTGCCAGAGCAAGTTTCTCCTTCAACTTGCGAACCCTCGCTGCGATATTGGCGAGTTCCCCTCCAGGAATGACTGCGGACGAGGTGGCCACAGCCGCTGCCTCGACAGGTGGTGCGACCAAAGAAGGTGCGACAATGACGGTCGAAGTCATCGGCACATTCGCAAGAGACGAGGTCACGATGACGGGTTCGTCCTCCTCTTGAGGTGACGAAACTACTCCGGACGAGCTGGCCCCCGAAGGTATTTCCCCCTCGAAGTCGAACGCCTCCGTATCATCGTCAGGAGCCCGAGCAGAGCCGGAATGCACTTCAAGGCTATACTCCCCGTGGACGCCATCTCCTGAGAAGAGGACAAGAAAGTTGATATCAATATGATAGTAATCTTTCTAAGAGGAGACATAAAGATGACCTTTACCCGTAGCCAACGGTATATATGCCGCATCTGTAGCCGATGTAGCTATATCATGCCTTAATGACGCAATACGAACTGTCATACCTGGAGAAGGAGGTGGGCCAACCGACATCGCCAGGAGCTCCACCAAGCCTTCACCGAGACGCGATTGAGGTTCGTCAGCTGGAACCTCGCTGGTCATGATCACGGACGCGACAGGAGTTTCCTCCGTTGCTGGTCCAAGGGAAGATTCTCCCATTCGCCTCGGCCACGCAGGCGATTTCATTCCACTACCAGAGGCAGTGGCAACAATGGCAGCCTCAAGGAGGAGTTCTCCAGCACCGCCAGCCGAAACTGAGGGTCCCTCTCCGAGAGGCGGGGAACCTCCAATCAAAGGGACATCCCTAACAGGAGAGGCAGCAGGTTCCTCTCTAGGAGCCTCAATGCCAGGAATCCGGAGAGGGCGATCAACCGTCTTCTTCTTCCTCTTGCGAGGGGAAGTCTGCTTCGAAACAGGAGCCCTTCGCTTCCCAGAGACCGCCAAAGCCCCCGCAGGCGGAGGCACTTCGTACCTCGGCACCAACACCAGAGGCTCATCCGGAGTGACAGACTCCTCACCCTCGTCAGATTAAACCGAGGGGACTTCGATTCTTCCCCCAGGCTTGGAAGAAGGCACCATGAAGCTTCCACGCGTGTCAAAATCGCGATGGAGGGTGTTGATCGCCACGTAGAACTGAGCGTACGAATGGAGGATGCGCAGCTCCATGGAGAGGGTGGCGACCGGCCCGATGAAGATTTCTCCCGTGCAGCCCATGATAAAGTACCACCATCCCCTGGCTCCATCAATGAGTCCGCCCCTGGACCTGAAGCTGGTAATGGCATTGCCCACGTGCAGCTGATCGTACCCAAACTGCCTGGCGAATCGACTGGGCAAGTAAGGCTCGAAGAAGCAATGATCTTCGCTTCTGTACAGCAGTTAGGGGGTCGGATGCAGACCAACCAATTAAAAGCTTCCGGAGAAAGATTAGTCTTTTCTCCGCCTAAATCCTCAAGCCTAATCCCCGACTGATTGCGATGTACAGAAGGGACAGTGCAGAGGAGCTTCCAGCAATGATCGAGGCTCAGCGCCCACCGACAGTCCACGACTGTGTTCACGTTCCAGAGGGAGTCCTTGTAGTTTAGCAAGAAACTACCCCCCGCGCTGCTACCAGGACCGGGAGACATCACCCGGGGGTTGTGGAGAATTAACCATCCCATCAAATACAGATATGGTAACTCTACCCGAGGAAAGCTATCACGTCGAGCTTCATCGACGAGCACTCCGTCAGTCATGGCTCTCAGTCCAGCCTGTATGCGGTACACCATGGCAGGGAGTAAGCCCAGTCTTGCCCCGAACACCAGACGGACGGTGGGCTACAAGATGTTCTGGTGAATGCGGTCCGCGGACGCGATATCGGGTACCACTACTCGACGCAGCCATAGGGAGAGAAAGCCAGCCAGCTTGGCTTCCTCAGACAAAGGTCTGCGGTAGCGCCTCAAGTAACTATAGGCCTTAGTGCCTTCAGGGTACTTTCCTACCCCGTCATTGAGAAACTGATCTGGAGCTTTAGCCTCCTCCATAAGATCCTCGACGACCTGGGCACTGAGCACGCCCAAGCAGATCATGGGCTCATGCTTGTCCCCCGAAACCTTTATCGACTTGACGGCCCTGGCCCGGTGGAAGAAGAGGTAGGACATCCACTTAGTGGTATGAGCCAAGTCAGAAGGCTCATTATAAAAAGCAGTACATGCGAAGTAGTGGCACATCAGCTCCTGATACACCTCCACAACCCGAGGGTCCGAGTCCTCCAACTCTCGGTTGGTGGGAACATACTCTTCATATGGAGTATCCCCCATCGGCAGTCTCGAGATCGCTGCCATTTCGTGAAGGGCCAACTCCAACTCCCCCAGTGGAGTGGCAAAGGTCCCGGTGAGCGAAATGTATCGCTCCATCAGCGCCAAAAACAGGTTAGGGTTGGGAGGCAACCCGATACTCATCACGCTCACGGCGGCATACAGTCCAATGACTTCCAACTCTCTCCAAAAATGCTTCAAGGCCCAGTCAACTAGGCAGGACCATCGGAGGTTTGTTGGGGTGATCCACCCATTACACCGAGGATTCTTCTTGGGGTATACTCCCCCTCGCACCATGAAGTCGTTGCAAAAAGTCAACAATTGGACCGGCTGAATCATTGAACTGTCTTCACTCGGGACGCTGTCCTGGCACAGTCCCCTGAACAACGTCACGACACCATAAGGGCGGCTGACAAACGACCCCTGGTTAGCTCCTTTCAGGTGAAAGATGTTCCCCGGCTTCCCGTGAAGATCAGGAGTCAGCGTCCATGACATCCTCCTGCGATGTGTGGCATGGAAAAAAGCCGAGATGGGATAATCTCTCGACATCGTGGGTAGATACAAGACCACGCTCTCGGCAGGAAAAACCCAAGGTTCTCTCTTGGGCTTCGTCTGGGACTGCTTGTCTATCATGTCCCCAAAGAGAAAGGTCGGCTTGATGTATTGCTCTCCGTCTACGTACGTTAGGGGCTCCCCGTTGATCATACTCAGCAGCATTCGCTCGCCCTGAGCCGATATCAAGATCCCCCTTCTTTCAGGGTACTGGGGTCCGGAGATAGGAAATGTCACGTGCGACAGATCCTCCAGGTAGTTCGAGTGCAGCATCCCGGCAGCAGAACCCATTACCTCAGCCAGTGGAGACTCCTGCAAGTTAACTGCGAGAGTGCAAAAAAAATACGTCATTACGAATCTTGCAACAAAAAGACCAAGAGATGACAGTCTGTGCTTTACGCCAAGACTGTACAAAATTTGGTCATTTTTACGCCGAAAATCATATCCTGAAGCGTAATTGGCGGTATACGGTCCGTGCTTTACGCCAGACTGCTAAAATTCTAGTTATTACGCCGGAGGTCCCATCCAAAGCGTAAAACTAAAATTTTATAGTATACACCAAGTCTTCGGCAGCCAGAGCTTTTGCGCTCATAACTGCGAAGACATAGAGTTTTTACGCTGACACATTAGAAATGTGGGCGTAAAAGATGAAAATGTCTCCGTGCGTCATCTTCCTCGAAGAGGCTATCAGCACAGAAGACGACCTAGCGCGGTCACGTTCAACGTGTGCGAAGGATTTTTTGTCGTTCTTTGTCGTTCCCAATGTCTATACATCTAAGGCCGGGTGTGCTACTCGTCGGCAGGATCCTTCGCTCAGAAGGAAGTTCACCTTGCCCGATCGAAGACTCTCTCGCTGGGGCAGAAGAACGAGAAAAAGAGCCTATACTCTTTTCCTTAGTGGAGGGGGTTTGCTTTGGCGCCATTTTTGGAAACTCTGAGTGCTCGGAGAAAGAACGAGGGAAAAAACTCAAACAACCAAGGCTCTCTTTCGTAGAAGACGGATAAAAAGTTTTTCTCTCCAAAGCTTGGGATTTATATAGAGTTCAGGTCGACTCCTCGAATCCTCAGACGGGCTCCTCAAAACCCCAACCAAATCCCACAAAATTAAATATTTGGTTATGATTGGGTACTACGTCAACCCACTACTCTCGAAAGACGGACAGTCAGCAAATTTGAAGAGTTTTTCGTGCAAAAGCAGGTCAGCGGTTCCTATGCTAAAGAGCTTTCTACGCTCAACAGCAATAGATCTACGGTTTTTATGCTCGCAAGCTATAAGTCTATGGTTTTACGCCCGGATGCCTTTGTGCTCGGTAGCTTTTATGCTCGAGAGGCCACAAACCTACGACTTTACGCTCAGCAGATACCAAATCGATGATCTCACGCTCGATGGCGTTTAGTTTACGCTCGGAGGCAACAGATCCGCAACCTCTACGCTCGAAAGATTTCTTTCATTCACAGGCTATAAATCTACAGTTCTACGCTAAGGAGCTTTCTACGCCCGACAGCAACAGATCTACGATTTTACGCTCGCCAGCTATCAGTCTATGGTTTTATGCCCGGATGCCTTTGTGCTCGTTATCTTTTACGCTCGAGAGGCTACAAACCAATGACTTTATGCTCAGCAGCTCCGAATCTACGATCTCACGCTCGGTGGTTTTTTACGCTCAATAGACTACGAACTCAGGATTTTCAGCTCATCTACACTACGGATCTCTGACTTTCTGCATATCCGAACAGCAAGGCGGTCGATTACAGGAGTTCACACAGAAGATACTCCTTCTTGACCTCAACATATCCCAAGTACCCGAAGCATACAAGAGTTCAAACATTGAGAAATTACTCTTCTCGGGTCAATTGGAGGTTCATCCAGACTCCAGTCTGAATATCTCGTCTGTCAAGATGGCAACTCAGCTTGACAGCCATTTCTTGACCCTGTTCCAAGAGATTTTTTGAGAAGTTATTCTTGAAGACAAAGTCTGAACAAAAATTATGTTCATCAGAAGTAAAAACTCTATGCGGTTCCTCAGTCCTAGCAGCAGGACAGTTCTAAATGTTCAAAATGCTCAACAGCGTTCTATGGACTATTCGTTATGCGTAAAGGACAGGACCTAGCACTCTTTTTATACAGAGTCGGCGTAAAGAATCAAACGTGTCAAAGCTACATATATTCAGACTTCACAGCAACGTATGGCAAAATGATCATATGAAGAAGCAAGACGATTTTATTAAAGATTAAAGTCATGATTACATATGAGGGAAATCCAATCTACAAGGTTTTTTTTTTATTTTCATGATTACAACTGAGGGAAACTCCGTCTACAAAGGGGCCCCCTCATCATCGTCTGAAGATTGCCCAGAAGCTGTTCTGACAGGTTCTCGCAGGGGCACAATTCTTCATCCATCTTCTCCAGCAGTCAGTCAGTTCCAGCAAACTGATTGACATGGCAATGATCAATGGTGAGAGAACGACAGAGTTGGGGCTTGGATAAATTATGCAGATCCCTCGCTCCGTACGCCGTGACAGATTGAGTTAAGATATTTCACTCAACTCAATGCCCAAGGTCAGAGCTAGTCGCTGCTCTCACTCCCGGAGGTAACAAGAGAAGACACCGCTCGCAAGCGGTGTGGTCTAATACGACCCTTCCCTTCTCCTGGAAGAACAGCCATATAAAGTTGCTGATTATCCCGAGCAAGGGAGGCTAAGATATCCTTCCATGATCCATCGTTACAGTGGATACTTGCTCGAAGACGCCGTCTTTTTTGGCTCCTTACACGCTGGAAGAACATGATCTCCTTCTTCCTCAGATCGACCTGGCAAACTCCGGCGATCATCTCTGCGTGGTGATGGAAATATGGGGAGAACAGGTTAACTCCCCCAGCCTTTTTATAGGCGAAAGAGGTCACACCGGTCCCCAATAAATCTGCCATAAAGACAGCATCGACCGTTTCAACGCTCCATTCAGAAACGTTTTGAGTCACGAGGTACGGTTCATGCTTCATTCAAAGCGTTCCAAATTCCTAGGAATTTGAAAGCTTTGAAGGGGGTCTTGTAGAAGCATAAAAAATATGCCAGATGACTATACACGGCATATTGGTGCAGAGCTGCGTAAGCAGAGGCCTTAAGAGCCATCAAGCGTGCAACAGAGCTCTTTCCACCAAGAACGCAGCATAAAATATAAAAGCTCGAAGGACCATCCGCATAAAGCAGTACGTCCAAGCCGCTTCAGTGTAAACAGGGTACTTAATCGCCTCCATGACGTAAAACTCATCCTCTTTCAGACGCAGCATTAAGGTGTACAAGAGACGCTTTATATTCTCTGAGGTGAACCTGTCAGACCCTGCAATGAAGATCCTGCAATGAACCTGACGTCTGGACTTTTGACAAAGGGATACGGCTCGACTACCCAGGCGATGGCTATAATGATGGCACAGCACTGTGACCCAGGCTGTCAAATACCGCCATCCCCTTTGCGTAAATTGCTTTTTCAAGCACAAAGGGATACGCTGCCTTGTTTTACACAGGCAGACACGAGCTGTTTTATGTTCTGCAGAAAACAAACCGCCTGCCACGTCAAAAGCTGTACTCCGTACGGGGTTCGAGGCACGTCTCTACGTCTAAAGCACAGAGCGATGACAGTTTCTCAAGGCACATCTCTGCGACTGATGCGCAAAAGGGGTTGCAGACCTTCAAAGACACGCCTCCATATTTAATGCACAGGATGGTGGCAAATCCTGGCATTTAATGCAAGAGATTTGATTATATCTTTAAAAGCCGTAATTCCGGCTAAGACGTCCCCATCAACACTCTGGCACGGTATACAGCGGCTTCTACGCCAACCCAGCTCCTGTGCTCTCTCGATCTCTATGACCACTCGGCTTCTACGCCTACTCGGCTTCTATGCCTGCTCGGACTCTATGACCACTCGGCTTCTACGCCTGTTCGGCTTCTACGCCTACTCGGCTTCTATGCCTGCTCGGTCTCTATGACCCCACGACTTCAACGCCTGTTCGGCCTCTGCGACCACTCGGCTTCTATGCCTGTTCGGCTTCTACGCCTATTCGGCTTCTACGCCTATTCGGCTTCTATGCCAGTTTGATAACTATTTGGCTTCTATGCCATGGTGACAGACATTTGGCTTCTATGCCAACCTCTTCTACGCAATGGATACCTACCTACGTGGCTTCTACGCCGTGATCTTCATAGCGATTATACGCATTTTGTCCCTTAATTGGACCCGCATCACACGCTAATTCAAAGGATCATCTATACGCTGGCATTGGTTACTTTAACCGTTGTGTAAAAGGGTGGTGTACTTTCCACTCCTCGATTTTTACATCGACGGAGTGGTCACTGTCACTAAAACTCTATAAATAGAGACCTCTATCAATGAGGAACGAGGTTGACAAATTGGAAGATCGAACCAGAGGTCAAAAAATTGGTCAAGAAACCAATATCAGATCCAGGGAGAAAGGTCAAAAAATTGGAAGATCGAACCAGAGAGAGAGAGAGAGAGAAAGTCCGAAGCTTTGGAAAAGAGTAGGGATTAACGACTTTGGCATCGTACATCCACCCTCTTCTGCAACCTTCGAAGCTGCTTCCTGCCTTCTACGGCACTTCTTCAACATCGTGTGGTCCAAGGGCTAAAGTGATCGACTGCAGATCAGACACCTATAGCAATATCCATCCAGATTAAATAAATTATACTCCCATATCCTCGTATAGGATCAAATTATATAAGTTTGTTTGTAAACAAAAGAAGGCGGGTTCCGTGTAAACCCCATATTGAATACATTTTTATTCTTTCGTTTAATACCACAAACAGCTTGCTGATAGGCTTCGTCCCATACGAAGGATACACCTTTCTTCATAAGACGAGAAAAGAGCTGACATCTCCCCGAGAGGTTGGATATGAATCTCCGGATATAAGCCAGACGACCTTGAAATCCCTTGAGCTCCCTCAGATTATGGGGCGGTCGTATTTCTATGATGGCCTTGACTTTATCAGGGTCCACTTGAATGCCTTTGGCGGTAATGATAAATCCCAGAAATTTGCCACTAGATACACCCAGAAAGGACTTTGTAAGATTCATTTTGAGTTGATGTTGGCGCATCAATTCAAATACTGTCTTCAAGTCTTGGATGTGATGATCCTTAAGGCAGCTTTTGACAGCTACGTCGTCTACATAACACTCCACTGTCTTGCATAAATGCTCATGGAATATGTTACTCATAGCCCATTGGTACGTAGCCCCGGCATTCTTCAATCCGAAGGGCATGGCTGTATAGCAATATACTCCCAGTGGTGTCCGGAAGGCAGTATGCTTCTCGTCTTCAGGATGCATCTTGATTTGATTATATCCTAAAAATCCATCCATGAAAGACATACATTTAAAACTGCTAGTATTGTCAATCATGACGTCTGTGATGGGAAGAGGAAACTCATCCATGGGGTAGGCTGCGTTCAGATCTCGGAAATCGATACAGACTCGTATTTTCCCATTTTTCTTCATGACCGGGACAACATTGGTGATCCAGTCGGGATGTTGTTCTTCTCGGATGAAGCCGCAGGCTATTAACTTCTTAACTTCAGCTTTAATGGCGTCCATCATATCCGGGCGGAACCGGCGTTGGTGTTGCTTCACAGGCTTCGAATCGGGTAATATGTTGAGCCTATGAGTAGCTACCTTTGGATCAAGGCCTGGCATATCCTCATAATTCCATGTAAAGATGTCGATATATTCTTTTATCAGCTGGATAACTTCTTTCCTTTCTGCTTCGGAAAGATTGTTACTGATAAATATCGGCTTTGGCGAAAGTTTATCTCCAACGTCAATCTGGATAACTTTGTCTTCAGTGGGAGGTTCTTTCTACTCGAAGCGGAACTCCCATTGTGTATCCATTTGCTGAGCCCAAGCATTATTCTCAAATGGTTCGGATTCTTGTTCGTCTGATTTGAAGGAATTCGTCACTACCATATTTGCTGATAATGTTCGTTCGAGAGCATGAGATGAGTCGGAGGGTGCTGAGTCATTTTGAGAGGAGGAAAAGATATCCTTGCTTGACTCAGGAGCTGCGAAGGAGGTGGTATACCCTAACCCGAAATGAGTTCGTTGATAGTAGGGATTGCCATGCAGTGGCATTCGTCTGCCTTTCCCGTAGTTGAGACTCGGTTCCAGCTTCAAGTTATAACCCATATTTTGCATGATCTTCAGAGCTTGCGGACTGTATCTGTGAACCTGTATTTTACCAGCATCGTCGTTAAAAGAATCCTCTTGCACCGTCGGTTCATTGCGCATGCGGCCGAAGACTATCGAATGCTGACTGCTGCAAGTAGGTGGGACAATGAAGATAGAATCCTCATGCGATTCGTATGTCGTTGTGACATTGGATGATGACGCCACTTCCCATATATACGGATGATAGGAATCTATAGCTTCCAAGAATTTTTGTGCTATAGGTTCTATATCGTCGTAGTTGGAGGATTCATGATTCAGAATTTGGGCATCAATATACTGGAAAAGAGGATGTTTATTATCATCTGAAACTCCGTTCCCGGTTGCATTTACATCACTCGGCTGTTTGCTGCGCCGGAGGTTGATGACCAAGGATGGAGGCTTCTGGTTCAAAGTGATCACTAGAGGATCACCCCATTTTCCTGATCTAGTCTCGTTCAGGTGGATCGTCGTAGGCTCTATGGCTTTTGGACGAGTAGTTCGTCCTTTCACCTTGATTGACAGAGGTTGCTTGGCAGAGGGTTGCTCTGGCTCCCGGTGGGATTCCTTCTCTGCTTCGGCTGACACCTCTTCCGTGCAGTCTTGAGAGTACAACACGGCATCAGAGTATTAGGATTCTACTCCTTTGAACGGGTTTAAGTCAGCAATCTCTGTTTGCACTGTTCCTCGGGCGTCTACATATTTGAAGCATTGGTATAGAGTCGAAGGAACGATGCTGTGGTCGTGGATCCAAGGTCTACCCAGCAAAATGTTGTAGGACACCTCTGAATCAATGACGTAACATGTAGCCACAGATCTGAGGTTGCCAATCTAGATCCTCAGGCGAATCTTCCCCAACGGCTTACTTCTTCCGGCGTTGAACCCCACGATCGTAGTGGTGGTATAAGCTAATTCGCTGGTAGGAATCCTCAGCGGTCTGAGCAGACTATGAGGAATGATGCTGATCGACGATCCCGGATCTATGTGTATCCGGTCGACCTCCATGGAACCGATGTACCCGGTGTAATATAGGGGTCTGTCATGCCTGTTATATTTCAACAGCATATCGTCTTGAGTAAAAGTGATGTTTGGGATCACCTCCATCACACTGTGGCATTGAGGACACGCCATGGGTTCTTCATCAGGGGACTTGAGTTGGGTCAAGTATGCATCCTCCTGCATTAATGCTTCGCTCAGGGCTTGACAAGTGTCCTGAGAGAGCCTGAGTAGCTCGAAGATGGACAGCCTGGCGGGTGTATTAGCTAGTTGGGCCAGGATGTCGAAGTTATATGGCTTCTCTAAACCTTTGTTTTGAATATTTTTCACAGGTTTATCAAAGCACACTTCTTTTTGTTTACCTTTGTTCGCCGAAGTTGGTCTTGAAGGACCGGCCTCTGGTACGACGGATTCCGGTTCTGAATGTTTGGCCGCTGAAGCGTCTGCCGATACATCTTCCTGGCTGGCTCCATAGTCCTGGAGGTAGGCTTTCCCTGAGCGGGTTCCAGTAGCCAAGACCTCATCTTTTGATGCCGAGTGTACCATAATCATGTGACATGGTTTGTGCTTTGAGTTCTTTTTAGACTTAGCTTTAGCAGCTTGAGTCTCTTTTTCGATTTCTGGCACCAGATCTGGATGAACCTACATAGTCTCGCCTCGCTGGATAGTTAGTGGTAGTAGGTCACGATTTTGACCTCTAGCTGGAGGGAGATTAACGATGCTCATCGTCATCCGGGAAATAGGCGTAACACCGTCCGGGATTTCTTGGGGAGGCAGATTGCCACATTGCAGGAAGATCATGTTGGCAGTGACCATCTTCTCGCTATTGCGCAGAGTAATGGCCTTGGCATCGATCAGCTCCTGGATCTTCCTTTTTAGTATATAACATGCCTTGGTGGGGTGGTGTATATACCTATGGAAGATGCAGTACTTGGGGTTGTTGGTACTGCCGGCCTCATTGGGCCGTCTTACTTCGGGAAGGGTAATCATGCCGCTTTTGACGAGACATTCGAATATGCTTGAAATATCGTCGTCGTCGAAAGAGTACACCTCGATGGGCCTGGAAGTCCCGGGCTTCGTCTGTATGGTAGCCACCGTCTTTTGCCTGGACGTGTTGATTGCCAGAGCTTCTTTACCCTTGGAACCCCGAGGATGGTCGATGTTGGAGGATAACCTCTTGCCTTTATCAGAGGTCGAGATCATGATGCCATTATCGTGCACCTTCTGACTATTGTCCTCCGTGGCTACCGTTGAGATGATGAACGAGGGCCAATCACGGAATTGATATGGTCCTGTGAATACCGAGATCACGAGGAGGAGGTTCTTCCTGCAGATGTCGACCAACGCCGAGTCTGGGACTCCTGGAGGCATTTGCAAAGTGGCTTGACGAAAACGTTCGATGAAAGTGCGAACATTCTCTTTTTCCTTCTGCTTGACTTCAATGAGAGAGGACATAGACATGTCCATCCCTCCTTCGTAGAATCGCGTGAAGAATAACGCTTTGAAGTCTTCAAAGGAAGTAATGCAGTTGTCCGCCAGACTTCGGTACCACTGGTAAGCTACCCCCGAGAGACAGCCTTTGAACACCCGAGTGAGAAGGGCGTCGTTCCCTTGTAACAACACTGTCATCATGCTAAAGTAGTTCATATATTGACTCGGTGATGTTTTTCCCTCGAACAAAGTCATAGTATGTGGTTTGTATCTAGGAGGGAAAGGGACCTCTTCCCAGATAGTTGGGTAAGGTTGGATGATTCCCAATTTCTTTAGCTGATCTTTGTGCTTCAGGGCATCAAATTGGGCTTTCAACTCCCGTACTGCCTACATTGGGTCTTCAGCCGGTGGTGGGACCATGGAGTGATGAGGAGTTAATTGCATCACAACCCCGGTGGGAGGTAATACGTTCTCCGAGTGAGCAAGCGGAGGAACTGCTGACTCCTGATCTAGAGCAGGCTCTTGGATCGTGTTGGATGGTGGTAAGTCCACCCCCACACGTATCTGAGTTAGAGGAGCCGATGCTGGAGCCATGGCAGCTACGTGTTGAGTTAGCATCATCTGGTCCATGTTCTCCATCATGGATTGTATTTTCTTCGGAGATATCTCTAGTATAGTGGTGCGCTGCTCAGTATTCCCGGATGGGGAAGCCTCCTCGTGTTCATCTCCAATGGCATAAACTCCCATCTCCCTGGGTGTCATTGAAAGATTAGTATAGGTCTCTGTAGAAGTTGACTTTATACTTTCGGCATCTGATTAGGGAGACTGGCGACCCCCGGCATCGGAATCAGAAGAGTACGAAGCTGGTTGTTGCGACCTCGAACGAGTGTTTTGGAACACCCCAGCTTCGGTGTTCCTGAGGAGCATGTTGAATCTCCTTCGGCTCAGAGTTCTAGAGGGATAACGTCTTGAGCCTGACCCTCCTCTAGGTACGTATGAAGCCATGTTCACAGATGCATACGTGGGCTCTTCTTCCTGGAACGATGGAGAGTAGCTCAACCGGTCGAAAACCGACCGTTTTGCTTTAGAACAGCAATAATTAATTACAATCTTATGACTATTATAATAGTACTCGCTAGGAGGCGTAATAGACATGCTCGAAGATCCCCTCTCCCTGTGCTTCTGGATCAGATAATTGCGTAGGTCAGTAGGAGCTATAGAAGAAGATGATCGCTTGTTCCTTTGCTGGCGTAAAGGTCGTGAAGTTGAGTAGTCCGCCGCATGCTTTCCCTTGCGTAGATTGCAGGGATTATCTGTTTTTCTCCGGAAGACAGATGCATTTTTATGCACGGAGTGCGTTTGTGATTCCTGATTTGGCGCTGAGGCATCATCAAAAATTTTGTCTATTCCGCCAGGGACGAGAGACTGAAATTTACGCGCAAAGCGCGGTTTAGGCTCCTGGACTAGCGCTGATGTATTGTCAAAAGTTTTGTCTATTCCGCCAAGGATGGGAGACTGAATTTTACGTGCAGAGCACGGATTATACTTCTGTGTTAGTGCTGAGGCTTTGCCAGAAGTTTTGTCGGTCCTGCCAGAGACAGGGGACTGAATTTTATGCGCAAGGCGCGGATTATACTTCTGGGTTAGCACTGAGGCTTTGCCAGAAGTTTCGTCGGTCCAGCCAGAGACAGGCGACTGAATTTTACGCACAAGGTACGGAGGGAGCAAAGCTACAACCTCATTGGTCGGAGAGATTGGAGAGTCCACAGGAATGGCAGAGGATGTCTTGGGCATCCAGACCTTGCGCAGCTTCCTGTTGCTTTGGACGGAGAGGGAGTGAGAGCTACCCCCTGCTTAAAGCATGTCTTCATAGACAGACTGGTCGAACTGGACGACCAGTGTCTTCTTCATGGATCCCACGGATACCGCATCATGTTGAGCAATAGCTTCCTCATCAGAAGAGAAAGATGTCCCCAGCAGAGTCGCCATCTTGTTTAGGATAATAAACGAGAAAAGATTTGATGAATGCGGGAAACGAGATCT
Organism: Iris macrosiphon; assembly: GCA_036927795.1. Classification (NCBI taxonomy): domain Eukaryota; kingdom Viridiplantae; phylum Streptophyta; class Magnoliopsida; order Asparagales; family Iridaceae; genus Iris; species Iris macrosiphon. The sequence goes on from JAYESA010000012.1 coordinate 72,286,262, forward strand.
TGTGCGAAGACCCGCCCTTCTTTTATGTTTACAAACAAGATTGTACAAATTTGATCCTACACGAGGATGTCTAAGTACAATTTATTTAATCTGGGTGAATATTGCTATAGGTGTCTGATCTGTAGTCGATCATTTTAGCCCTTGGACCAGACGATGTTGAAGAAGTATCGTAGAAGACAGGTAGCAGCTTCGAAGGTTGCTAAAGAGGGTGGATGCCCGATGCCAAAGTCGTCGATCCTTTCTTTTTGCCTGAGCTCTGGATTCTCCTCTCTCTCTCTCTCTCGACCGTTGGATCTGGTACTGGATCTCTTGATCAATTTTCAGACCTAACTTCTTCGACCCTCCAATTTGTCGACCTTGTTCCTCATTGATAGAGGTCTTTATTTATAGAGTTTTAGTGACAGTGACCACACAGTCGGCATAGAAACCGAGTAGTGGAAAGTACAACACCCTTTTATACGATGGTTTAAAATAACCTATGCCTGCGTATAAATGACCTTTTGAGTGAGCATGTGACGCGCGTCCAACTAAGGGATAGAACGCGTATATCTGCTACAAAGATCACGACATAGAAGACACGTAGGTAGTTATCCCTTGTGTAGAAGAGGTTGGCGTATAAGCCAAATGACTGTCACCATGGCATAGAAGCCAAGTACGCATAGAAGCCGAGTAGGCATAGAAGCCAAGTAGGCATAGAAGCCGAGCAGGCGTAGAAGCCGAGTGGGCATAAAAGTCGAGTGGGCATAGAAGCCGAGTGGGCATAGAGGCCGAGGAGCCGTAGAAGCTGAGTGGGCATAGAAGCCGAGCAGGCGTAGAAGCCGAGTGGGCATAGAAGCCGAGCAGGCGTAGAAGCCGAGTAGACATAGAAGCCGAGTAAGCGTAGAAGCCGAGACAATGTGGACATTTTAGCCGGAATTATGGCTCTTGGAGATATAATCAAATCTCTTACATTAAATGCGGAGATCTGCCCCCATCCTGCTCATTAAATGCAGTGACTTATCTTTAAGATTTGCCATTATTCTGGTCATTAAATGCTGATACGCGCCTCGAATCATGTACGAAGAGTGACTGCTGATGTGGCGGTCTGTTTGCCTTCTGCGGAGCATAAGAAGCTCACATCTGCCTGTATAAAATTGGACAGCGTATTTCCCTTATATGCGTAAGAGTAGTTTACGCAAAGGGGATGCTACTAAACGACGGTTCGGTGACATTTAATCAAATCTCCTGCATTAAATGCGGAGATCCGCCATTATCCTGCTCATTAAATAAGGAGGCATGGTTTGAAGGTCTGCCACCCTTCTGTGCCTCAAGTACAGAGACGTGCCTCATGCATCTGTCAGTATTCGGTGCTTCAAATGCAGAGACGTGCCTCAAAAAACTGTCACCGCTCTGCGCATTAAATGTAGAGACGTGCCTCGAGCCCTGTACGAAGTACAGCTTTTGATCTGGCATGCTGTTTATCTTTCGCTGAGCGTAAACAGCTCACATATGCCTGTGTAAAACATGGAAGCATATTCCTTTATATGTGAAAAAGTGGTCTACGTAAAGGAAATGGCAGTAAATGACAGCCTGGGTTGCAGTATCGCGCTATCATGATACCCGTTGCTTGGGTAGTCGTATAGTACTCTTTGTCAGGAGTGCAGGACGTCAGGTTTATTGTATGCTCTGACAGGTTCATTTTGAATTACACGAAGTGTTCCTCGTACACTTCAATGCTGTATTGAAAGCGGATGGGTTTTACGCCATAAAGGCGATGTAGCACCTCTTTTACGCTGAAGCAGCCTGGACATATTATACTACACGGATGGTCCTTGAGCCTATATTTTATGCTATGCTCAGTGGAAAAAGCTCTGTTGCATGTCTTGATGGCTCTGAGGTCATCTGTTTACGCTGCCCTGCACGAACGTGCTGCGTATAGCTATCAGCGTATTTTTTATGCTTCTACACTGCTGATGCTGGGCAAACTGCTACTGTTGTGGTGGAAGAGGTCCTCTCTGCTATTGTCCCGCTGGTGGTCTAACGGGTACCCTTTGTGCCTGTCTTCCACCCTGAGCTGGACGACCTGGGACTTTGGGATAAGCCCGCAACTAATGATCTCCCGATCTACAGAATAAGCATTAGCCTAGCCTCATCCTGCATGCATTCCATCCGTGTCCCTGCTTCTTATAAAAAGTGTAAGAAACTGTTGCCCTCTGGGATCTGATGCATCTGCTGTGCCGGCGCTCTAGTTGGCCCGTAATACTGCTGCCTCTGGTGCTGGTAAGGTCTATGGTGCTGCTGCTGGAAGTGAGGCCTCTTTGCTGGACCTGTATTATTGCTGGATCTTCCTGTGGTCCTTGGCCTCTTAGAGCCAAGCTCTAAGTCATCCTCCGCTCTATGCGCCTGTCTGAGTATCTCCTCGAAGGTGGCAGTAGGATCTCCGTTGGTGTGGGGATTTGACCTCCCGGTTCAGGCCCTTCTAAACTTCCTTGCTTTGCCTCTAGAGTTCTGACCCTCCATGAAGTGACCTAGTTGGCAATACTCTGTCGCATACTCGTCCACTGATATACCTCCCTGGACGAGGTACTAAACCTGACTCTCCAAAGTTGTAAGAGCCACGTCTGGGAAAATCTTCTACTTAAAAAGAAATTGAAGGCTTCCCAAGAGAGTCCTGGTGCTGTAATCCTCGGGTCTGTCCGGAACCATGTCAAGGCAATATCGAACATCAAACAACCCGCTGCCTCTATCTGTAGCATCTCTGGAATCTGCGCCAGCCGCAGGTTCCGCTCGATGTCCTCGGTCCACTCATCCATATAGATAATCCCCTCTATGCCCCTGAAGTCCTTCGGGCCCATCCTCTTAAAGTCAATAATGGTACCCGGCCTCGGCTGATGTAGAATAAACTGAGCTGGTGCCATTTGTGACTGGGCTATAATAGCTCTCTCAACTGATGTAAGTGCAATCTGGTGAGCATTTTCTACGCTCTATCACAGGACCTCTGACTGTCGCTGTTGTGCCTCCATCATCTGTTGGAAGAGCGCGAACATTTGTATCTAATCAACTACTAGTGGTGGAGGTGGAAGATCCTCGGGAACTATCTGTCCTCTCCTCGGTACTGGAGGTGGAGCAGCTCCGAAAGTCGTTGTCGATACGCCCACCTGAACCGGTGAAGCTGACCTCCTGAATGTAGGTGCTGGACCATCGTCTGAGGGTGCTGCCCTCAAGGGTGATGAAGTGACTGATCGTGCTGTCGCGATGCCTGATCGCTGGGAATGCATCTTCGATGGCATCCTAATGATATATTGAAATACATAATCAATATTGAATATGATACGATATCATCAAAGAAGGACAGAACTTTATTCAAAGTAAAGCAATATTCAATAGATAAGGATTTGCAAAAAATAGATTAGAATTTTTCTAGGTGTGATTGAGTAAACTCTCAACCTAAATCCTATTTCTTAAAGCAGGCTCGTAGCAGTACTCTAGACGAGCACCACTATGATATCTATCTAGTCCTGCATGGGCCACCACTAAAAATGTGTCACGACCCGCACCCGGATATTCGGGCACGAGTACGTGGTTATGCCCAGCCTATGTCGCAGAATCGGCGGTAGAATGCTCTCTGGGTTATTTCTAACTATCTAACATCTCAATAATATAATATGGTACATGTCAATCATCTCAACTCCGAACGGAGGAGCAATATGGTATCTCACAAGTATATCTAATCTCAATCATAAAACAAACTAAGGAAGAATAATGCACGAATGGAATAGCGAAGGAAAGAATAAGATACAATCCATAATCTGAAATAATAATAAAAACTGTGAATCCACCAAAAGAATAGTCTAATACAATCCAATACAAATATAACTAGACCTCCTCGGGCTCTGCAACTAAGTCCTCCTGGTCAATAGGAGTATTCTCTATAGGTACGTCATCCTGTGGCCCGTAGAATGTGGGACACTGCTCTATAAGCCAGTCATCTGGAAAAAAATATCCAGTCAGGATTGGAGCGAAGTACATACCTTTGAAAGCAGTTTCAATAGCATAATCGAGCATATAAACAGATATAGAAATGAAATACAAGATCACTAACATATGAATGAATGAACAAGATATACAAGTAATGTACGAGAATATAGATCAATAATATGAATATCATAATATGATGAATAACTGCAATCTAACTAACTAATGTGCCTCAGAATACAAGTTCATTATGTGATCGGGTTAGGTGAACATGATCAGGTAAGATGGATTACAAGTAAGATATGTAACCAGAATGTACACGATATAACAATGGCTTTGATCGCATAATCAACTCCTATTCTCCCACCCCCAACTAATACCGATGGATCCAATCACGACACGCTATGAACATAAAATATAACCACAGAAAACGAGCAGTGGGTGTACACGAATATCATAATCACTGAACACGAGCGGTGGGTGTAAACGAATAAGCACACTGAATACGAGCAGTGTGTGAACACGAAATGTAATCAATACCCAATATACACGATGAGATACAATGTACACGAGAACCCGCCGAACACGGTAGGGGATAACATCTCCTGACGGGATCCATATAGTACTAGTCCGTGAAATCACTATGTCGGGATCAATATATACCATTCTAGAACATGCATATACACAATATTATGAATTAAAAACTATCAGAGAAATATACTCGTCTGAAGTCATGAGCAAGGTGTCTCTCGATGCCCAAGCTGGTGTCACACAACCTATATATGGCATGTTGCACCAATACAAGATTTAAGAATAAAAATAAGAGAATTTGATATAATTCTAGGTCGATACACCATTTCTAAGTCAAACTAATAAAATCGAGGTTGCAAGAGTCTAACACTAAGTCACTAAGTTGATACACTATGAAACTATGCTATACTAGCTAAGCTAAGATACTAAAAGGCATTCAAAAAGCCGTATCCTAAGATACTCAAGTTTAATATACAAAAATAATGGTTTATATATATATTCAAGTCAAATATTATAATACTATATCAAATCAATTGAAATAGGATACCTTGGACTTGCACCAATGCGTATCGCACCTATCTCGATACCCGAACTCAATACCTTGGGTATCGGCCCAATACCTTGGTAATACCTTGGTATCCCGAGGTAACCCAACTCTAACATATATATATATATATATATATATATATATATATATATATATATATATATGTTAGTATAGACACATATGTTAGTATAGACACATATATGAGTTAGTATGCTAATAATTAGTTAGCTAATAGTAGCTAGTATCTATATAGATATGTTAGTATATATATATATATATATATATATATATATATATATATATATATATATATATATATATATATATATATATATATATATATATATACATATAACTAACTATATATAAACAAGTATATCACTAACTACCATAATACTTGAACTAACTAATCCTACTGATACATGGATACTAAAACCTAAACCAACTAAACTGAAACTAAGAATCCAACATTGATACCTCAATACAAAAACCCAACTAAAATTTCTGAGACTGAAAGGCACAGTGACTGATACCTTGCTGAACTGTGCATCGGTTGTGCATAACTTTAGTCCCTTGTGCACTGAACCCGCTGCTCGGGCTAAATAAACTGAAACTCGATTCGGTGCAAGCCTGAGCCTTGTGCTCTCACTGAGTAGTACATATCCTGCTCTGTCAAGGCTGCAAACTGCTCATGATGTGCATCCTCAGCTAGGTAGCTACTGCTACCTGAAGAACTGCTCGACTGCACATTGCTCAGTATACGAATGCACCCTGAACTGCTCTCTGCCTCACTGTGTGTTGTGGCTGCTGCTCCCTTCACTTGGAGACTCCCTACTACAGTGCTCTTCACTGCAAGCCTGAGCTGTTGCTGCTGCCCTTTTGTTCCATTTGCTGTGTTGCATAACTGCTCACCCCTTGCACAGTTGCTGAACTGCACTGTATACTTGTAGTTTCCCTGCTGCCCGAGTGCACAGCACCCTACACATATTGTGCAAGCCCCTCTTCCACAGCCACACCTTCACACACATGTCACATAAACACTAACACAATACTACACCTATGCATATATATATATAAACAATCACAACACATATAGATATATATATACATATAGATAACTAGCTATCTATATACATAGATACATATACCCCCCCTCATACACCTCACTCTAAATACATAACACCACCATATATATATATATATATATATATATATATATATATATATATATATATATATATATATATATATATATATATATATATATATATATGCTATATATGTAATATATAGTGTATATAATAGTGTATATATATATACACACACACACATATACCCAAACACAATATATACTATTATATACACTATATATTACATATATAGCATATATATAATATATATATATATATATATATATATATATATATATATATATATATATATATATATATATATATATATAGCAAGGAAGACAAAATATCAAACACGTGGAGTGCACCGCACATGTATCACACTTTCTCTATGATACGCTTGCGATATAGCTCCAACACACAATCAAACACATTCTGGAGGACACGAGCAAGTCTAATACACTAATTATGCACAATATGTATAGTAATTAGAGTATCTATGTGTCTATGTCACAATGTGATATACACAAGGCCCCGTGTCGGAGGAAAACTTCCAAAATTAACCCGTTTCGTCAAATTGACGAAACACGACCTACACGTATCCAATTATGGACATAAAACTAGTTACAAAAAAGTAATCAAATTTTATTTAGATCTATTAGACCCAATAACAAGCACTACATGTGCCAATCTCGAAATTCTCCCAAAATTGGCATCAAATTGGACATAACTTCCACCGTATGGCTCCGATGAACCTAAAACCACTTCCTATGGGTAGCCTGTGCATGTAGGTCGGTTTTTCATGGTTAAATCTCAGATCTAGAGTCTAATAGAAGGGGAAAAACTGAAATATACCTATTGGGAGATGGATTCCCAATAAAAAATCTCTAATTGCCAAGTAGCTCCTCTCCTTGTAGATCTTGGCCTCCTCCTCCTTGCTCCTTACTTCCTTCTTATAGATCCTTAATGTGGAAGCCCCAATGAAGAATTTGGAAAAAGATTGGTGAAGAATTGGGGAAGAATTGATGAGGGAATGGAGGGAATTGGAAGAGGGAAAAATTATAGATCTAGAATTTGGAAATTTGGTGAAGTAAATAATTTCTCTCTCCTCTCTACCATGGCCGGCCATATACACCCCCTCTATGCAATGAGAAAAGTCACAAATACCCCTTGGGACCTCTCATGAAGAATTTAATTAGGGAGGGAAGGTTCTAGTCTAATGGTTTCTCTAATTAATCCAACCTCCTAATCCATGGGCCTAATTCATGGGCTCAAACTAAGCTCATCTAAAATATTAGTTCATACATTCTAATAAATGGGTTAGGTCCACTACACAAGTCTAAAACAAAACTACAACTAGCAATAAATAAGTAATACAATAATTAATTAATCATGCATGCATGCACAAATATTAAATACAAATAATCCTAAAATAAATATTACCCATGTCAATTACCAAACTATTCTTGAATGAAAAAAGTGAGGGTGACATGCGATCAGAAGGAACTCTAGTATCGCATTGCATTATAAAGTTAGTAATTTAAGGATTGTGATAACCCTAGCTAGTTAAAGGTATCAAGTCGTACTTATGTAATTTTTCATGATTAACTATTGATGGTTAGTCTATACTTCACATGATCATATTTACTTTCAGTACTTATTTTTTCCTTATTGATTATCAGATCCGGATATGTCTTATTGCAGGTTTTACAGTATTTATTATCCTGAGCGCTTTTATATTTAGTCTCTACTTTCCAGTATTTGTATTTGCTTATGTTGTTGGTTTAAGTTCCTAGATTGACTTATTTTGTGGTACTTGCTATTTTGGGGTCTGACCCCACTAGTTTTGTATGGCCAGACCCAATAGCAGCACCAGAGGATCTTCAGTACTTTCCAGAGGATGGGGGCCACTAGGAGCACCAGACCGCTGGAGTGAATTTTTCTTACTTCTCTGCTCTAATGTACATTCTATTTTATGGGCATTTAGCCCTTGGACGAGGTTCTGAAATTTACTCTCTAAAGTGCTCTAAGCCATATCCGAAAAGAACTTCTCTTTGAAAAGCTCCTTGAAAGCTCCCCAAGTAATTCCTGGTGCTGATATACTGGAGTCTGTCCTGAACCATGTCAGCGCAATATCGAACATTATACTACTTATTGCCTCTACCTCCAAGCTCTTAGGAATCTGCGCCAATCGTAGGTCCCTCTCAATGTCCTTTATCCAGTCATCTGCGTACAAGATTCTCTCAGTGCCCAAAAAGTCCTTAGGCCCCATCCTCTTGAAGTCAATTATAGTCCATAGCCTGAGCTGCTGAGGGATAAACTGAGGTGGTACCGTCTGTGGCTGGACTGTAGAAGCTCTCTTAACTACGGCGAGCGCGATCTGGTGAGCATTCTCCATGCTCTGTCGTAGGACCTCTAACTGTCGCTGCTATGCCTCCATTATCTGTTGTAAGAGAGCGAACATCTACGTTTGATCGACTGTGGGTGATAAGAATGGAAGATCTCCTGCAACTGTTGGTGCTGTCCTCTGTACCGGAGGTGGAGCACCTCCGAAAGCTGTTGTAGAAACTCCTACCTGGATCGGTGAAGTAGACCTATGGAACGTAGCTGCTGGAACAGCATCTGATGGTGTTGCCCTCATAGGCGATGAAGTGACTGATCGTGCTGACATTGCACCTGAGCGCTGGGAACACGTCTTCGACGACATCCTGATGACAAATTTGAAATAAGAAATCAATATTGAGCAAGATACGATATCTTCAAAGAAGGACAAAAAATTTCAAGGAAAGCGATATTCAGAATGGAGATGGCAAGATTCAATTATGTTGGAATTATTTCTTAGTTGTGATTGAGTATCCCTCTCATCCTAGTATCCTATATCCTATCCTATCGCAGGCTCGCAATAGTATAACTAAGTCGTTGCACTACCATGACATCGTACTATTGCGAAGCCTGACCTGCATAGGCTGCCACTAAAAATGTGTCACGACCCGCACCCGGTATAGGGGCACGAGTACGTAGTATGTCCAGCCTACGTCGCAGAATCGGCGGTAGAATATCATCTTGGTCTACTATACTATCTAATATCACACACAATGTATATAAAATACTGTCATGACATCTCAATTCCAAATGATACTCAATCACATATAAAACTATAGGAAGATGTACCCACGATATGTAATAGAAAGAAAAAATACAAGTCTTAAAATATACATGTCCAACTCAAGTCTAAACACAAAAAAGGTCTCACAATAATAATACAATCCATAATCTAAATAGAACAACTACTACAAGGTAGAAAAATCTAATTGGCCTCAGTAACTGGCACTACATCCTCAGGTGACACTCCATTTATTGGTCCGTAGTGAGTGGGACACATCCTCTCTAACCATTCATCTGAAAAATATATCCATTCAGGATTGAAGCGAAGTACAACCCAATAGCAGTTCTAATTAATTAATAATGACAATAAACAAAAATAGAGAATATAATACAAGACGAAAAATAATAAACAATATCAACTATGGTTGAAGAAATAGATAAACAAAAAAATATGGTATACATTGATCACGATGAATAGAATAAGATAATAGAATGAAACAATGAACTAGAATGTGGTGAAGAATTAAACTATGCTAAGTAATTAAAATACTAGTTAGATATGCGATCGGCTTGGTTGAACATTATCTACTTTAACATTGGATAAATATTGTATAAGTTAAATATTGAACATTGTTTAGGATTTGATCACATATCTAGCTAACACTTCCCCTTTCCCCCAACTAGCACAATGGATCCAACCATGACACATTGTGATGCAAGATACTCAAGGCCATGTAAACAATAAACCTTGAACATTGAACATTGAACATTGAACATTGAAACATTAAACACTGAATATTGAACATTGTCTAAGTTAAAAATTAAATACTGAAATATTGTCTAAGTTAAATATTGAGAACACGAGAAATAATGAACAATATATATATATATATAACATCCTATGACTGAACCATGTGTATACTAGTCTGTCTACCAATGTGTCAAGAGTCATGTAAACCATTTCTAAATACTTGTATTATAGTAATTATCAAATAATAGAAACTATCAAAGAATGTACTCGCCTGTCGTCCAAGCAATGAATTTCAAAATGTGTCCCAACTGGTATCATACAAACATATATATATGGAATATTACATTAATACAAGGTGTTGGAATGAAATTAAGTTAAACTAGTTCAATATCTAGGTCATGAAGCCATTTATAAGTCAAACCGACTAATTCTAGGGTGCAAGAGTCTATCTCTAGGATACTAAGTCAATGCACTATGAAACTAAGCTATACTAACTAATCTAGGATACTATGAGATACACAAAATATCGTATCTTAAGATACGCAAGTTTCCATATATGAAAATAGTATTTTAGATATATATACAAGTCAATAATTATAATACTATAACAAATCAATAAAAATATGATACTTTGGCCTTGTACCAATATGTATAACACCTATCTTGATACCTAAACCCAATACCTTGGGTATCGACCCAATACCTTGGTATTACCTTGGTATCCCGAGGTAATCCAAAACTCTAACATAAAGCTAATACACAAATATAAAACCCCAAGCTAATATACTAACTATATAATGTATCTAAACTACTAACATATAATACCAATAGTATATACGACTAACTACTTAACTATTATATGCTAATTATATCCAATGCTCAAGACTAACCATCTAATTATACTATAACCACTAACCCATAACTACATAACTACATATATACTTATATAGCTAACTATATATAAATATATATAAATATATATATATATATATATATATATATATATATATATATATATATATATATATATATACCAAGCATCATACTAACTATCTATTATATAACATGTATATATATATAACCAACTAACTATATATCCACACCTTAATACTAAACTAACTAATACTAATATACCTATCTTACTAATTGCAACTAAAAACTGACTGATACACTGATACCTGACTGAACCTCACTGAAACACCCTGCCAAACCAATAACTCATATACCCCAAACCCAACTAACAAACTATTAGCTAACTGATACCTGAATATTGATACCCAGCTTGATACCTCCTGATTTACTAATACTCAAAGGAACCTCCCCTCTTCTGCCACTGACTGCACATAGCTGCTCTCCCCGAGTCCCCTTCTTGCTGATTGAACTGAGACTGCACAAGCTGCTCTCCCCGAGTCCCCCCTCTTGCTGACTGAACTGACCTCATGTGCTCCTCATTTGAAGTCTTGCACATTGCTGGATGCCCCTGAACCGAAGCTCGTCTTCCTGCTGGATTACCTCGAGCTACTAAACTTTGTTTGCAGTGTTGATACCCTTGTTTTGCTGCAACTGTGCTGTTGAATTGATGCAGTGTGAATGCTCAGAGTTGCTGCTCCCTGAAAATTGCTTATGCAGTGGCTCCTAGCTGTTGTATCTCTTTCTAGCCGCCACTATGCAGTAGGATACTGCACAGTACTGATACGTAGACTGTGTAGTTGGATACTGCACAGTATCTCCTTCTTGTTGTGCTGCAGTAGCTCACACCCTTTAGTGACTGCTTGACATTGCTGCAGATCCTACTGCAGGTACTGTAGTCTCCTAATTGCTAAGCACTAGCACGCGGACCCCTTCCTAGCTGATACCATACCCTGTCTGAAATGCCACTGTGCACTGCACGAGTACTGTTGCAGACCTTCTATGTTGCCACTGTATTGCTCCTTCACTGCAGAATTCCTTGCACAAGCTCCCTGCAGTTGACCTCATTTTGCTGCATAATATTGCTCTCCCTCTTCATAAACTGCTCACACCCTCAACACACACAACCAATGCACACAACTAGCCACCATAAACACTATACACACACATATATACATATACATATATGCACTCCTATGTATCTCAGTCTATATATACATATATATACATATATATATATAGATAACATAATCATTTTTATATATATATATATAAAACACTCATAGATATATCAATGCATATAGATGCACTTATATACATAGATAGATATAAATATACACATAGATACATATACTCTATATATATATCACATACACACATAGATGCATATACACAAATATACTTAATCATATACACACTCATATACCTATATATATTATATAAAATATCACATAGATATATATATATACACATGCACAAATAGAATTAAGATCAAAACACCAAACACGTGGAGTACACAGCACCCGTATCACACTAACTCTATGATACGCTTGCGATACGGCTCCAACACACAACCAAACACATCCCCAAGGACACGAGCAAGTCTAATATACTAAATAGAAATAATACGTATAGTAATTAGATCAACTACGTGTCCGTGTCAAGGTGTGATATGCATAAATCTCAGTGTAGGAGAAAAACCCCCAAAATTAATCTGTTTCGTCAAATTGACAAGATATGACCTACACGTACCCAATTATGGACACGATACTAGTCATAAACAAATATTTATATGTTATATTGATCTATTTGACCAAATGATTAACACCACATGTGCCAATCTCGGAATTCCCCTAAAATTGGCACCAAAATGCACATAACTTCTACCGTAGATCTCCTATGAACCTAAAACTAATTCCTATGGGTAGCCTATGCATGTGGGTTGGTTTTTCATGGTTAAATATCAGATTTATAGTCTAGTAAGAGAGAGAAAACTAAAATGTATCTATTGGAAGATGGATTCCTAATAAAAAATCCCCAAAATTATAAAGTAGCTCCTCCTTGTAGATTTTGGCCTCCTCCTTCGTGATCCTTACTTCCTTCTTGTAGATCCTTGTTGTAGTAGCCTCAATTAAAGAATATGGACTAAATTTGGGTAGAAATTTGGTGAGGGAATGAAGAAATTTGGAAAAGAGAAAATCTAGATCTAAAGGAAATGGAAAATGAAATGAGAGAGACACTCTCCCTCCTCCTCTAATGGCTGGTCATAAACCCCTCTCCCAAGCAATATAAAATTTCCAAAACACCCCTTGGGGCCTCTCATGAAGAAATTAATTAAGGAGGGAAGGTTCTAGTCTAAGTGTTTCACTAATTAATTCATCCTCCTAATGAATGGGTCTAATCTTGGCTCAATCTAAACAAAAACAATTGTTGGGTTCATGCATCTAACTAAATTAGTTAGGTCCACTACACAAGTCTAAAATAATCTAGCATCTAACAATAATTAAATTATTCAACAATAATTAATCACACATGCACAATAATTAAATACAATAAATCCTAAAATTAAAAATACTCGTGTCAATTACCAAACTACCCTTTATTGAAAAAGTGAGGGTGACATGGAAATTTTGAGGACGGAATTTTTTGAGGGGAGAGTTGTGAGACTCTTCACAAAGTATTTGTATTTTATGCGAATACATATTTTTGTGCTAGTTATTACATTTTATTGGATCTCAAGGAAGCTTAAAAATTCTAAAAATTAAAACTTTACTACCTAACCGGTATATCGATGGTATACTATAGTATACCGAAGGTATACTGCCCGACAGATAGTTGTTTCACTTTCGAGATATTTTTTAGATATTGTTAAAATATTTTCTCTATTAATACTACTCAAGATATTTTATTTTATTCTTTCTCTTTCTCTCTCCTCTCTTTTTTATTTTTCTTTCGAGCTTGGAAGCGTGGTCTTGAGACCTGGAGTGTAGTTTCTGAACCCCTTCGTGGTGGTGGACTAGAGGATTTAGGCTGGGAGCTCGCGTTAGGCAAGTACACCTTGTGAATTTTGTGAACTTCTTTTACTTTCAATCATTTTACATTTTTAGAGCTTGGTTATTGCTTTTTAGCTTAGACTTGTTTTTCTATAGTTGTTCATATCATGATTTCTAGCCTAGTGACCGTCTCGATTTTGATTTTTGGTAGAATCTCGTTCCGTCTCTTTTTGGTAACCCGGTAACGAAAATGGTACCAGAGTTGTGACCGTGAGATTTAGTCCATATTGTGATATGAGACTTACCCTAGACATGACTTCTTGTTAGACTTGATTCTGATAATTTTTGGGGTTTAATTTGGGTCCCAAAAATTAGACTTGATTTAACCAAGTTTATTCTTAGAAACCGGCATACCGACAGTATACTACAGTGTACCGACGGTATACCAATTTTAACCGACTTGGTTTCTAGATATTTTCGTATGAACCCTATCGGCATACCGACAGTGTACTAGGTTGTGCCGACTGTATACCGATCTTGCTGACATTGTTAGATATTTGTCTTGGCTGGCATGCCAATGGTGTACTGGGCTGTGCCGACGTTATACCCTTTTATGGAACTTTGATTTATAGTAACTTTTTGCCTACTTGGAACGGTATACCGACGGCATACTACGGTATACCAACGATATACCAATTTATTGGAATCCAGAGCTTGTTGTGTTTTTCCTATCTCTAGACCAGTGTATCGACTGTGTACTGGACTGTACCAACGATATACCGATCGTGCACTTTTTTAGGAACTCTTGGTTTTTTGTGATTACATGTTGAAACTTCTGGTTTTTGCTTGGACACGCGATGACTTGACCTAATTTTGGATATGAACTTACATGGCTTCAGATGACATGATTTAGCTTTACTCGATTTTACTTGGCTTTGCCCGGCTACACGTGAAGACAAGATTGACTGGACTTGACTTGGCATGACTTTACCAGGCTTCATCGGATATGGCTTGATTTGGTTTTGTTTTATTTCATATGGTTGGATATGGCTTCACATGATTCTATATGGCTTTACCTGGTTTCACATGGCTTTACCTGGCTTTACTTGGTATCATGTGACTTGATTATTGTCTTGACATACATGAGTCCGTATATACAATGTATATTAAACCTTTTTATATTACTATTAGAACTTGATTTGTCTACATCATGTCTAGGATGGATTCTGCAGAATGCCACACCCGAATTTATACCAGAAACTGCTAGGAGTTTATAACTAAAGATTCACTTAGTACATGACTAATGATTTTCCTAGATTACATGCAGTCCGGGTTATTCATACTGTTATCTTGAGGAGTATCCAGTGGTTTATATTATGGTGTATCTTGAGGAGTATCCAGTTGGTTGTGTGTATAGATATCCCGGACGGACTGCAGGGGCATGTGATCAGAAGGAACTCTAGTATCATGTTGCATTATAAAGTTAGTAATTTAAGGATTGTGATAACCCTAGTTAGTTAAAGGTATCAAGTCGTACTTATGTGATTTGCCATGATTGATGGTTGATGGTTAGTCTAGGCTTCACATAATCACCTTTACTTTCAGTACTTGTTATTTCTTTATTGATTATTAGATCTGGATGTCTTATTGCAGGTTTTACAGTATTTATTATCCTGAGAGCTTTTACATTCAGTCTTTACTTTCTAGTATTTGTATTTTCTTGTGTTGTTGGTTTAAGCTCCTAGATTGGCTTCCTTTTTGGTACTTGTTGTTTGGGGGTCTGAATCTACTGGTTTTGTAGGGCCAGATCCAGTAGCAACACCGGAGGATCTTTCGTACTTTCTTGAGGATGGTGGCCACTAGGAGCACCAGACCGCTTGAGTAGATTTTTCTTAATTCCCCGCTCTGATGTATATTCTATTTTATGGGGGTTTAGCTACCAAGCACGTGTTTAGCTCGTGTTTTGGTTTGATTAGTTAGCCTACGGGCATTAGCATGATTGATATATCCTAGGGGGTATCATGTATGACTCAGATTCTGCTAGTTTATTCATTCTGTGTTTACTAGGATCATGATCATCTGTATATTATAGTTTGGAACGCTTTACTATTATATTTCACCTGATCTTACATCTTGTTATTATTTCAGTTGTTCTTATGATTGAGACACTGGGGTTGTTGGACCTAGGCTTGACTGTTGGTTTGTAGTAGTGACCCTCATGTATTACAGCTTCACCGTATATACGAAGCACCAGAGTGCTCTAAGTATACATAGTTGGCCTTGTTTGTCCTGCTTTCTAGTATTCTGGTTCTGGGACATAACACTAGCGTGAGTGCATCTATTCTTTGAGCAGCTAGATTATGTTTTTTCTTTCCTGCTTCATACAGTGTATTAAGTTTTGCATTTTTCTTTGAAAACTTTTCAACATTTTCCAAGGCATCATGCAACCTCAATGTTACTGTAGAAGTATCTTCTATGTTACTAGTAGATGGAGCTTCCCTAATCTCATTTAACAAAGAAGGCAATCTATCAACTTCTAGTTTATACATCATGATTTCCTTCTTAGCATGCTTATATTTATAAGGAACTTTCCTATAATCATCAAGAAGGTCACTAAATGCATCTGATAGTTCATCAAAAGTAAAATCTTCATATAAGGGGTTAGTAGATACCTGATCAAATCCATTAAGCAAACATTTATACTGTCAGGAGGATTTTCTTCTTCATATTCAAAGTTACTGGCTTCACTTTCATGCATGTTCTCATGAGTTGCTTCAAGTAGTTTCCAGATCTCATGTGATATTACACATAAAGATACGATTGATCTTATTTTTGTCTAGAGCACAGTAACATACATTGCTTTTGCATCAAGGCTTGCTACCTTCTTTTCTTCATCAATATAATCATCATATACTTTGTCAATCTTGTGCTAACCGTTAATAACGTATGACCATAGATCAGAACCTAGTAATTTGAGAAAAATATTCATCTGTAATTTTCAATAAATATAATCAGTACCGTCAAACAAAGGTGGCCTATCTGGATTTAGTCCTTCACCATTGCTGGCGAAAAGGGGGTTTGTTTATGGATTGACCTTCTCTAGTGAAAATAAATTTCACAGTTTCTATGTGTAAAGATCTTAGGATTTAAAGCCTATGAAAGAGAAACTAAGCTTTGATACCAATTATAGGATCGATAGGCAACTCTAGAAGGGGTGAATAGAGTGTATGTGTATTGCAGCATAATATAGTTATCAATAAAAAAATTCTATTGGTTACCAACTAACAAATAGTATAGCAATATATAAACAGTAAATAAATAAGGAAGAGCAAACGCAAACACAAATATTTTATACTAGTTTTCCTCTGAGAGGACTAGTCCAGTCCCGAGAACTCTTACTCGGAGTTTAACTTCACTATCAATGAAAACACAAGATTTGATCTGAAGGGATTATGACTTCATACAAATACGAGCCTTTGATTCGAAGAGCTCGACGACTTTAAACTTTCTGAGAAAATAGCTTTGAAAAGACAAGCTTGTACAACTCGAACACTTATAATCGAAACTGCATTGGCACTTAGAAGAATGGGAGTTGTGTTGGTGTTTGAAAGGTTTAAAGCACTTATAATGAATAGAGAAGATGAAGGATGAATTGAATGAATGGATAAGTGAGTTAGTATTGAAATCTCCTCTCAATTTATAGGTTTTTCTAAAACAGAACTCTGCCAAAACTTGAATGTCCAATATTCAAAAATTTAAACGTTGGAGCATTGAGAATAGGTCTAGCCAACATAATTAGGAATCAATTTTAGTCAACAGAGTTCGGGCAGAGTTCGGATAGAACTCAGATCGAGTTCGATTTCCCAAATTCCAGTAGGTTCCTGGTTAAGTTTGGGTTAGTTTGGGTTGTGTTTGAGTGGGTCTTTGATCTAGCATAAGTTCAGGTTTGTTTAAGGTATAGGTAGGCTTATCTTGAGTGAACTTTTGATAGGAATTCAACTAGTGCCAAAGTACGATCCAACTCACATAAGTCCTAGACTCAATAAAGAAAAATACATAAGAAAATATTAAATAACATAAACATCCAAGGAATCGTCTTCAGTTGATGGCGTAGTCTCCTGTTGCAAGTATCGATTCAGATTTTAAGTAAATTATCGAAATTAGGTTTGCTGAGACCAGATGGGTTAACACTTTATTGATTTTTGCTTCATTCACTTGTGCTTCTTTGGGGTACTTGCTATCGGGGCCTGACCCCACTGCTTTTGTCTGGCCAGGTTCAGTAGAAGAGCCCGAGGATCCCGTCTTGTATCTGACCGATGGCGTGCACCAGGAGGATAGCCGCTGAGGGACTTGATTGGGTTTCTTGTCCACTACTATGATATGTCATTTTGTTCTACCTTTGGCGTTTAGCCACTGGCACTTGTTTAGTCGGCAATCTGGATATTTATTTTCTATACATAATTGTATATTATTCAGATTGTAGCTGACTTATACTTATGTACTCTTGATAATGTATTGTATTATAATTTTGTATAACTAGTTTCATAATCATTTTGATAGAGCGTCAGGGACACCTTACTACTTTATCTTACATGCTCATTCTTATGGCTTGTTGGTTGATTGATTGAGACATAGATGCTTTGTGAGACCATATGAGACTTGATTATAGTATGCACCCCCTTGTATCTAGACAACTTTAAGTGTATTGCAGGATGCTTTTGTATTCCATAATACGTAGCTCGTCAAGTCATACCCCCATTCTCCATATTTTGGTACTGGGGTGTGACAAGTAGACTTCAAGTTGTTGCACCATTGAAACCACCCACTCAAAGGCGACAACAATAATAAGTTGATGACAACAAATTTTGATATGCCTCAGTCAACATGGTGGGGCGTTAATCCAATAGGAAGAAGTTAATAAAGAAGGGAGAAACTAGTCAACCTAAGGTGCTGATTGCTAACCCATTGTATTTCGAGAGTGAATCAAAGATGGTCCCCTAATATGCCCATGTTGAAGGTGTGTAGCAGGGTCCAAATCAAAGAGATGCTCATCGCAGTCAAACTACACTACTACGTCCGGGGGTAGTCAATCTCTGGATTCGAAATATGAAGTTGAAAGCTCTGGTTCAGTGTATGCGTTATGTGATACTATTCCATCGGTCGAAAATGAGGGTCGCACCATCTTACATGGCAACATAAAATGATGGATCGAATAAAGATTTAAACCTTTACATGCAGAACATGGAAACGGTGTTTGAGGAGCTTCAAACACTCTTGATGATGGTAATAACACAATAGTATTCTACTACTGTCGCTCTACAACCTCATATACCGTCAATTCCTAATTAAGGAATTCATGATGCTACCTCTACATCCATTGCTCCTGAGCTTGACAAGAGTGTAAACCCCCTGAATTTTTTCAAATTATTAAATCTTGGATTTTTCCCAATTTTCTGGAATTTTCTGGAAATTTTCTGTAACTAAAATCAAGATTTTTAATTAATAAATGATTTTTAATTGGCAATAAATAATATTAAAATATCATGAAAATAATATTTTTGGGTGTAAAATAAAAATCTGGACTTAGGGTAATTTTTCTGGATTTTTCTGGGCCTCAGAACTATTTTTAAGTGCCTAAAAACTAATTTAATTAATTAATTAATTATCTATTTATTTATTTATTTATTATTTATTATTTTTATTTTCTTTTCTTTTTTGTCCGCAGCCCGCGGCCCGTTGGGCCGGCCCGGCCCAGCCCCTTAGCGGGTCGGGTCGGATCCCCAGACCCGCACCCGACCCGACCCTACCCGGGTCCCCCTCACCCCCGACCCAGCCCCACGTTCCCCCGCGTCCAGCGCCAGCCGCCGCGCGCAGCGCCGCGCGTTCCGCGCCCAGCCCCACGTCGCCCCCGCGCTCCGCCCTTTCCGGCCCTGCAACCGCCGCTTTCCCCTTTATAAACCCCCTCCCCCACCGTCTTCCTCCTCCAGCCTCCTCCCTCCCTAACCCTAGCCCTAGCCGCCACGCTCCGCCGCTCCTCCACTCGCTACCGCCACCGCAGAACCCCTTCGCCGCCGTGAGCCACCCAGCGCCGTCCCCCCCCCCTCGGCGCCGCCTCCTCCTCCGTCCTCCGTCGACCACCGCAGCAACCGTAACAGCAGCACGAGCAGTTTCCCCGCGCCGCCTCCGGCCGCCGGCGAGTCCCCAGCTACCTCGCCGTCAGCCGTCGCGCTGCCCCGGTCCCCTCCGCCGTAGCCCAGCCGCCCACGCCGCCGCCTCCGGCCGACGCGACTCCACCAGAACCCTAACCCTAATTTGGATTCGCGTGTCCGACACGAGTCGGACACGACTCGATCCTGATTTTTGGGTCCCCTTCAGGTGCGTGTAACTTTTGCCTCGTAGCTCCGTTTTCAATTCCTCAAATTGCGTTGTGAAGCCTGTATGACCCTCTCGGTGCCCGGATAAACCGTTCGGGGCATCGCGTCCTGTGGCGATCGCACACCGCGATCCAAAAACGGGAAAAACCAGACCCTGTTTTACCCCGGAACTGAGTGTGTCCCGCCAAACGGGATGACTTGGTTGCATGCGGTCTTCACAGATACGTGCGCGTCGTCGATACGGACGTGTGAGATTTCGTGGAAGCTGATTCGGGTGTGCGTGCACACCGGAATCAACGCGTATCCGCGAACATCGCCCGTATCCGCCTTTTCTGCAATTCACCCTAACTTCGTACACACTCGTCAGATCGAGACGAAACTTGTGCCATCAGACTTGTAGCGATACGCTGGTCCTGTGGGTCAAGTTTGGTTCGATTCTGAGAACGTTAACGAAATCGCGTGTCGTGGGCCCCACAGGCCCCGCTCGACGGGCGATTTTGTGTTCGGCTCATCGGAATCCAAATCTGGAAGTTCCGTTGGGTTCGTATCAGCGTTCCTGACCTGTTGACACTAAGTTTGGTGAATTTGGAGACCTTTGACCCGGACACATTTTTCAGTGCAAAGCGGACCCACCGGCGGACCCCGTTTTGACCCGAAACTGCCGTTTTTGCCCTTGTCTTCAAATTGGACCCAAGGATAGGCATTTCTAGCTATTTGACATCTTTTGAGCGTGATGGTAATGTCTATTTCAGCTTTTGGACTCATCTCTGGAATTTTTCCTCAAGAGCCAATATTAATCAGATCCAAACAACAGGCAAGTACCTGCACTTCAAGTTAATCTTTATATATTGTGATAATTAATTCCCTGCCTTACATGTACCCTTGATGATTACACCTAGTGGTAGAAATGCTGGATTTCATGTCTTGAATATTGGAGTTCCTGTCTTGTTTTCATGTCGGGTGGGAGAATACCTAGAAGGCATGTAGTTTACCCTTTCCCTTGTCATATTTAATAGCTGTTGGCACACGACTGTACCTCAGCCGGATCTCAATTTCCCCTAATTAATAGCCGTTTATGACGGCCAGATTAGCCTTATAAACCCCTACATGCCAACTATGTATTCTAAAAACAAACACAAGTTCACACAGATAGTTTCTGGTCATGTTATATTTCTTGCTGGCTGTTGTAGTTTCATTTTCCTGTCTCATTTATTTCTGCTTTCTCATATCCCTATTTACAACTTTAACTCTGAGATAATGATGTTCTGTTATGCAGTTTCTTAACTTGATATTCAATATTTAATTATCATAAATATTTAGTTTAACCTTGTTGTGCACTGTGTACTTTGCTCCTTTCCTGACTGGATCTGTTGATTTAGGCGATGATGAGGATCTTGCCCCTACTTATTATGGTCCCTATGAGGGTACTGATGATACCTATGAGGAGCCAGAACCCACCCAGGAGACCCTTGCTGCAGAGTAGCTAGTAGTAGCTATCTTCCATTTATATTCTTATCTTAATTAATCGGGTTTGTCCCCGATTTCATTCTGAATTGCTGTACTAAAACATTTGAATCTGTTGTCACATTTATTTTCAGTTGCAATCTTAAGTTTCAATTCTCATTATTATCTCGCCTATGTTATTTGTGAATGAGCTAGTTAGTAAATTTGGATTTGACCTAGACAGCGTACTACCGCCGATTTTGCGGTGTAGGCTGGACGTACCCACGTACTCGTGCCCAAATTTCCGGGTGCGGGTCATGACACATTTTTATGGTGGCCCATGCAGGTCCTATCCTTAAATAGGGTAATACCCTAGGACAGGGTATGAAATAAAATTTGAGGATTCTAGGAAAAGCTCATTCACAGTATAGGGTCCTTATTTCAATTCTTGATATCTTTGCTGCTCAATTTTCCCATCGCCTTTGATTTCCAAGTATTCTATTCTGATCTTCCTATCCCTTAATCTTACAGAATGGTCCAGACCAGGAACACAGTAGGAGGTACATCAGAACCAGCTGAGCAGAATGTGCCCGAGACTCTTGCACTCCCGCCGCCTCCATCTGTTCCGGCAGTTACTCTGGATGGGGCACAGCTACTGGGAGTATTCCAGGGATTGGTGGAATTCCAGAAAAAACAGACTGCACTTCTGCGGACCAGCCTCTCAGAAGCTCTTAAGTCCCAAGAGTCGCCACTCAAGAGGCCAGGGAGTGCCAAAGATTTCAAGAATCTAAGACCCCTGGAATTTTACGGAACTGAGGGCATACTATATGCCGATGAGTGGATAGAGAATATCGAGAGACTCCTGAAGACTGCTCGGGTCCCTGATGACCTTAAAGTGGAGTCCGCAAGCCTGCAACTGTTCGACATTGCTCGAACCTGGTTCAGAGATGAACCCCAACTATCTGCTCCTGACATAACCTGGGAGGACTTCAAGAGACTATTCAAGGAGAAATTCTACCCCGAAGTGGCTCGGGAAGCTCTCGAAAGCCAATTCGAGAGACTGGAACAAGGTAACCTATCTGTTGATGAATATACTGCTGAATTTAGCAGGTTAAGCCACTTTGCGGAGTACATAGTTCATACTCCGGAGGACAGAGCCCGTAGATTCAAGAAGGGGCTGTCTCCGGATATTCGCCTTGCTGTCACCACCAGCCGAGCTCGCACCTATGAAGAAATCCTGAGCGTGGCACAAGGCGTTGAGAGAGATATGGGGCATAAACTGAAACGGGAGAGAGATACCGGAAATACGGGACCCAACAAACGCCCTTTTCAACAACAACAACAGTAGGGGGCCCCGCAGCAAACTCAGCGTCCTCTCCCTAGAGCTCCAGCACCTCAACACCAGGCTCAGGGACAGAACCAACAAGCTGTTGCTTGTAACTTTTGCCAAAAACTAGGTCATACTTTGCAAGTCTGCAGGAAGAGGCTAGGTGCCTGCCTCTACTGCGGCTCAGCAGCGCATCAAATGAGGGACTGTCCAGCTGCTCAAGGACGCACCGCTGCACCAAAGGCTCCAGCCCAGGCCAGGGCTCCAGCAGTACAGCAGAGGGGACCCCCGCTTCCAACACAACAACAACGCTTTGCTCAGCACCAACAACAGCAACAGAGGGGTGCACCACAGCAAGGCCGTGCTTATGCAATGACTCTGGAAGAAGCTGAGGCCACAGCAGACATGATCACAGGTTCTGTTCTTATAAATTCAATACCAGCTATTACTTTATTTGACTCTGGAGCTTCGCATTCATTCATGTCAGTAGATTTCCTTATGAAGCATAGCTTAATCACTAAACCCCTTAGGAATTGTTATAAGATCATTACCGGTGGAGGAATCATCCCGGTTAGTGATGCCTGTAACAATTGTCCTATTACTTTATGTGGAAGAGAACTGTATGCTAGGCTACTTGTAATGCCAGTTCCCAGTTTTGATATTATACTGGGTATGGATTGGTTAAGTCAACATCATGCCACTATAGACTGCCACAGAGGTAGTGTAATCTTCAGGCCCCCTGACAAGCCAGAATTTGAATTTGCTAGAGGTTCTAGAGAAATGGGTAATAACAAAATTTGTGGAGCCCTAGTAACAGAAGAAGTGCCACTACCTATCATCTCTGAATACCTTGATGTCTTCCCTGAGGATCTACCAGGCTTACCTCCAGACCGAGAAGTTGAATTCTCCATTGACTTAGTGCCAGGAGCAGCACCAGTATCTCAAAATCCCTACAGAATCAACAAGAAGGAGATAATAGAACTAAATGAGCAAATCAAAGAACTAAAAGACAAATGCTTTATTAGGTCTAGTGTCTCACCCTGGGGAGCTCCAGTATTATTTGTGCCCAAGAAAGACGGAACATCCCGAATGTGTATTGACTATAGGGCCTTGAATGCCTTAACAATTAAGAATAAGTATCCCCTGCCCAGGATAGATGACCTATTTGATCAGTTGAGTGGAGCTCGGATATTTTCAAAGATTGATTTGAGGTCTGGTTACCACCAAGTAAGGATGAGAAAGGAAGACATCCCTAAAACTGATTTCAATACCCGGAACGGACACTATAAATTCTTAGTAATGCCGTTCGGGTTGACGAATGCTCCAGCAGTTTTTATGAACTTAATGAACAGAGTTTTCCAGCCATACCTAGACAAATTTATAGTGGTCTTCATTGATGATATTTTGATCTACTCCAAGACCCCCGAAGAACATGAAGAACATTTAAGGTTAGCATTGGAGACTTTGAGGAAGGAAAAACTTTATGGAAAATTATCTAAATGTGCCTTCTTCCTAGACAAAGTAGAATTCTTGGGACATGTTGTGACTGGAGATGGAATAGCAGTAGATCCTAAGAAGATAGCTGCAGTAGAATCATGGCCCACTCCAGACTCTGTAGCAGAGATTAGAAGCTTCCTGGGACTAGCTGGCTACTATCGGAAGTTCGTGAAGGATTTTGCAAGAATTGCGGAGCCCATTACAAAATTAACAAGGAAGGATGAAGAGTTCACCTGGACCGATGAATGTCAGCATACTTTTGAGGAATTGAAGAAAAGGCTGACTACTGCCCCTATTCTAACCTTACCTTCTGGAACCGGAGGTTTCGCTATTTACAGTGATGCTTCTGGAAAAGGTCTAGGTTGTGTTTTGGAGCAGAACAAGAAAGTAATAGCATATGCCTCTAGACAGCTTCGACCCCATGAAAAGAACTATCCAACTCATGATTTAGAATTGGCAGCTGTCATTTTTGCTCTTAAACTATGGAAGCATTATCTTTATGGAGAAAGGGTGGAAATATTTACAGACCATAAAAGTTTAAAATATATCTTCACTCAGAAAGAGCTGAACATGAGGCAAAGAAGGTGGCTGGAACTAATGAAAGACTTTGATATCACCCTTCAATATCATCCTGGGAAGGCCAATATAGTTGCTGATGCTCTAAGCAGGTATCCTATGGCGATGTACTTGACTATGGACAGACACCTGCTAGAGAACTTGGAAAGTTTAGGTATTGAAGTAATCATCCCAGGAAAAGAAGGCCAAATGATGAACTTGCAGATTCAGTCTACTTTAATAGACAAGATCAAGGAGGCTCAGTTTCAAGACGAAGGCCTGCGAAGCCTCCGAGGACAAGTGCAAGCTGGATTAGTGGAAGATTTTAGAATTCATGAAGATGGATCACTGAGGCATGGCGATAGATTATGTGTACCCCAAGGAGACATAAGAGAAGAAATTATGCAAGAGGCACACAGATCGTAATACTCTATACATCCAGGAGCCAACAAGATGTACAAGGACCTGAGGACGCATGTTTGGTGGCATGGCATGAAAAGAGAAGTAGCCAGGTTCGTATCTCATTGTTTGGTGTGCCAGCAAGTCAAGGCAGAAAGACAAAGACCTGGAGGATTGCTTCAACCACTACCCATTTCGGAGTGGAAGTGGGAACATATCACGATGGATTTTGTTTCCGGACTTCCAAGGACACCTAGTGGTAAGGATGCAATCTGGGTGATAGTAGATAGACTGACCAAGTCTACACATTTTCTACCCTTCAAAGTAGGGCTATCTACAGAGAAGCTGGCAGATTTATATATAAGACATATTGTCAGGCTGCATGGAGTTCCAGTAAGTATTGTCTCCGACCGAGATTCAAGATTCACCTCTCACTTCTGGAAGAGCTTACAAGCCAGTTTGGGAACTCAACTCAAATTCAGCACAGCTTATCATCCCCAAACCGATGGACAATCGGAACGTACAATCCAGACACTTGAAGATATGCTCCGTACATGTGTTCTAGATTTTGGAGGATCCTGGGAAGACTATCTACATCTGGTGGAGTTCTCTTATAATAACAGTTACCAAGCAAGTATTGAGATGACTCCATTTGAAGCTCTGTATGGACGAAGATGTCGTACCCCGCTATCATGGAACGACGTTGGAGAAAGAGCCCTGCTGGGACCAGAGATGGTGATCGATTCAGCTGAGAAGGTAAAGCAAATAAGGGACAGACTTCGAGTGGCTCAAGACAGGCAACGACATTGGGCAAATAGCCACTGAAGGCCCTTAGAATTTGAGGTAATTAAATTTATGAAATTCAAGTCAATTTAAACATTTTGATTATGGAACTAAGACTTGATTATGACTTTGTTAAAGGTTGGAGAACTGGTGTTCTTGAAGATTTCCCCGACACGTGGCACCATTAGGTTCGGAAGGAGTGGAAAACTCAGCCCAAGATTTATTGGACCTTTTGGCATTCAGGAGAAAATCGGAGAAGTGGCATACCGACTGGCATTGCCACCCTCTCTGGATGGAGTCCATAACGTCTTTCACGTATCGCAGCTGAGAAAGTACGTGTCAGACCCTAGCCACATTTTGGATCACTCAGAGCTCGAAGTAGGCCCAAGTCTGACTTACCAAGAGCAACCCGTGGAGATACTGGATCGCTCGGAGAAAGTTCTACGGAACCAGGTTATCTCCCTGGTTCGCGTAGCTTGGAAGCACCATTCTCCCGGCGAATCCACCTGGGAGCGAGAAGATGAGATTAGAGAGCGATACCCTATCTTTTTGAACCCTGAGGTATATTTTATTTCTCGGCCTTTCCTTTCGTGCCTTGTTATTCTTGAATTTCGAGGACAAAATTTTTGAAAGTTGGGTAGGTTGTAAACACCCTGAATTTTTTCAAATTATTAAATCTTGGATTTTTCCCAATTTTCTGAAATTTTCTGGAAATTTTCTGTAACTAAAATCAAGATTTTTAATTAATAAATGATTTTTAATTGGCAATAAATAATATTAAAATATCATGAAAATAATATTTTTGGGTGTAAAATAAAAATCTGGACTTAGGGTAATTTTTCTGGATTTTTCTGGGCCTCAGAACTATTTTTAAGTGCCTAAAAACTAATTTAAATTAATTAATTAATTATCTATTTATTTATTTATTTATTTATTATTTTTATTTTCTTTTCTTTTTTTTTTCGCAGCCCGCGGCCCGTTGGGTCGGCCCGGCCCAGCCCACCGAGCCCAGCGCCTTAGCGGGTCGGGTCGGAACCCCAGACCCGCACCCGACCCGACCCGACCCTACCCGGGTCCCCCTCACCCCCGACCCAGCCCCACGTTCCCCCGCGTCCAGCGTTGGCTGCCGCGCGCAGCGCCGTGCGTTCCGCGCCCAGCCCCACGTCGCCCCCGCGCTCCGCCCTTTCCGGCCCTGCAACCGCCGCCTTCCCCTTTATAAACCCCCTCCCCAACCGTCTTCCTCCTCCAGCCTCCTCCCTCCCAAACCCTAGCCCTAGCCGCCACGCTCCGCCGCTCCTCCACTCGCCACCGCCACCGCAGAACCCCCTCGCCGCCGTGAGCCACCCAGCGCCGTCCCCCCCCCTCGGTGCCGCCTCCTCCTCCGTCCTGCGTCGACCACCGCAGCAACCGCAACAGCAGCACGAGCAGTTTCCCCGCGCCGCCTTCGGCCGCCGGCGAGTCCCCAGCCGCCTCGCCGTCAGCCGCCGCGCTGCCCCGGTCCCCTCCACCGCAGCCCAGCCGCCCACGTCGCCGCCTCCGGCCGACGCGACTCCACCAGAACCCTAACCCTAATTTGGATTCGCGTGTCCGACACGAGTCGGACACGACTCGACCCTGATTTTCGGGTCCCCTTCAGGTGCGTGTAACTTTTGCCTCGTAGCTCCGTTTTCAATTCCGCAAATTGCGTTGTGAAGCCTGTATGACCCTCTCGGTGCCCGGATAAACCGTTCGGGGCATCGCGTCCTGTGGCGATCGTACACCGCGATCCAAAAACGGGAAAAACCAGACCCTGTTTCACCCCGAAACTGAGTGCGTCCCGCCAAACGGGACGACTTGGTCGCGTGCGGTCTTCACAGATACATGCGCGTCGTCGATACGGACGTGTGAGATTTTGTGGAAGCTGATTCGGGTGTGCGTGCACACCGGAATCAACGCGTATCCGCGGACATCGCCCGTATCCACCTTTTTTGCAATTCACCCTAACTTTGTGCACACTCGTCAGATCGAGACGAAACTTGCTCCATCGGACTCGTAGCGATACGCTGGTCCTGTGGGTCAAGTTTGGTTTGATTCTGAGAACGTTGACAAAATCGCGTGTCGTGGGCCCCACAAGCCCCGCTCGACGGGCAATTTTGTGTTCGGCTCATCGGAATCCAAATCTGAAAGTTCCGTTGGGTTCGTATCAGCGTTCCTGATATGTTGACACTAAGTTTGGTGAATTTGGAGACCTTTGACCCGAACACGTTTTTCGGTGCAAAGCGGGCCCACCGGCGGACCCCGTTTTGACCCGAAACTGCCATTTTTGCCCTTGTCTCCAAATTGGACCCAAGGACAGGCATTTCTAGCTATTTGACATCTTCTGAGCGTGATGGTAATGTCTATTTCAGCTTTTGGACTCATCTCTAGAATTTTTCCCCAAGAGCCAATATTAATCAAATCCAAACAACAGGCAAGTACCTGTACTTCAAGTTAATCTTTATATATTATGATAATTAATTCCCTGCCTTACATGTACCCTTGATGATTATACCTAGTGTTAGAAATGCTAGATTTCATGTCTTGAATATTGGAGTTCCTGTCTTGTTTTCATGTCGGGTGGGAGAATACCTAGAAGGCATGTAGTTTACCCTTCCCCTTGTCATATTTAATAGCTGTTGGCACACGACTGTACCTCAGCCGGATCTCGATTTTCCCTATTTAATAGCCGTTCATGACGGCCGGATTAGCCTTATAAACCCCTACATGCCAACTATGTATTCTAAAAACAAACACAAGTTCACACAGATAGTTTTTGGTCATGTTATATTTCTTGCTGGCTGTTGTAGTTTCATTTTCCTGTCTCATTTATTTCTGCTTTCTCATATCCCTGTTTACAACTTTAACTCTGAGATAATGATGTTCTGTTATGCAGTTTCTTAACTTGATATTCAATATTTAATTGTCATAAATATTTAGTTTAACCTTGTTGTGCACTGTGTACTTTGCTCCTTTTCTGACTGGATCTGTTGATTTAGGCGATGATGAGGATCTTGCCCCTACTTATTATGGTCCCTATGAGGGTACTGATGATACCTATGAGGAGCCAGAACCCACCCAGGAGACCCCTACTGCAGAGTAGCTAGTAGTAGCTATCTTCCATTTATATTCTTATCTTAATTAATCGGGTTTGTCCCCGATTTCATTCTGAATTGCTGTACTAAAACATTTGAATCTGTTGTCACATTTATTTTCAGTTGCAATCTTAAGTTTCAATTCTCATTATTATCTCGCCTATGTTATTTGTGAATGAGCTAGTTAGTAAATTTGGATTTGACCTAGACAGCGTACTACCGTCGATTCTGCAACGTAGGCTGGACGTACCCACGTACTCGTGCCCAAATTTCCGGGTGCGGGTCGTGACAAGAGCGGGGATAGAAAATTTTTGAAGGACGCAATCAAGAACATATGTGAAACCCGTCTCACTATTTTTGTATTTTTGTACTTTTTATATTTATAACTGGAGTGTGTGTTGTATTGCTGTATAATTGCTTCCGAATATTTTATGGATTTTTTAGCTGCTTTTGTGCAATTCCTAAATTGGGGAATAGTGTAGTCACCCTCACTATATATACCCCTCTTTTTTCTCTCTCTTTCTCTTTTCTTTCACTTTTCTTCTCTTTTTCATTTTCTCTTCCCTCTCCTCTCCCTTGGCCGAGAGCAGCCCGACCCCGAGGCCGGCCTAGACTCCCCCTTTGGGTTTAGTAGTGGTAGTAGCTTAGTAGTGGGTTTAGGCAACTACACCTTGTCAATGAGGAATAAATTGCTATATTACCTTTTATTTAGTTTCTTGCATTATTATTGTTCTTTGTTGTTCTCTATGAGTTTCTTTGTATGTTTACTTCTTGTTACTTTCAGTTTTGAAGGCTTTGTTATAGTAGATATGAGTTTAAAGTTTGGAGCTTCCACGAGTTTTCTTGATTTTGACCTATTAAAACTTGTCGTTTTCAAAAACTAGTAGTTACATGTTGAGGAGCACTCGAATGCATGCAGTTTTGAACTTTACTTCTCTAGATTTGGACTTGATATGAGGATTTCCTGGAGAAAACAAGTTTATGAGAAAACTTGGAAAACTCCATCGTAAAACTTGCAGATTTGGGACGATGAAGACCTTATGCAGCCAGGAGACTCTATGCGACCGAAAGGGTTATACGGCCAGCATCTTGTATTTGGCCTACACTCTCCACCTCATTCCTTTGCAGAATGTGCCTATCTTGTTGGGCACATGACTATTTTACATCGGAGTTTTGGAAACTAAGTGATTAAAAAGTTTAAGTTACAAAACTATTGTGTATGTGGATTAAGTATTCATGCGGCCAAACCTAGCATGCAGCCTCGATATATGTGGCTGGGGAGAAATGTTCTCTTCTTCTAGGCACGTGGATCGGTACCAACCTTGTACATCTTTTTATGACTTTTGTCTTTTCCCTCCGATACACTTTATAGGTTGTCACTTGTTAGTCACATCAGTCACTTCAGTTACTCTAGACACGACCCTGACATACATTTAATGATCCATCACTCAGCTCTTTAACCGAAAAGTGGACTTTGCATCTAGTATACAGTCAGACCCTAGTATGCGGCCTGAGTATATATGCGGCTAGTGTGATGTATGCGGCCAGCTTGTTACATGCAGCTAGTTTACCCCTTGTGCCTTTGACACTTGTAGTAGTTTTACTTCTCTTGATATTTTTTTGTGATCAATACTTTCCTTTCTTAGCCTATTATGCTAAATTAACATAAATGCCAGTTTTCTCTAAATGCTTATATAACCTGATTGTGACAACTTGCCAGAACATGGAGCTCCCTGAACATGAACTTTATTGACACTGATAATCTTGAACTCCCGACACCAGAATTGTACTAATAATCTTGAGAATAGCTTGTCGTATCAAGTTCACCTAACATGTACCAATATTCCTGATAGTGGCTCGATGAAGCGCACTCTTGACATGCTAAGAATTTTTTTGAACTGAATAACTAGATCTCTTAAGATAATTCTCGTGGTTGATTGCCTATCCCTGTTTGGAATGTACTTGTCAAGCTACTGTCATGTATAGTCCTGCATCATGTCTAAGGCAAATTTTTGAGCACCACGGTCTGGAATTCTTGATTACTTGTCCAGGCTAATAATAAGAATAATTAGAGCATCTAGAGAGATTCCTGGTTATATGCAATCTCGGTATCCCAACGACACTTGATGGATTTGGAGCTCTCTGTCGAGAGAGGCACACTTCCAGCACGCTGTCTAGTGTTGTATTTTTACCTGAAAAACTACTATGCCTGATTTATTTTACTATGTAACTTTATGCCTGGATAACCCGGGTAGTCTGCAGGGCATGTGGTTGTATGAAATTCTTATAGTACATGTATTAGTAACTAGGACTGTGATAACCTTAGTTAGTTAGTGATAGCAAGCCGTAGGCATGATTGGCCATGATTGATTGATTTTCAGTCAAGTCTTGTCCTGGTTTATTTTTAACAACTGATCCAGAACTATAATTGAAGCCTGACTCCAGATATTCTTCTATACTCTAAAGCATGTTTAACTATTATTTTACTTGCTGCTCTTATTTAGCTGTTCTTTGTGCTATTTCTTAATGATTTGTCTGCATGCTGGTTTTAGTTCCTAAGTTGGCTCCCTTGTGGTACTTGCTGTTTTGGGTTCTGATTCTACTGGTTTTGTATGGCCAGATTTTGGAGCGACACCACAGGATCTCCCACACTTCCCGCCTCAAGATGGTAAACATCAGGAGCACCCGAGGATATGAGTGGGTTTCTTCTTCATCACCTGCTTGATCTATATTTCATAATTTTAAGGCATTTAGCCACCGAGCACGTATTTAGCTCGTATTTTTGAACTTGACATTCTAGCTTGCGAGCCTACATGTAAATAATATTCTAGACTATAGCTAGAGCTTATCATGTAATATTGTACTCTTGCTAGTTCTTTATTTTGTAACTAGCTTCATGATCATCTGTGTATGTATAGTTTGGGAAGCCTTACTATTATATTTTTGGTGATCATACATCTTGTAACTTGTTGCCTGCTTGAGATTGAGACATCTAGGACTCTTGACCCAAGATTGACTATTGGATTGTAGAGTAAACACTCACATGTCCAGACAGCCATGATCATATCTTGGGGTATATATTACTCTACTATACGTAGCTGGCTTTGTCTACCCCCGCTCTCCAGTATTCTGATTCTGTGGCGTGACACGGTTTAAGTGGTGGCCCATGCAGGTCTGAAAATTTAGAAGTGTAGGATTTTTTACTGATGTTTAGATGTCTCAATCATGCTACACCTTGATCTCCTCTAGTATCAAATTTATATTCCTGAAATCTTGATTCAACATCTGCTTTGATCCTCGATCAATCTTGTTTGTTCCTTTGATGATCATGTGTCATTTATCTTTCAGGGACACTGTTCCTAGTCCTTCTGATCATCCAGTCTAAGTTCCTCGAGTAGTAGAACAACATCCAGATGCCCATCAAACCCTTGAGGTTCGGCCTCAGTATTTTGGGGCTGGGTCCAGAATAGCTCAAAATAAGGAACCCCAAATCCAACCAGTACCTCCCGTGCAACTAGTACCTGATGTAAGAGGGGATACCAGCGTATTGATCGGTATCCTGAGAGAATTGTTAGCAGCTCAAGGACGTCGAGAGGATATACTCACTTAGTCAGTACAGGAGATTATGGAGAAAGGCGGACATCGTGCTCCCAACTCGGCGAGCATCTTCAAGCAACTTCAACCCTAGTATTTCTATGGTACCGAGGATGCGATTGCATCAAATGCGTGGCTTCATGACACTAAAGCTATCCATCATGAGTGCTTGTAAGAGAGCAAGTGTCAGTAGTTCGACTACAGTTGCTAGAGTTTGCCCGAGACTAGTGGGCAGCACAGATGATTTCACTAGCAGTACCCGTCCCTTGGGCTGTCTTCAGTGAAAGGTTTTAGACCAGATACTTTGACGCGATATCGCGTTATGACTTGCAACAAAGGTTTATGTAAACCCCCTCATTTATTTCTATAGATAGTCCGGTATGAGATGGAAAATTTTGGTTTAGCAGCAGATGATTGAGGTTTAGAGTAAGGTTGTAGATGTCTGATTATTTTAATTAAACCCTCGGCGCACACTATCGTTGTTGAAATATTCGGAGCCCAACATCAGCCTATAAATTCTAACAGATTATTGCACTTTTGACTTGACACGCCAATTTAGGCGCTGGACTTTTTTGTCACTCAAAATCATATTTCCTTGTGCTCTAAATTAATTGCATAATTTTCCGTAACCGAAATCCATATTTAATCCTGTATCGCGCACCTGTGTCGTTGCCATCAATTTTGAGACACCAACTTAACCCGTTGACCCAGACCAATTAAAGGGTCCAAGACTGACACCAAGCCTACACCATTCATAACCTTTGTGTCACTCTCAATTGAGATCCCATGTGCCCCCATTTAATTAAAGAGCACATGACAATTTATTCTAATTAAATTGGGGATACCAACTTTGACTAATCCCATTTTAATCCTAATTTAATTCAAATGCCTATTTAATTAAGCCCATGCAAAACACACAACACCCCCTCACCCTACAAAATACCAAACACCAATTCCCCCATAATTTTTCCATCATTTCATGTGGTTGTACAAATTCCCAAAATTAAGGGGCTTATTTGCAAATGTCGTAATATGTGTCATAACCTCATTGGTCAAGACCAATGAAGAAGCCTCACACTCACTCTTTGACTAGTTAATAACCCCTCCCATGAATGAAAAATCTTCATGAACAATCCTGGCCATTAATTCAAATATGGAGCATCATCACCACATATTCCCACACACCATTCCCTATAAGATGTCTCTTCCTACACACATCCCAAGAAGGACCTAATCCCCATACTTGGGAAACCCACCCCCTCTCTCTCTCCTCCCTCCATACACTCACAGCCGAATTCAATTCTTCTTCCCTTCTTTATCTTCCTTTCTTCTTCTTTTTCTTCTTCATCTTCCTCTCTATTTTATCTTCTTCAAGTAACCCTAACTCCGGCCTCCTCGTACAGTCGTCCGGCCACCCTTTGACTTCATTGAGCAGTTGCTTCCCCCCGACCGGCCTCCCTCCATTTTTCGGCCAACAGACTGCTGCCCCCCCCCACGAGCCCGCTGCCTCCGGCATCACCTCGACCGAGCACTCCCCCTTGCATCACCCGCAGCACCACCCCCATTCCCTCCGGCCAGCTTCTTCCCTACGAGCCCAACACCTCCCTCGACCGAGCCTTCACCAATCTCCAGCAGCCTACAACGACCACCATCCGATCGAGCATCCCCGTGACCGCCACGACCATATTCCCGTCGACTTCTCCACAGTACTTCCCCACGACCACCCTCCTCCGGTCACCAGCACCACCATGACCGCCATGACCAACAGCTCCACCACCACACACCATTGCCACCACCACACCATACACCATTGCCACCACCACCACACACCATTGTACCACCAGCTCCACCACCACACACCATACACCATCTCTTCTCGAGTCTATTCGAGTTTGTGTGTTATTGGGCGGCCGACTTTAGCACATGTAGCTCTTTCTTTTATATTTTTGTTTATTGTGGATTGAGGCATAGATGTTTACATTTACGGGATATTTAGATAGTGCCCTTTATTATACAGCTTATACGTATTCGAGTCAGACCAGAGTCTGGTCGAATACGTAGCTGGTGTATCACGTATTCCTGGTCCTATATATTTTGGGACTGGGGTATGACAGGTTTTTGTGGTAGCCCATGCAGGTCCGTTTAAAATCGTCTTGGTCACCTGACTGTGCCAAGCGAGCCTACAAATTAGGAATAGATATTATGATTATTGTGAATAGGATCTTAATCCATAATCAATTTTTAAAACTCCCTTTTGTATGTGATTATCGCCCTTGGACTTCCTAAATTATATTTGTTAAGATTTCGACAATATCGTTATTATTGTTTCTCATCCCCTATTATTCGGGAAGACGAATGCTTGTGCCTGATGATTCCCTCCAGAAGAATATCGTAGTTCAGACGACAGAAGACATGATTTGTGCAATATTCTTTGAGAAGATTATTACCCTCAGTAGGGTAGGTTGATAGGTTCTTTTTGGATTCTTGAGCTTGTGTGGAAGACTAGCAAGAGAATTGGACCCAGTAGTACCCTACCCGTGCTTGAAATAGCATTGATCTTGGAAGTACTGGGAGCTGGAAAGATTATTTATCATGACCTAGAATAATTTATAGAAATGCATAGCCCGATGCTGGAAACTAGTAGTTGTATATGATAGCAATACCAGGAACGATATTATGGACTAGAGGAGATAAAATTTTAGGCTCTCACCAAGAAGATGTTGATCTGATGCCAGAAATTCTAGCATGTACTTGGGTGATACCATTATTTTAAATTGCACTATGTGACCCGGAGCAATAAATAACGGAAGAAAGAGATTTGAGGAATAAAATTTTAGGGAAAATTTTGAGAATGAGAGAAATTATACATTAGGCAAGGAAGAATTTTTCTTTTGGAGGATTGGTGTTGAAGATACAACAGAAGAATTTATTATGAGGTTAAGTCTAGACTAAGACATTGACCTAGGAATAGATTGGTTGAACCAATACCATGCGAGGCTAGATTGTCAATATGGTTGCATTATTTTTAGACCACCAGATTACCCTGAGTTTGAGAGGATGTGTTTCTAGATAATCTTCCAGGCCAGCCACCTGACAGAGAGATAGAGTTTGTTATAGAGTTGACTCCAAGAGCCGAGCCAGTTATTTTCCCGTCTTCAGACTAGCACCGTTAGAGTTGGCTGAGTTGAAGGTCCATAGTAGAGGATCTCTTAGACAAGGGTTTTAGTCGGGCTAGTGTTTCTCCATGGGGAGTACCCATCGTATTGTGCAGAAGAAGGACGGGATGGTACGTTTGCGTATTAATTTTAGGGACGGTATGTTTGTGTATCGATTACAGGGTTTAATGCAGTAACGATAAAGAACAAGTATCTATTACTGCGCATCGATAATTTATTTGGATCAGCTAAGTGGCACATATGTATTCTCGAAGATCAATCTCATATCACGCTATCATCAGATCAAGGTACGGAGAGAGGACATTTCGAAGATGGCTTTTCGGATGAAGTATGGGCTCTATGAGTTTCTAGTCATGACGTTTGGTTTGACCAACACGCCAGCAGTATTTATAAGCTTGAAGAACAATGTTTCCCACCAGTACTTAGATAAGTTCATAGTGGTGTTTATCGACATCTTGGTATATTCTGAGAGCCAGAAGAAGCACGAGAGACATCTCAGGATTGTGTTGGAGACGCTGAGGCAGGAGAGGCTGTATGCCAAGCTCAGCAAATATGAGTTATGTTTAGATAGAATACATAGCCTACGCGACCGCTAAGAGTTCATAAGAAGAACTATCAGACGCACGATCTAGAGCTAGCTGCATTGATAATTACACTAAAGCTATGGCGACACTACCTTTATGGAGAGCGTGTTAAGATTTATACAAATTACAAAAGTTTGAAGTATGTCTACACGCAGAAGAAGCTCAATATGAGACAGAGGCACTGGCTAGATTTGATGACAGATTATGATATCGAGTTGCAGTACCATCCTGGCAAGGCGAATGTAGTAGCAGATGCCTTAAGCAGGAAGCCCATGGCACATTTTTATGACTCATCGCCAGTTGTTATAGGATCTTCAGGAACTCAGGATTAAGATTTTATTGCCAGGCATGGATGGACAGACTCACCAAGTCTGCACATTTCTTGCCCTTCAGAGTTGGACAGTCCACGGAGATATTAGCTGACATGTATATGAGGTAGATAGTACGACTATATGGGGTGCCTGTCAGCATTGTAACGGATCATGATTCCAGATTTACATCATATTTTTGGCAGAGTATGCAGGAGAGTCTAAGAACTCGTCTCAAGTTCAGCACTATATATCATCCACATACAGATGGCCAGGCATAGTGCATGATACAGATACTAGAGGATATGTTGAGCGCGTGTATCACTACCACATTTCGAAAACAGGGGTATTTTCGACTTTTTACAATATTTAATATTATGGTAGTTACAATTAATTAATTGCATGATAGTATATTTGATTTAAATAAATATGTGAGATGTGTAATTAAATACAATATTATATACAGTGTTTATCTATTTGAGCTAGTAGACTTGACCTAGAGCCCAGTAGATGAACACCTGTCCGAATTGTGGAATTCTGTATTTAATTGGCTATTTATAATTTATTTATTTGAGATTGTAATTAATTACCATATTTTAATTAATTATTGCGCATTGCCCTTTTGCTTCGATATTTGGAGCACTATCCAGACTTTTGTCCTCCAACAAATTTCACAATCTTGTCCTAGACATGCCCGCCTTCCATTCTGCTATTTTTGCAACTCATAATTATGCTCTCTGTGCATTATTTCTGGCCGCACAAAAAATCGTCGCGGACGTTTATTTTAAAATTCCTATTTTTATCGTTGTGCGTTCCAATCGAAATTGGGGACAATCTTGACCTATTTTTCGTGCGGCCCAAATTAGGGTAATATTCTGTTCTGAGTCTTCTTCATTATTGGTATTGATGACCTGACCTGATTTTGGCTCCATGTACTCCTAATTAATTTTTGAACACAACTTGCATTTATTCTAATTAAATTGAGGATACTATTTTAAACCAATTCTAAAATCCCAATTTAATTCCAGTGCCCTGCTAATTGAGCCCACACCAAACTTACAGCGCCCCTGACCCTACAAAACACCGGACACCGAATCGCCCGCAAAATTTTTGTCATTTTATGTATTTGTGCAATTTCCCGAATTTAAGGGGCTAATTTGCAAATTGGCATTTTTGTGTCAATACCTCATTGTTTAAAACAATGAGGGAGCCTAATATTATTTAATTAGCCTCTCACCCTCATTCCCATATGAATTAATTTCTTCATGACCAATCTAGACCACCCATTTAAGGGGATCAATCATCACCCTCCATCAACACCCCCTCTCCTATATATGTCATGTCACCATCAACCCTAATCCCTAGAAACCTAGGTTTCCCCAACCAAGCCTCCATCCTCAATCTCAACCGTAGGAAGAAAATTTCTTCCTTTCTTCTTCTCTTTTCTTTCTCCTTCTCTTTCCTTTTTTTCTTCTTCTTCCTTCTTCTCCTTTCCTTGGTGTTTAAACTTTCAAAAAGGGGGGGGGGGAACCCAACCCCTCACTTACTGTGAACTCACCCTATCCCCCGACCGGCCGATCTCCGGCGGCACTCTTCTCCGGCCGACCCGCCGGAGGAGCCATCCTCCTCTCCCTCTGCTGTTTGAACCGGGAGCTCCTACCCGACTCCTCGCTGATGCACCCGGCGGCCCCCTGCTTTTCCGACGGCTTGCTCATCGACTCCGCCGACCAGGCACAGCCGCTACTCCCTATCACCACCCCGGCCGAACCGAGCTCCTCCCCGCGCTCTTCAGCGAGCATCCCCGCCACACTTTCCTTCCCTCGACTGCCTACTCCGATCGACGTCTACTCTGGCCGGCCAACCGCTCGAGCCACCCTCGGCTGCGATTGCTTCTTCCCCGTCTTCTCCTGCATCCTCCTCCTCCTCACCTCAATCCCGTCCGGCGACGACAAGCAGCAGCAGCGCCTATCACCACCACCCTCGATCTCGTCTCCCCGACGAGATTCTCGACATTCAACGGAGTTTTGTTTGGGTACATGAAGCTGTATATATATTACATTCATCAGATGATAGTTTGGACAAGGCGGAGACGAGCGGCGTTCCGGCGAGTTCCAGCGGCGGGCGATCTTCTTTCCAGCGACTTCAACAACGGCTGCGACATCAACTGTTCACCCGGCTAACAGAGCTTCCCGCTCAGTTCAGACTCCAAACGTCACAACAAAACTTGCATATTATAGGTAATATTTTTCTTAGCCCTCCAAATTACTAATGAAAAATTATCACCACGAGTTATATATAAATAGGTAATTACTTATCGACCTATAGATTCCTTAAACAACTGTCGTTGGGTTAGAAGTAGTAAAATAAGTGTTTCCTTTGTAGTGATGGGCTAATTAGAAGAGGAGGTGAGTGTAGTATATCAGAGGTAGTCATTGTCATGTAGGAAGCCGATGGAGAATAATATATCATTTTTTCTTCACCTATATTGGTAGTAGTTAATAGAAGAAGGGAGGGAAAAATAGAACATATAGATTTTTGTTCATAAAGAGGAAGAAGAAAACAAAGTGTTGTCAGTAACAACACTATATTATTCACAAAGTAAAGTGGCCTTGAAAGAATTCTCCTCTTATAAACTATTAAAGCCTATTTAGCTAGCAGACCACTCATGTGACTCTTTGTCCCATTCTTTTATTCAAAAAGCAAGAGTTGGCAACTTGCATTTATACCCCCAATTAAATTGGTATATATATAACTACGTATACTAGTATAATTTAAATTAGTATATGTATAACTATTTATTTTATTAATATTTAACATGTATAAATTCTAGTATAAATATTTCTTAGTATATAAAATGTATATATAAACACGTATTTGGCATATGTATTGATTGGTATAATTACCTGTATAGAGTATAACTATTATTTTGGTACAAATAAATATATATATGTGTGTGTATATGTTGTAGGGGTATATGGTTAATAAGAACGTATTTTTGTATAAAAACGTATATCTGGTATATATATATACTTGTGTACATATAGGGTATGAGTATATTTTTATTTAGTGTATATAAATGTATAAATGTATATATTCTTAAATAATGGGTGATGTATATTTTTCATAAATAAAATATATTTCCACTTATCACATACAGTTGTACCTATCTTGTATATACTTTGGAATAACAATATATGTATTATATTTGATCATTAATAATACTATGTTTAATTGGTGAATATACTAGATGACCCTAGTTGACTAGTGCCCTGCCTGACATGGCCCTGAGACCAGTATTTTTGACTATGTTAGTGTAGCATCTGATGCAAATGTGGTTTTGCTTGTGTTATGTTTATAGGACTGTTGGTTACCCAGGGGATACTCTGGAACAGGACATCAATAATTACCAGCTAAGGACCCAAGGCGAGTACATTCTCTGATTAATTTCTAATTTATGATATCTCCTATGTTCACTGTATCTAGTGTAAATATCCATGTTCTTGACACGTTGGTTACACGGATTGGTATACACGGATCTCGTCATGAGATGTTATTCCTTATTCATGGTGTAGCTTGTACAAGACTTGTTTCCTTGTTATCTTGTGCATGTACAGACACTGAGACCCGGGGAGATTTGCTACCTCCCTAGGGAATCCCGTGCCATAGCGTACCATGATTGGATCTACTATACCAGTCGGGGGTTTGGGGAGTATTTTAGTGTAGATATGTGATCATACCCAACTATCCATGCATCATAGCTCACCCCACATCGCACGTCGGGTGCGGCCTGACCATCTCCATGCCTCATAGCTGTTACGTGTGATTAGCCTGACCTCTCCATGCATCATAGCTAACCAACGGTTAGCCTGACCTTCCATGAATCATAGCTAATCACATGTAACCAGCCTGATCAAGTTCCCAAGCCGATCACATGTTAAAGCTAGTACTCAACACACTTAGTCATAGGTTCTTGCTCATGGACATAATGTTTTTTTTCCTGCATTTACTTACAGTATTTCCAGTATTTCTCTCATTGTACATTCTCGTACTTATACATGCATCTGGTATGTTTCCATCTAGAACTGCTACATAGTTTATGTCATTTATATAGAACTGCTATTTAGAGATGTACTTTGCTCCTTCCTGACTGGAAAATATTTTTCCAGACTGTGACCTTAGTGGACTTGTTCTGGCACTTGGAGATTGGTTGTAACTGATTACAGGTATGATTGTTTTATTATTAGTCTCGTGTTGTACTCTTTTGTTTCTTCAAATTCTTATCGTGCTGTAATTGTGATTGAGTATGTTGTTCATCTTTATAGTGTTATCCGTGTCTCCTTATGGAGTTGGATACTAGTGTGAGATTATTTAGATAGTACTTGACCTAGACAGCGTTCTACCGCCGATGCTGCGGCGTAGGCTGGACGTACCCACGCACTCGTGCCCCTAAACCGGGTGCGGGTCGTGACACGTTTTAGTGGTGGCCCATGCAGGTCAGACTTCGCGAGTTGTGCGATGTCGTAGTAGTGTGACATCCTTGTTATACTACTGCGTGCCTGCTATAGGACATAGGATACTAGGATGAGAGAGGATACTCAATCACAAATTCTTGAGAGATTCCTGGGACGACCCCTTGAGAATCTTATTATAATTTCCAATTTAAATCTTTTTCCTTGTTTCTGTCCGCTCTCGCTTGTTGTTACTGAACTTGATCCTTGTGATCAGTTATTAAATTAAAATCTTGGTATCATTATTGAGTTGATTCTTGTTGACCAGTTGTTAAATTTAAATTCTTGGTATCGTTGTTGAGTTGATTTCATATCGAGATGAATTTTACGGGCTAAAATTTACGGTATCATCTGATGACATATATTGATGAGGACAGTGAGAAAGGTAAAACGTCTACTTTGGTTATAGAACCTAGAGTTTATCGCAGCCATATTAGCTGTCGTGACGAGAACGTAGGAACCTAACTTGGATGTACATACTTTAGTTATGGTATTTAGAGTTTCTCGCAGCCATACCGGTTGGCGTGGCGAGTATTCTAGATGACATGATTATAGGGTTGCATACCTTAGTTACGGAACCTGTCGTTTATCGCATCTATGCTTACTGGCGTGGCGAGGATTCTGTGTGACATGATTTCTGACAGACGTGTATGATTATCAGGTTGTATCTTAAATTGGTTCTTAAAGTATCATCTCAAGACTTATCTATTTTTGTTATTCCAGGACTTTGTTCCATCGCTTCTTTTCTTTACTAGCAGTAAAGATACTTTCCGTCCTTGATCCAGTTCCTTTTGAGCTTATTTTCTTTGAGGATTCCTTGTTAGTATGATAATTGTGACTTGTAATT
Organism: Iris macrosiphon; assembly: GCA_036927795.1. Taxonomy (NCBI): domain Eukaryota; kingdom Viridiplantae; phylum Streptophyta; class Magnoliopsida; order Asparagales; family Iridaceae; genus Iris; species Iris macrosiphon. The sequence continues at coordinate 72,328,687 of JAYESA010000012.1, forward strand.
TTGTTTGTGTCTTGTATTAGTGTTGACTGAGTGTTGCTTGTGAGTTGGTAAGTGTTTCCTAGTTGGATATGTGAGCAGTAGGCCTTGATCTAGAATTAACCCATAGCATAGTACCTTGTAACAATGGTTCTAGGATAAGGTCATTAGAGACTGTGAGTAGAAGAAGAGTATAGAGTATCAGTGATAGTTCAAGAGTTAGTATCAGAGCCAACATACCCGTCCTGGAAAAATCATGATTTTGCAATTGGATGATCTACGTGAACAATTAAGTATCCAGGAATTGTGTTAAGGATTAATGGAGCATAACGTTCAATCTGATGATTGATATCGGGCGTGTTAAAGGTAAAGAAATTTATATGCATGAGGAGTTATAATGAGGTGTCATGAGTAGAGAAATATCAGAATGGGTAATGAAGATGGTGAAGCGTATCACATATCAGTTTAACAGGCTGAAAAAGGTTAAAAGGAAATCCCTATACAACCATCGAGATGAGGAACCATATACATGCCCATGAGGGTAAAGAAATATAAGTGTTATAAAAGGTACAGCTAATCATGAGTTCTAATGAGCTTGATGAGACGAGGCATTAATGAAACTAGTGATATAATACCAAGAGTGCTAATGATTCTATATCGAGGATTAGTCGAGAATAACGTTAATAACAGTAAGCACTCTGTGAAATGATAATTAAATGATATACCAGTTGACATAAATAGAAATCATGAAGGAAAATATAGGTGATGATAACCTTGATCATTGGAGGTAATAGTACAAGTGATTCAGGCAGTACAATTTTAGTACCCAGTTGGCAGTTGTAGGCAATAGAGGTATTGAGTGCACCTCGAGTATCAGAGACCGTGAGCACTTATATGTATATTTGTGGGTTTATAAATTAAAAAGTGGAAATGAATTTTTAATTTTCAGAATTTTTAAGGAGTTGAGATTTATGTTGTTAAAATATTGAGGATTTAAATTTGATTCAATAAACATAGTTAAGGCTACAAAGATTTTAGAGGTGATTAAATTTTATTTCGATGCGGAGTATCTGATTTTGAGGAGGTATATGCATTTTATTTTAAAGTTGTTCGAGGAGTTAAAACCTCGACGATTATTTGAGGATTAATTTTATGGTAGATGAGAGATATGAATATTAAAATATGAGTAGATAAAATACATGTGTAAGGATCTGGTGATTGAGCATGATTGAGATGGCACCGCAGACTAACTTGGGTGTCCATCTAAAGTTGTATTGGAAAGAGCAGTATTTAGTATGGTGTTGCACTTGACGTATATATGAGTGATAAGAACGACTAGTATGAACAATTGTAGTAGGAACGAGAACTGACAGAGGGTATGGTACTAAAGAGATAGAGGTATCAACTTGGATGCATTATTGAATCACGGTTATATTAGAGATTCATGGCATCAGATTTTGGTATTAATAAACAGGTGTGTGCAATACAGATGTATTCATGGATTTTGTGGATTAATGAGTAGTTGATATGGGTACCAGTGTACATGAATAGGAATTAGTTAGTGAATGTGCTAGAGTTAAGTGTTTGTTAGAGATAGTGGATACTACAAGTAATATGTTAGCAGGTTCTTTTTCTAATGTTCTCGTCTCTTGATTGACTGATACCTTAGTACTGTAGCTTGTATGCATGATTTTCTTGTTATAATGTAGTTAGTAGTACGCCCTAGCAGAGACTGCAATACCATAACAAATGAGACCATAACCATGTATGTTCCCCTAGATTGTATGTGGTATAACTATAGGTAGAATTTTCTGAGACCGTGATTATTGGTGTTGACTGTAGTGAAGATTCATGAAGGGGTTATGACGTGACAAGAGAGACAAGATGATTAAAATTCGAGGATAAATATCGATTTAAATAGAGGGTTAAGAAATTAACATGGCATAACGGATGATTTATTAATTCCAGAAAGATTATGACATGATTAAATTGGTTATTAAAAATTTGAAAATTTTGGGAGATTATCATTATATTATTTGGTTGCAAGTTATGAATTTTAGAATTTTACATGGGATGTTGCATTTGGAGAATCCTTAAGTATCGCATTTGTTGAGTATTTTGAGGAAGAGAAAATCGAGAAAAAAAAAAATTTGATGAATAAACTTGTGAGACGAGATTACAATTTATGATTGTGCATTGATAAAAATCAAGTTAGAGGAGTGGATATTAAATTCCGGGTATTGAATTATTAACTCAAAACTTTCAAGGAAATTTTCGATAAAAATGGAATTTGATTCTATTTCGAGGATTTTTCAGGAATGCAAATAATTCAGAATTTTTTTTATTGTGAAAGGACATTGTGGATTATTACCTAATTTCATGGATGATGAATTTAAAATTTGAGGGAAATAATAATGTGTATGATTAAATGCTACAATGAGGATTTTAAATTTCGAGGACGAAATTCTTTTAAGGTGGGTAGACTTGTCACTACCACATTCCGAAAACAGGGGTATTTTCGACTTTTTACAATATTTAATATTATGGTAGTTACAATTAATTAATTGCATGATAGTATATTTGATTTAAATAAATATGTGAGATGTGTAATTAAATACAATATTATATACAGTGTTTATCTATTTGAGCTAGTAGACTTGACCTAGAGCCCAGTAGATGAACACCTGTCCGAATTGTGGAATTCTGTATTTAATTGGCTATTTATAATTTATTTATTTGAGATTGTAATTAATTACCATATTTTAATTAATTATTGCGCATTGCCCTTTTGCTTCGATATTTGGAGCACTATCCAGACTTTTGTCCTCCAACAAATTTCACAATCTTGTCCTAGACATGCCCGCCTTCCACTCTGCTATTTTTGCAACTCATAATTATGCTCTCTGTGCATTATTTCTGGCCGCACAAAAAATCGTCGCGGACGTTTATTTTAAAATTCCTATTTTTATCGTTGTGCGTTCCAATCGAAATTGGGGACAATCTTGACCTATTTTTCGTGCGGCCCAAATTAGGGTAATATTCTGTTCTGAGTCTTCTTCATTATTGGTATTGATGACCTGACCTGATTTTGGCTCCATGTACTCCTAATTAATTTTTGAACACAACTTGCATTTATTCTAATTAAATTGAGGATACTATTTTAAACCAATTCTAAAATCCCAATTTAATTCCAGTGCCCTGCTAATTGAGCCCACACCAAACTTACAGCGCTCCTGACCCTACAAAATACCGGACACCGAATCGCCCGCAAAATTTTCGTCATTTTATGTGTTTGTGCAATTTCCCGAATTTAAGGGGCTAATTTGCAAATTGGCATTTTTGTGTCAACACCTCATTGTTTAAAACAATGAGGGAGCCTAATATTATTTAATTAGCCTCTCACCCTCATTCCCATATGAATTAATTTCTTCATGACCAATCTAGACCACCCATTTAAGGGGATCAATCATCACCCTCCATCAACACCCCCTCTCCTATATATGTCATGTCACCATCAACCCTAATCCCTAGAAACCTAGGTTTCCCCAACCAAGCCTCCATCCTCAACCTCAACCGTAGGAAGAAAATTTCTTCCTTTCTTCTTCTCTTTTCTTTCTCCTTCTCTTTCCTTTTTTTCTTCTTCTTCCTTCTTCTCCTTTCCTTGGTGTTTAAACTTTCAAAAAGGGGGGGGGGAACCCAACCCCTCACTTACTGTGAACTCACCCTATCCCCCGACCGGCCGATCTCCGGCGGCACTCTTCTCCGGCCGACCCGCCGAAGGAGCCATCCTCCTCTCCCTCTGCTGTTTGAACCGGGAGCTCCTACCCGACTCCTCGCTGATGCACCCGGCGGCCCCCTGCTTTTCCGACGGCTTGCTCATCGACTCCGCCGACCAGGCACAGCCGCTACTCCCTATCACCACCCCGGCCGAACCGAGCTCCTCCCCGCGCTCTTCAGCGAGCATCCCCGCCACACTTTCCTTCCCTCGACTGCCTACTCCGATCGACGTCTACTCTGGCCGGCCAACCGCTCGAGCCACCCTCGGCTGCGATTGCTTCTTCCCCGTCTTCTCCTGCATCCTCCTCCTCCTCACCTCAATCCCGTCCGCCGACGACAAGCAGCAGCAGCGCCTATCACCACCACCCTCGATCTCGTCTCCCCGACGAGATTCTCGACATTCGACGGAGTTTTGTTTGGGTACATGAAGCTGTATATATATTACATTCATCAGATGATAGTTTGGACAAGGCGGAGACGAGCGGCGTTCCGGCGAGTTCCAGCGGCGGGCGATCTTCTTTCCAGCGACTTCAACAACGGCTGCGACATCAACTGTTCACCCGGCTAACAGAGCTTCCCGCTCAGTTCAGACTCCAAACGTCACAACAAAACTTGCATATTATAGGTAATATTTTTCTTAGCCCTCCAAATTACTAATGAAAAATTATCACCACGAGTTATATATAAATAGGTAATTACTTATCGACCTATAGATTCCTTAAACAACTGTCGTTGGGTTAGAAGTAGTAAAATAAGTGTTTCCTTTGTAGTGATGGGCTAATTAGAAGAGGAGGTGAGTGTAGTATATCAGAGGTAGTCATTGTCATGTAGGAAGCCGATGGAGAATAATATATCATTTTTTCTTCACCTATATTGGTAGTAGTTAATAGAAGAAGAGAGGGAAAAATAGAACATATAGATTTTTGTTCATAAAGAGGAAGAAGAAAACAAAGTGTTGTCAGTAACAACACTATATTATTCACAAAGTAAAGTGGCCTTGAAAGAATTCTCCTCTTATAAACTATTAAAGCCTATTTAGCTAGCAGACCACTCATGTGACTCTTTGTCCCATTCTTTTATTCAAAAAGCAAGAGTTGGCAACTTGCATTTATACCCCCAATTAAATTGGTATATATATAACTACGTATACTAGTATAATTTAAATTAGTATATGTATAACTATTTATTTTATTAATATTTAACATGTATAAATTCTAGTATAAATATTTCTTAGTATATAAAATGTATATATAAACACGTATTTGGCATATGTATTGATTGGTATAATTACCTGTATAGAGTATAACTATTATTTTGGTACAAATAAATATATATATGTGTGTGTATATGTTGTAGGGGTATATGGTTAATAAGAACGTATTTTTGTATAAAAACGTATATCTGGTATATATATATACTTGTGTACATATAGGGTATGAGTATATTTTTATTTAGTGTATATAAATGTATAAATGTATATATTCTTAAATAATGGGTGATGTATATTTTTCATAAATAAAATATATTTCCACTTATCACATACAGTTGTACCTATCTTGTATATACTTTGGAATAACAATATATGTATTATATTTGATCATTAATAATACTATGTTTAATTGGTGAATATACTAGATGACCCTAGTTGACTAGTGCCCTGCCTGACATGGCCCTGAGACCAGTATTTTTGACTATGTTAGTGTAGCATCTGATGCAAATGTGGTTTTGCTTGTGTTATGTTTATAGGACTGTTGGTTACCCAGGGGATACTCTGGAACAGGACATCAATAATTACCAGCTAAGGACCCAAGGCGAGTACATTCTCTGATTAGTTTCTAATTTATGATATCTCCTATGTTCACTGTATCTAGTGTAAATATCCATGTTCTTGACACGTTGGTTACACGGATTGGTATACACGGATCTCGTCATGAGATGTTATTCCTTATTCATGGTGTAGCTTGTACAAGACTTGTTTCCTTGTTATCTTGTGCATGTACAGACACTGAGACCCGGGGAGATTTGCTACCTCCCTAGGGAATCCCATGCCATAGCGTACCATGATTGGATCTACTATACCAGTCGGGGGTTTGGGGAGTATTTTAGTGTAGATATGTGATCATACCCAACTATCCATGCATCATAGCTCACCCCACATCGCACGTCGGGTGCGGCCTGACCATCTCCATGCCTCATAGCTGTTACGTGTGATTAGCCTGACCTCTCCATGCATCATAGCTAACCAACGGTTAGCCTGACCTTCCATGAATCATAGCTAATCACATGTAACCAGCCTGATCAAGTTCCCAAGCCGATCACATGTTAAAGCTAGTACTCAACACACTTAGTCATAGGTTCTTGCTCATGGACATAATGTTTTTTTTCCTGTATTTACTTACAGTATTTCCAGTATTTCTCTCATTGTACATTCTCGTACTTATACATGCATCTGGTATGTTTCCATCTAGAACTGCTACATAGTTTATGTCATTTATATAGAACTGCTATTTAGAGATGTACTTTGCTCCTTCCTGACTGGAAAATATTTTTCCAGACTGTGACCTTAGTGGACTTGTTCTGGCACTTGGAGATTGGTTGTAACTGATTACAGGTATGATTGTTTTATCATTAGTCTCGTGTTGTACTCTTTTGTTTCTTCAAATTCTTATCGTGCTGTAATTGTGATTGAGTATGTTGTTCATCTTTATAGTGTTATCCGTGTCTCCTTATGGAGTTGGATACTAGTGTGAGATTATTTAGATAGTACTTGACCTAGACAGCGTTCTACCGCCGATGCTGCGGCGTAGGCTGGACGTACCCACGCACTCGTGCCCCTAAACCGGGTGCGGGTCGTGACAGCGTGCAGGATCGACTTTGGAGGATCTTGGGAGGACCATCTACACTTAGTAGAATTCTCCTACAATAACAGCTACCGGGCTAGCATACAGATGGCACCTTATGAGGCACTGTACGACAGGAAGTGTACGTCACCAGTATGTTAGAGTGACGTGGGAGTGCGTCAGATACTTGGTCCAGAGTTGGTGACACAGACACTGGAGAAAGTCAAGCAGATTCAGAGCCACCTGCGTGCAACACAGGACAGACAGAAATATTAGGCAGATACACACCACAGACCTTTGGAGTTCAAGAAAGGTGACCATGTATTTTTGAAGATATCCCCTACTCGTGGTACCATCAGATTCGGAGGCAGAGGCAAGCTGAGTCCGAGGTACGTCGGACCTTTTGACATCTTGGAATGAGTTGGCGAAGTGGCTTATCGTCTTGCATTGCCTCCATCATTAGAAGGAATGCATGACGTATTTCATGTATCGTAGTTGAGAAGATACATGGCAGACCCTAGCCACGTGCTTGATCATTCAGAGATTACAGTCGGGCCCAGTTTATCTTACGTAGAGCAGCCAGTGGAGATGCTCGATCACAGTGAGAAGATTTTGAGAGGTTAGACTATTCGACTGGTCAGAGTTGCATGGAAGCATCATTCGCCGGGCGAGTCTACCTGGGAGCACGAGGATTCCATTCGACAGTATTTTCCATAATTATTTGAGGACCAAGGTACGAATTTATGTACCGTATTTGATTACCAGTTTGTTTTTAAATTCTCTTAGCTATTATCGTGCTTTCCTTTTAATTTTGGGGACAAAATTTTTCTAAGTTGGGAAGGATGTAAATCCTCTCATTTATTTTTATAGATAGTCTGGTATGGGTTGGAAAATTTTGGTTTAGCAGCAGATGATTGAGGTTTAGAGTAAGTTTGCAGATGTCTGATTATTTTAATTAAACCCTCGGCGCACACTACCGTTGTTGAAATATTCGGAGCCCAATATCAGCCCATAAATTCCAACAGATTATTGCACTTTTGACTTGACACGCCAATTTAGGCGCTGGACTTTTTCATCACTCCTCTAAATTAATTGCATAATTTTCCGTAACCGAAATCCATATTTAATCCTGTGTCGCGCACTTGTGTCGTTGCCGTCAATTTTGAGACACCAACTTAACCCGTTGAGCCAGACCAATTAAAGGGTCTAAGACTAATACCAAGCCTACACCATTCATGACCTTTGTGTCACTCCCAATTGAGATTCCATGTGCCCCATTTAATTAAAGAGCACATGACAATTTATTCTAATTAAATTGGGGATACCAACTTTGGCTAATCCTATTTTAATTCCAATTTAATTCTAATGCCCATTTAATTAAGCCCATGCAAAACACACAATACCCCCTCACCCTACAAAACACCAAACACCAATTCTCCCATAATTTTTTCATCATTTCATGTGGTTGTACAAATACCCAAAATTAAGGGGCTTATTTACAAATGTCGTAATATGTGTCATAACCTCATTGGTCAAGACCAATGAAGAAGCCTCACCCTCACTCTTTGACTAGTCAACACCCCCCTCCCATGAATAAAAAATCTCCATAAACAATCCTGGACATTCATTCAAATATGGAGCTTCATCACCACACATTCCCACACACCATTCCCTATAAGATGTCTCTTCCTACACACAACCCAAGCAGGCCCTAATCCCCACACTTGGGAAACCCCACTCCCTCTCTCTCTTCTCCCTCCATAAACTCATAGCCGAATTCAATTCTTCTTCCCTTCTTCTTCTTTCTTTCTTCTTCTTTTTCTTCTTCTTCTTCCTCTCCATTTCACCTTCTTCAAGTAACCCTAACTCTGGCCTCCTCGTACAGTCGTCCGACCACCCTTCGACTTTATTGAGCTGCTGCTTCCCCCCGACTGGCCTCCCTCTTTTTTCCTGCCAACTGACTGCTGCCCCCCCCTTACGAGCCCGCTGCCTCCGGCCTCACCTCGACCGAGCACTCCCCCTTGCACCACCCGCAGCACCAACCCATTCCCTCCGGCCAGCTTCTTCCCCACGATCCCAATACCTCCCTCGACTGAGCCTCCACCAATCTCCAGCAGCCTACCATGACCACCCTCTGGTCGAGCATCCCCGTGACTGCCACGACCACATTCCCGTCGACTTCTCCACAGCACTTCCCCACGACCATCCTCCTCCGGTCACCAGCACCACCATAACCGCCATGACCAGCAGCTCCACCACCACACACCATTGCCACCACAATACCACACACCATTGCCACCACCACCATACACCATTGCACCACCACTGCCAACCACAGCACCCCTCCGGCCATCATCCCCCTCCGGTCATCTTCATCGTCTTCATCATCACCGTCAACCCCACACCACCACGACCTCCCCATCATAGCCGAGCTCCACCGCCACGACCTCCCCCCTCCGGCCAGCAACTACCTCGTCCAAGTAGAACCCCTCCCCCTACCAATGTGCATATTTGTAGTTTACATGGTTATATGTGTTTATTAGTTTTAGGATGTGGTATGTGCATATGGCAAATTTTCTAGGTTTAAATCATATGTCCTAATACACATTGAGGGGGAAATGCTAAGTTATCTATGGTTTAAATATGAATTGGAATATATGCATGTGATAGTTAAATAGGTGATATATGTTGAGTTTTAAGGGTTTTGAGTGCATCGAGATTTTAGAGTTATTATAATTTAAATATAAGCAATCGATGGTTAAATGCTACGTTGATATTTAGGATTTTTGAATGCTAGATGTGAATCTTGGGGTTTAGTATAAAATTGTTCCATGAATAATAATGAATTTAATAAGGAGCAGGTTTAATTGATATGGAATGAGGTTGAGATATCAAGCATCGGATATTATTAAACCATAGAATTGTGTGAATGACTACTTTGGGTTTTTGAGTGACATATGAGACAGTAGGGTGTTATCCTATCTTATTATACGCGTATGGGTTATTATGATTGAGCTATTTTAAACTATTTCTGAATAATAATATGGTATTAAAATGTGGATGGACATTGGGAGCAGGTGATTGATTATGAAATAGGTATAATATAGAATCATGAGTCAGAGATTGAGGACTGAGAATATTAATTAATTATTTGAGATTGAAATATGTCGACGTGCATGATAATGTCGGTGAAGACCCAGGGTAAAATCGAGGATTTGATCATGGTTTAAACTCTGAATGTCGGGATAAATGTAGTGAGATTGAGGTTTGGTTTGATGATATTGTATGAATGATTAACTGGATTAGATGTAATATACCCTGAGTCAATCCTGGTCAACCCTCTAGCTTCGTATCCATATGAGCTGTAACTAAGTTTGAACATATGACTATATGTGTGTCGCATCATATTTCAGCGTTGTGATAGTTTATTGATTGAGTTTGTATCTCATCTCTAGGTACTACGGGACCCGCGGACTTGGACGTTGTACCGGATCCCCGTCATCACAGCCGGACGCAGGCAAGTATACCTTGCCACCCTGTATTTCAGTTATCAGATATTTATTGTTTCATTATATACATTGTGCACATGTTTGATTAAGATCATTACTTCGCGTTCGGATCACAACCGGGTACAGACGTTCGTCGTAACATTTTGTAACGAATGTTAAATATTCGTAACACCTCGATATACGTACCTGAGAATATCGTCACCCCAGGACACATTTATACACTTTTATCGTGCCAGAATTCCTGTATCCTGATACTGACATCATGATCGGAGACTGGTATGACCTTAGGGTCGCGTCTGTTGAGTTATTTCTGTATGACGAGACTGTTAGATAAAGGTTCAGGTTCAACGCACAATCGTTGACCGCTTTGGATGGGGAAGACAGTTACTAGACATTTGGGCTCCTTTGCACGCGCTTATAAATATATATATATATATATATGTACTATTTTTGTAGTGATCCTGTATCTAATATAGTTGTACCACCCGTGTGACTCTTTGCCCGGAGCTGCGGTACGTCCCGTATATTTTTGTGTCCGGAGCTATGGTTTTATTTTGGACAGCCCACGCGTCGAACATTGTCTTCAAACTGTGTCTCACTTAGTTGGTTATGCTAGACTACACTATCGTTGCACTTGTACTTTCTGTTGTACTTTGGCATGCTGTATTTTTGTACCTTGTTACGTCCCTCTGTGGACCTGGTCCCTTGCCAGTTTTGCAACATAGATGATTACGGAGCATTTGGAGTTGTTGATGGAGTGGTATGTCTTACGGGCATTGTACCAGGTACTCATATTATTTCTACCGGCATTATGGTTACTTTATTCATATTGATTATTCATCTGTTGTTGTAGCCTAGTTTTTCGTAGACTCATCTCTTCTCGAATCTATTCGAGTTTGTGTGTTATTGGGCGGCCGACTTTAGCACATGTAGCTCTTTCTTGTATATTTCTGTTCATTGTGGATTGAGGCATAGATGTTTACATTTACGGGATATTTAGATAGTGCCCTTTATTATACAGCTTATACGTATTCGAGTCAGACTAGAGTCTGATCGAATGCGTAGTTGGCATGTCACGTATTCCTGGTCCTATGTATTTTGGGACTGGGGCATGACAGGTTTTTGTGGTGGCCCATGCAGGTCCATTTAAAATCGTCTTAGTCACCTGACTGTGCCAAGCGAGCCTGCAAATTAGGAATAGATATTATGATTATTGTGAATAGGATCTCAATCCATAATCGATTTTTAAAACTCCCTTTTGTATGTGATTATCGCCTTTGGACTTCCTAAATTGTATTTGTTGAGATTTTGCCAATATCGTTATTATTGTTTCTCATCCCCTATTATTCGGGAAGACGAATGCTTGTGCCTGATGATTCCCTCCAGAAGAAGATCGTAGTTCAGACGATAGAAGACATGATTTGTGCAATATTCTTTGAGAAGATTGTTACCCTCAGTAGGGTAGGTTGATAGGTTCTTTTTATATTCTAGAACTTATGTGGAAGGCTAGCAAGAGAATTGGACCCAGTAGTACCCTACCCGTGCTTGAAATAGCATTGATCTTGGAAGTACTGGAAGCTGGAAAGATTATTGATCATGACCTAGAATAATTTATGGAAATGCATAGCCCGATGCTGGAAACTAGTGGTTGTATATGATAGCAATACCAGAAATGATATTATGGACTAGAGAAGATAAAATTTTAGGCTCTCACCAGGAAGATGTTGATCTGATGCCAGAAATTCTAGCATGTACTTGGGTAATACCATTATTTTAAATTGCACTATATGACCCGGAGCAATAAATAACGGAAGGAAGAGATTTGAGGAATAAAATTTTAGGGAAAATTTTGAAGAGGAAAGAAATTATACATTACGCAAGGAAGAATTTTTCTTTTGGAGGATTGGTGTTGAAGATACAACAGAAGAATTTATTATGAGGTTAAGTCTAGACTAAGACATTGACCTAGGAATAGATTGGTTGAACCAATACCACACGATGCTAGATTGTCAACATGGTTGCATTATTTTTAGACAACCAGATTACCCTGAGTTTGAGAGGATGTATTTCTAGATAATCTTTCAGGCCTGCCACCTGACAGAGAGATAGAGTTTGTTATAGAGTTGACTCCAAGAGCCGAGCCAGTTATTTTCCCGTCTTCAGACTACCACCGATAGAGTTGGCTGAGTTGAAGGTCCAAAGTAGAGGATCTCTTAGACAAGGGTTTCAGTCGGGCTAGTGTTTCTCCATGGGGAGTACCCATCATATTGTGCAGAAGAAGGACGGGATGGTACGTTTGCTTATTGATTTCAGGGACGGTATATTTGTGTATCGATTACAGGGTTTAATGCAGAAACGATAAAGAACAAGTACCCATTACTGCGCATCGATGATTTATTTGGATTAGCTAAGTGGCACATATATATTCTGGAAGATCGATCTCATATCACGCTATCATCAGATCAAGGTACGGAGAGAGGACATTTCGAAGACGGCTTTCCGGATGAAGTATGGGCTCTATGAGTTTCTAGTCATAACGTTTGGTTTGACCAACACGCCAGCAGTATTTATAAGCTTGATGAACAATGTTTCCCACCAGTACTTAGATAAGTTCATAGTGGTGTTTATCGATATCTTGGTATATTCTGAGAGCCAGGAGAAGCACGAGAGACATCTCAGGATCGTGTTGGAGACGCTGAGGCAGGAGAGGCTGTATGCCAAGCTCAGCAAATATGAGTTATGTTTAGATAGAATACATTGCCTACGCGACAGCTAAGAGTTCATAAGAAGAACTATCTGACGTACGATCTAGAGCTAGCTGCAGTGATAATTGCACTAAAGCTATGGCGACACTACCTTTATGGAGAGCGTGTTAAGATTTATACAAATTACAAAAGTTTGAAGTATGTCTACACGCAGAGGAAGCTCAATATGAGACAGAGGCGCTGGCTAGATTTGATGACAGATTATGATATCGAGTTGCAGTACCATCCTGGCAAGGCGAATGTAGTAGCAGATGCCTTAAGCAGGAAGCCCATGGCACATTTTTATGACTCATCGCCAGTTGTTATAGGATCTTCAAGAACTCAGGATTAAAATTTTAATGCCAGGCATGGATGGACAGACTCACCAAGTCTGTACATTTCTTGCCCTTCAGAGTTGGGCAGTCCACGGAGATATTAGCTGACATGTATATGAGGCAGATAGTACGACTACATGGGGTGCCTGTCAGCATTATAATGGATCATGATTCCAGATTTATGTCATATTTTTGGCAGAGTATACAGGAGAGTCTAGGAACTCGTCTCAAGTTCAGCACTACATATCATCCACATACAGATGGCCAGGCAGAGTGCATGATACAGATACTAGAGGATATGTTGAGCGCGTACAGGATCGAATTTGGAGGATCTTGGGTGGACCATCTACACTTGGTAGAATTCTCCTACAATAACAGCTACCGGGCTAGCATACAGATGGCAGCTTATGAGGCACTGTACGGCAGGAAGTGTACGTCACCAGTATGTTGGAGTGACGTGGAAGTGCGTCAGATACTTGGTCCAGAGTTGGTGACACAGACACTGGAGAAAGTCAAGCAGATTCAGAGCCACCTGCGTGCAGCACAGGACAGACAGAAACATTAGGCAGATACGCACCACAGACCTTTGGAGTTCAAGGAAGGTGACCACGTATTTTTGAAGATATCCCCTACTCGTGGTACCATCAAATTCGGAGGCAGAGGCAAGCTGAGTCCGAGGTACGTCGGACCTTTTGACATCTTAGAACGAGTTGGCGAAGTGGCTTATCGTCTTGCATTGCCTCCATCATTAGAAGGAATGCATGACGTATTTCACGTATCGTAGTTGAGGAGATACGTGGCAGACCCAAGCCACGTGCTTGATCATTCGAAGATTACAGTCGGGCCCAGTTTATCTTACGTAGAGCAGCCAGTGGAGATGCTCGATCACAGTGAGAAGATTTTGAGAGGTTAGACTATTCGACTGGTCAGAGTTGCATGGAAGCATCATTCGCCAGGCGAGTCTACCTGGGAGCACGAGGATTCCATTCGACAGTGTTTTCCGTAATTATTTGAGGACCAAGGTACGAATTTACGTACCGTATTTGATTACCAGTTTGTTTTTAAATTCTCTTAGCTATTATCGTGCTTTCCTTTTAATTTTGGGGACAAAATTTTTCTAAGTTGGGAAGGATGTAAATTCTCTCATTTATTTTTATAGATAGTCTGGTATGGGATGGAAAATTTTGGTTTAGCAGCAGATGATTAAGGTTTAGAGTAAGTTTGCAGATGTCTGATTATTTTAATTAAACCCTCAGTGCACACTACCATTGTTGAAATATTCGGAGCCCAACATCAGCCCATAAATTCCAACAGATTATTGCACTTTTGACTTGATACGCCAATTTAGGCGCTGGACTTTTTCGTCACTCCTCTAAATTAATTGCATAATTTTCCGTAACCAAAATCCATATTTAATCCTGTGTCGCACACTTGTGTCGTTGCCGTCAATTTTGAGACACCAACTTAACCCGTTGAGCCAGACCAATTAAAGGGTCTAAGACTAATACCAAGCCTACACCATTCATGACCTTTGTGTCACTCCCAATTGAGATCCCATGTGCCCCATTTAATTAAAGAGCACATGACAATTTATTCTAATTAAATTAGGGATACCAACTTTAGCTAATCCTATTTTAATCCCAATTTAATTCTAATGCCCATTTAATTAAGCCCATGCAAAACACACAATACCCCCTCACCCTACAAAACACCAAACACCAATTCTCCCATAATTTTTCCATTATTTCCTGTGGTTGTACAAATACCCAAAATTAAGGGGCTTATTTGCAAATATCGTAATATGTGTCATAACCTCATTGGTCAAGACCAATAAAGAAGCCTCACCCTCACTCTTTGACTAGTCAACACCCCCCTCCCATGAATGAAAAATCTCCATAAACAATCCTGGACATTCATTCAAATATGTAGCATCATCACCACACATTCCCATACACCATTCCCTATAAGATGTCTCTTCCTACACACAACCCAAGCAGGCCCTAATCCCCACACTTGGGAAACCCCACCCCCTCTCTCTCTCCTCCCTCCATAGACTCATAGCCGAATTCAATTCTTCTTCCCTTCTTCTTCTTCCTTTCTTCTTCTTTTTCTTCTTCTTCTTCCTCTCTATTTTACCTTCTTCAAGTAACCCTAACTCCGGCCTCCTCGTACAGTCGTCCGGCCACCCTTCGACTTTATTGAGCTGCTGCTTCCCCCCGACTGGCCTCCCTCTTTTTTCCTGCCAACCGACTGCTGCCCCCCCCTCATGAGCCCGCTGCCTCCGGCCTCACCTCGACCGAGCACTCCTCTTTGCACCACCCGCAGCACCAACCCATTCCCTCCGGCCAGCTTCTTCCCTATGATCCCAATACCTCCCTCGACCGAGCCTCCACCAATCACCAGCAGCCTACCATGACCACCCTCCGGTCGAGCATCCCCGTGACTGCCACGACCATATTCCCGTCGACTTCTCCACAGCACTTCCCCACGACCACCCTCCTCCGGTCACCAGCACCACCATAACCGCCATGACCAGCAGCTCCACCACCACACACCATTGCCACCACAACACCATACACCATTGCCACTACAACACCATACACCATTGCCACCACCACCATACACCATTGCACCACCACTGCCAACCACAGCACCCCTCCGGCCATCATCCCCCTCCGGTCATCTTCATCGTCTTCATCATCACCGTCAACCCCACACCACCACGACCTCCCTATCATAGCCGAGCTCCACCGCCACGACCTCCCCCCTCCGACCAGCAACTACCTCGTCCAAGTAGAACCCCTCCCCCTACCAATGTACATATTTGTAGTTTACATGGTTATATGTGTTTATTAGTTTTAGGGTGTGGTATGTGCATATGGCTAATTTTCTAGGTTTAAATCATATGTCCTAATACACATTGAGGGGGGAATGCTAAGTTATCTATGGTTTAAATATGAATTGGAATATATGCATGTGATAGTTAAACAGGTGATATATGTTGAGTTTTAAGGGTTTTGAGTGCATCAAGATTTTAGAGTTATTATAATTTAAATATAAGCAATCGATGGTTAAATGCTATGTTAATATTTAGGATTTTCGAATGCTAAATGTGAATCTTGGGGTTTAGTGTAAAATGGTTAAATGCTATCCTGATACTGACATCATGACCGGAGACTGGTACGACCTTAGGGTCGCGTCTGTTGAGTTATTTCTGTGTGACGAGACTGTTAGATAGAAGTTCAGGTTCAACGCACAATCGTTGACCGCTTTGGATGGGAAAGACAGTTACTAGACGTTTGGCCTCCTTTGTACGCGCTTATATATATATATATGTACTATTTTTGTAGTGATCCTGTATCTAATGTAGTTGTACCACCCGTGTGACTCTTTGCCCGGAGCTGCGGTACGTCCCATATGTTTTTGTGTCCGGAGCTATGGTTTTATTTTGGACAGCCCACGCGTCGAACATTGTCTTCAAACTGTGTCTCACTTAGTTGGTTATGCTAGACTACACCGTCGTTGCACTTGTACTTTCTGTTGTACTTTGGCATGCTGTATTTTTGTACCTTGTTACGTCCCTCTGTGGACCTGGTCCCCTGCCAGTTTTGCAGCATAGATGATTACGGAGCATTTGGAGTTGTTGATGGAGTGGTATATCTTACGGGCATTGTACCAGGTACTCATATTATTTTTACCGGCATTATGGTTACTTTATTCATATTGATTATTCATCTGTTGTTGTAGCCTAGTTTTTCGTAGACTCATCTCTTCTCGAATCTATTCGAGTTTGTGTGTTATTGGGCGGCCGACTTTAGCACATGTAGCTCTTTCTTGTATATTTCTGTTCATTGTGGATTGAGGCATAGATGTTTACATTTACGGGATATTTAGATAGTGCCCTTTATTATACAGCTTATACGTATTCGAGTCAGACTAGAGTCTGGTCGAATGCGTAGCTGGCGTGTCACGTATTCCTGGTCCTATGTATTTTGGGACTGGGGTATGACAGGTTTTTGTGGTGGCCCATGCAGGTCCGTTTAAAATTGTCTTAGTCACCTGACTGTGCCAAGCGAGCCTGCAAATTAGGAATAGATATTATGATTATTGTGAATAGGATCTCAATCCATAATCAATTTTTAAAACTCCCTTTTGTATGTGATTATCGCCCTTGGACTACCTAAATTATATTTGTTGAGATTTCGCCAATATCGTTATTATTGTTTCTCATCCCCTATTATTCGGGAAGACGAATGCTTGTGCCTGATGATTCCCTCCAGAAGAAAATCGTAGTTCAGACGACAGAAGACATGATTTATGCAATATTCTTTGAGAAGATTGTTACCCTCAGTAGGGTAGGTTGATAGGTTCTTTTTATATTCTAGAACTTATATGGAAGGCTAGCAAGAGAATTGGACCCAGTAGTACCCTACCCGTGCTTGAAATAGCATTGATCTTGGAAGTACTGGGAGCTGGAAAGATTATTGATCATGACCTAGAATAATTTAAGGAAATGCATAGCCCGATGCTGGAAACTAGTTGTTGTATATGATAGCAATACCAGAAACGATATTATGGACTAGAGAAGATAAAATTTTAGGCTCTCACCAGGAAGATGTTGATCTGATGACAGAAATTCTAACATGTACTTGGGTGATACCATTATTTTAAATTGCACTATGTGACCCGGAGCAATAAATAACGGAAGGAAGAGATTTGAGGAATAAAATTTTAGGGAAAATTTTAAGGAGGAGAGAAATTATACATTACGCAAGGAATAATTTTTCTTTTGGAGGATTGGTGTTGAAGATACAACAGAAGAATTTATTATGAGGTTAAGTCTAGACTAAGACATTGACCTAGGAATAGATTGGTTGAACCAATACCACACGACGCTAGATTGTCAACATGGTTGCATTATTTTTAGACCACCAGATTACCCTGAGTTTGAGAGGATGTGTTTCTAGATAATCTTCCAGGCCTGCCACCTGACAGAGAGATAGAGTTTGTTATAGAGGTGACTCCAAGAGCCGAGCCAGTTATTTTCCCGTCTTCAGACTAGCACCGATAGAGTTGGCTGAGTTGAAGGTCCAAAGTAGAGGATCTCTTAGACAAGGGTTTCAGTCGGGCTAGTATTTTTCCATAGGGAGTACCCATCGTATTGTGCAGAAGAAGGACGGGATGGTACATTTGCGTATTGATTTCAGGGCCGGTATGTTTGTGTATCGATTACAGGGTTTAATGCAGTAACGATAAAGAACAAGTACCCATTGCTGCGCATCGATGATTTATTTGGATCAGCTAAGTGGCACATATGTATTCTCGAAGATCGATCTCATATCACGCTATCATCAGATCAAGGTACGGAGAGAGGACATTCCGAAGACGGCTTTCCGGATGAAGTATGGGCTCTATGAGTTTCTAGTCATACTGTTTGGTTTGACCAATGCGCTAGTAGTATTTATGAGCTTGATGAACAATGTTTCCCACCAGTACTTAGATAAGTTCATAGTGATGTTTATCGACGTCTTGGTATATTCCGAGAGCCAGGAGAAGCACGAGAGACATCTCAGGATCGTGTTGGAGACGCTGAGACAGGAGAGGCTGTATGCCAAGCTCAGCAAATATGAGTTATGTTTAGATAGAATACATAGCCTACGCATCGAGATAGCTAAGAGTTCATGAGAAGAACTATCTGACGCACGATCTAGAGCTAGCTACAGTGATAATTGCACTAAAGCTATGGCGACCCTACCTTTATGGAGAGCGTGTTGAGATTTATACAAATTACAAAAGTCTGAAGTATGTCTACACACAGAAGGAGCTCAATATAAGACAGAGGCGCTGGCTAGATTTGATGACAGATTATGATATCGAGTTGCAGTACCATCCTGGCAAGGCGAATGTAGTAGCAGATGCCTTAAGCAGGAAGCCCATGGCATATTTTTATGACTCATCGCAAGTTGTTATAGGATCTTCAGGAACTCAGGATTGAGATTTTATTACCAGGCATGGATGGACAGACTCACCAAGTCTGCACATTTCTTGCCCTTCAGAGTTGGGCAGTCCTCGGAGATATCAGCTGACATGTATATGAGGCAGATAGTACGACTACATGGGGTGCCTGTCAGCATTGTAACGGATCATGATTCCAGATTTACGTTATATTTTTCGCGGAGTGCAGGAGAGTCTAGGAACTCGTCTCAAGTTCAGCACTGCATATCATCCACAGACTGATGGCCAGTCAGAGTGTACGATACAGATACAAGAGAATATATTGAGAGCGTACAGGATCGACTTTGGAGGATCTTGGGAGGACCATCTACACTTGGTAGAATTCTCCTACAATAACAGCTACCGGGCTAGCATACATATGGCACCTTATGAGGCACTGTACGGCAGGAAGTGTATGTCACCAGTATGTTGGAGTGACATGGGAGTGCGTCAGATACTTGGTCCAGAGTTGGTGACACAGACACTGGAGAAAGTCAAGCAGATTCAGAGCCACCTGCGTGCAGCACAGGACAGACAGAAACATTAAGCAGATACGCACCGCAGACCTTTGGAGTTCAAGGAAGGTGACCACATATTTTTGAAGATATCGCCTACTCGTGGTACCATCAGATTCGGAGGCAGAGGCAAGCTGAGTCCGAGGTACATCGGACCTTTTGACATCTTGGAACGAGTTGGCGAAGTGGCTTATCGTCTTTCATTACCTCTATCATTAGAAGGAGTGCATGACGTATTTCACGTATCGTAGTTGAGGAGATACGTGGCCGACCCTAGCCACGTGCTTGATCATTCGGAGATTACAGTCGGGCCCAGTTTATCTTACGTAGAGCAGCCAGTGGAGATGCTCGATCACAGTGAGAAGATTTTGAGAGGTCAGACTATTCGACTGGTCAGAGTTGCATGGAAGCATCATTAGCCAGGCGAGTCTACCTGGGAGCGCGAGAATTCCATTCGACAGTATTTTTTATAATTAATTGAGGACCAATGTACGAATTTACGTACCGTATTTGATTACCAGTTTGTTTTTAATTTTTCGTAGCTTTTATCGTACTTTTCTTTTAATTTTGGTGACAAAATTTTTCTAAGTTGGGAAGGATGTAAATCCCCTCATTTATTTTTATAGGTAGTCTAGTATGGGATGGAAAATTTTGGTTTAGCAGCAGATGATTGAGGTTTAGAGTAAGTTTGCAGATGTCTGATTATTTTAATTAAACCCTCGGCGGATACTACCGTTGTTGAAATATTCGGAGCCCAACATCAGCCCATAAATTCCAACAGATTATTGCACTTTTGACTTGACATGCCAATTTAGGCGCTGGACTTTTCCGTTACTCCTCTAAATTAATTGCATAATTTTCCGTAACCGAAATCCATATTTAATCCTGTGTCGCGCATTTGTGTCGTTGCCATCAATTATGAGACACCAACTTAACCCGTTGAGCCGGACTAATTAAAGGGTCCAAGACTAACACCAAGCCTACACCATTCATGACCTTTGTGTTACTCCCAATTAAGATCCCATGTGCCCCATTTAATTAAAGAGCACATGCAAATTTATTCTAATTAAATTGGGGATATCAACTTTGACTAATCCCATTTTAATCTTAATTTAATTCTAATGCCCATTTAATTAAGCCCATGCAAAACACACAACACCCCCTCACCCTACAAAACACCAAACACCAATTCTCCGACAATTTTTCCATCATTTCATATGGTTGTACAAATACCCAAAATTAAAGGGCTTATTTGCAAATATCGTAATATGTGTCATAACCTCATTGGTCAAGACCAATGAAGAAGCC
The DNA here is from genome assembly GCA_036927795.1 of Iris macrosiphon. Classification (NCBI taxonomy): domain Eukaryota; kingdom Viridiplantae; phylum Streptophyta; class Magnoliopsida; order Asparagales; family Iridaceae; genus Iris; species Iris macrosiphon. Next base: position 72,349,685 of record JAYESA010000012.1, read on the forward strand.
TCACCCTCACTCTTTGACTAGTCAACACCCCCCTCCCATGAATAAAAAATCTCCATGAACAATCCTGGACATTCATTCAAATATGGAGCATCATCACCACACATTCCCACAAACCATTCCCTATAAGATGTCTCTTCCTACACACAACCCAAGCAGGCCCAAATCCCCACACTTGGGAAACCCTACCCCCTCTCTCTCTCCTCCCTCCATACACTCATAGCCGAATTCAATTCTTCTTCCCTTCTTCTTCTTCATTTCTTCTTCTTTTTCTTCTTCTTCTTCCTCTCCATTTCACCTTCTTCAAGTAACCCTAACTCCGGCCTCCTCGTACAGTTGTCCGGCCTCCCTTCAACTTTATTGAGCTGCTGCTTTCCCCCGACCGGCTTCTCTCCATTTTCCTGCCAACTGACTACTGCCCCCCCCCCACGAGCCCGCTGCCTCCGGCCTCACCTCGACCGAGCACTCCCCCTTGCACCACCGGCAGCACCACCCCCATTCCCTCCGGCCAGCTTCTTCCCCACAATCCCAACACCTCCATCGACTGAGCCTCTACCAATCTCCAGCAGCCTACCATGACCACCCTCCGGTCGAGCATCCCCATGACTGCCACGACCACATTCTCGTCGACTTCTCCACAGCACTTCCCCACGACCACCCTCCTCCGGTCACTAGCACCACCGTGACCGCCATGACCAGCAGCTCCACCACCACACACCATTGCCACCATAATACCATACACCATTGCCACCACCACCACAAACCATTGTACCACCACTGCCAACCACAGCACCACTCCGGCCATCATCCCCCTTCGGTCATCTTCATCGTCTTCATCATCACCGTCAACCCCACACCACCACGACCTCCCCATCATAGTCGAGCTCCACCGCCATGAACTCCCCCCTCCGGCCAGCAACCACCTCGTCCAAGGTGAACCCCTCTACCTATGTGCATATTTATAGTTTACATGGTTATATATGTTTATTAGTTTTAGGGTATGGTATGTGCATATGGCAAATTTTTTAGGTTTAAATCACATGTCCTAATACACATTGAGAGGGAAATACTAAGTTATCTATCGTTTAAATATGAATTGAAATATACGCATGTGATAGTTAAACAGGTGATATATGTTGAGTTTTAACGGTTTTGAGTGCATCAAGATTTTAGAGTTATTATAATTTAAATATAAGCAATCGATGGTTAAATGCTATGTTGATATTTAGGATTTTTGAATGCTAGATGTGAATCTTGGGGTTTAGTGTAAAATTGTTCCATGAATAATAATGAATTTAATAAGGAGCAGGTTTAATTGATATGGAACGAGGTTGAGATATCAAGCATCGGTTATTATTGAACCATAGAATTGTGTGAATTACTACTTTGGGTTTTTGAGTGACATATGAGACAGTAGGGTGTTATCCTATCTTATTATACGCGTATGGGTTATTGTGGTTGAGCTATTTTAAACTATTTCTGAATAATAATATGGTATTAAAATGTGGATGGACATTGGGAGCAGGTGATTGATTGTGAAATAGGTATAATATCGAATCATGAGTCAGAGATTGAGGACTGAGAATATTAATTAATTATTTGAGATTGAGATATGTCGACGTGCATGATAATGTCGGTGAAGACCCGGGGTAAAATCGAGGATTTGATCATGGTTTAAACTACTGAATATCGGGATGAATGTAGTAAGATCGAGGTTTGGTTTGATGATATTGTATGAATGATTAACTGGATTAGATGTAATATACCCTGAGTCAACCATGGTCAACCCTCTAGCTTCGTATCCATGTGAGCTGTAACTAAGTTTGAACATATGACTAGATGTGTGTCGCATCATATTTCAGCATTGTGATAGTTTATTGATTGAGTTTGTATCTCGTCTCTAGGTACTATGGGACCCGCGGACTTGGATGTTATACCGGATCCCCGTCATCACAGCCAGACGCAGGCAAGTGTACCTTGCCACCCTGTATTTCAGTTACCAGATATTTATTGTTTCATTATATACATTATGCACGTGTTTGATTAAGATCATTACTTCGCGTTCGGATCACAACCGGGTGCAGACGTTCGTCGTAACGTTTTGTAACAAATATTATATGTTCGTAACACCTCGATATACGTACCTGAGTATATTGTCACCCTAGGACACATTCGTACACTGTTATCGTGCCAGATTTCCTGTATCCTGATACTGACATCATGACCAGAGACTGGTATGACCTTAGGGTCGCGTCTGTTGAGTTATTTCTGTGTGACGAGACTGTTAGATAGAGGTTCAGGTTCAACGCACAATCGTTGACCGCTTGGGTTGGGGAAGACAGTTACTAGATGTTTGGGCTCCTCTACACGTGCTTATATATATATATGTACTATTTTTGTAGTGATCATGTATCTAGTGTAGTTGTACCACCCGTGTGACTCTTTGTCCGGAGCTGTGGTATGTCACGTGTGTTTCTGTGTTCGAAGCTATGATTTTATTTTGGATAGCCCACGCGTCGAACATTGTCTTCAAACTGTGTCTCACTTAGTTGGTTATGCAAGACTACACCATCGTTGCACTTATTCTTTCTGTTGTACTTTGGCATGCTGTATTTTTGTACCTTGTTACGTCCCTCTGAGGACCTGGTCCCCTGCCAGTTTTGCAGCATAGACGATTACGGAGCATTTGGAGTTGTTGATGGAGTGGTATGTCTTACGGGCATTGTACCATGTACTCATATCATTTCTATCGGCATTATGGTTAGTTTATTCATATTGATTATTCATCTGTTGTTGTAGCCTAGTTTTTCGTAGACTCGTCTCTTTTCGAGTCTATTCGAGTTTGTGTGTTATTGGACGGCCGACTTTAGCACATGTAGCTCTTTCTTGTATATTTCTGTTCATTGTGGATTGAGGCATAGATGTATACATTTACGGGATATTTAGATAGTGCCCTTTATTATACAGCTTATACGTATTCGAGTCAGACCAAAGTATGGTCGAATACGTAGCTGGCGTGTCGCGTATTCCTGGTCCTATGTATTTTGGGACTGGGGCGTGATAGTTTATCAACTTGAAGAAGATGTGCAGGTCTATTGACGGCTATACGGCAGAGTTCTGCAGACTCAGTCAGTTTGTTCCCACATTGGTGGAAATCGAATTGGACAAAGATAGAAGGTTCTAGCAGGGACTTCACCTGGAGATCATATTGACGGTGGAACAACATGAGTTTCAGAATTTTGATGCAGTATTACGGGCAGCAAAGAGGCATGAGTGTACCTTCTAGAGAATCGTGGATAGAACAGGAGGGCGGAAGAGGACCACATATCAGGAGGTTCTTACTCCCAGTCTTTAGTACCAGCCCTGACAGTTAGGAATTTAACCATTGGATCTCCAAGGAGGCTAGTATCAATAGCCTCAGTCCAGCAAATAGTACCGACCAACCTCAACAGTAGAGAACACCTTCATCGGTAGGGTATTCTCATTGTGGGAAACCTGGGCACATATTTTTAGAGTGTCGTTAAGCGCAAGGATTATGTTTAGCCTGTGGAGCTCCAGGACACAGAGTAGGATCTTGCCCAAATAGAGCCAGTTTATCATCGTCTTCCCTGACAGGACCACGGTATAGGGCTCCGGTGTCGGTTCAGCAACACCAGGGTCAGAGGCCTTTACCGACCCAATCTCAAGTGCTCCAACAACAAAGGCCACAACAGTATACGCAAACCCAAGCTCAAGTACAAGCCAGGCAAGGAGGTCCGCAGTAGAGAGGACCAGCATCGAGAGGACGAGGTCACGCAATGGCGCTTACTGTGGAAGAGCAATTGGCTTTTGGTGAGGTGGTGGCAAGTATCATTCTCGTCAACTCTCATTCAGCTTCAGTATTATTTGATTTAGGTGCATCACATTCTTTTATGTCTGCATGATTTATGACACGAGTTAGTTTGAAACTCGAATCATTATCAGTAAGACTCAATATACACATTGGTAATGATATCTTGGCAGTCGATAGAGTTTATGCCTCGTGTCGAGTCGTAGTGTACGGGCAAAAATTTTACGCTAGATTGATAAAATTTTCTATGGAAGATTATGACGTCGTCCTAGGAATGGATTGGTTGAGTGCCCGATATGCAATGATAGATTGTCTTGCTAGCAAGGTTATCTTTCGTATTCCCCGAGAAGAAGAATTCTCATTTTCTAGAAGCGAGATGGAGTCTCCATCAGCATTCTTAAGGATGGCAGTAGCAGAAGAAGTACAATTCCCCAGAGTTGTTGATGAATTCCCAGATGTATTCCCAGAAGAACTTCCAAGCATGCCACAAGAGAGAGAGATTGAGTTTATCATAGATCTACTCCCTGGAACAGCACCAGTATCAAAGAGAGTCTACAGGATGGCACCTTCAGAGTTAGAAGCTTTGTACCGAATGATTGAAGAATTAAGAACCAAGGGATTCATTCATGCTAGTGGATTACCTTGGGGAGCCCCGATGCTACTGGTGAAGAAGAAGGACGACACGTCATGATTCTGTATTGATTATCATACCCTCAATACGGTAACCATCAAGAACAAGTATCCCTTGCCTAGGATCGATGACTTGTTCGATCAGCTTAGTGGAGCAGCAGTATTTTCCAAGATTGATTTTCGATCAGGATATCATCAGATCAAAGTTAAAGAGAAAGATGTACCCAAGACGACATTCAGATCAAGATATGGCCATTTAAAGTTTCTAGTGATGCCCTTTAGAGCAACTAATGTGCTAGTAGTGTTTATGGATCTCATGAATCATATTTTCATGCCATACTTAGAGAAGTTCGTGATAGTATTCATTGACGATATTTTGGTGTACAGTCAAAGTGAAGTAGAGCACGAGCAGCATCTTCGTACAGTTCTTTAAGTCCTTAGAGAACATAGGTTATATGCCAAGTTCAGCAAGTGCGAGTTCTTGCTTAATCGTATTTTATTCTTAGGGTATATTATTGCTAAAGGAGGAGTTAAAGTAGATCCCCAGAAGATAGAAGCTGTTGAGGCATGGCCAGTATCCCGAACAGTGGCAGAAGTTCGTAGTTTCCTAGGGTTAGCAAGATATTACTGAAGATTTGTGTCAGATTTTGCTAGAATTTTCGCACCTATGACACGGTTGACAAAGAAGGATATGCGTTTTGATTGGACAGATGAATGATGAATCTCTTTCGAGAAGCTCAAACAAAAGTTGATTATGGCACCTATTTTGGCGCTTCCAGATGGAATAGGTGGGTTCACCGTATATTATGATGTGTCAGACAAAGAATTGGGATGTGTTCATATGCAGCATGGTAAGGTTATAGCTTATACATCTCGACAACTGCGAGATCATGAAAAGAATTATCCGACGCACGATTTGGAGTTAGCAGCAGTAGTGTTTGCATTCAAACTTTGGAGACATTATCTACATGGAGATCGAGTAGAGAATTTTACTAATCACAAGAGTTTGAAGTATGTCTTTACCCAGAAGGAACTCAATATGAGGCAGAGAAGGTGGCTAGAGCTGATGACAAACTATGACCTTGACCTTCAGTATCATCCTGGGAAAGCCAATGTCGTAGCCGATACTTTGAGCCGGAGGGCAGGAGTTTATTTTCTTACGGCACAGCGGGATATTCTATAAGATATTCAGGAGATGGGCATACAAGTAATATTGTCACGACCCGGACCCGATGTAAGGATGCAAGTCAGAAATAACGCCCAGCCTACGCTCCAGAATCGGCGGTAGAATAATGTCTGGGTAATCTATCTAACAATATAATGAGCCACCAACAATAAAAAATACTCAATCACAGAACTAAGATAGAAATGAGCACGAATCA